>CM057789.1:16523777-17123777 GCA_030145905.1 Populus davidiana | reverse complement strand
CCTCTGAGGTTATTGCCATCTTCTTGCAAACAACAAAACCCTTGTTTTCTCCCTAAGAACACAATAATGTTAAAAGTATAAGAAATAAGAGTGAACTTTCAGTTATTTGTTTAGGCACAAGTGAACCAGAAGTGACAAACATGTTCCCCAAGCTAAAAATAAAGGACCTACCTGGTACCCTTGCCAAGGTAAACGACCACGGAGAAGAAAAATAAGTGTGTAAGCAAGAGATTCCAAATCATCCCTCCTGCTACCAGTTCTCCCTAAATGAGCATGCACACTAGCATAACGCACTGTTCCCCTGCCCGGAAAAATTATCACAAAGCCAACAATCAAAAAATTTTAATTAAAACAAATCTAAAGACAGTAAAAATTATTTCAATTAATTTCTTAATATAAAAAATGATACAATCAAAAGTCAAACCTGAAAACATCTGGCTTTTGGTCATACTCAACATGCAAACCAGTTGAGCTATCTTGCCATCTAGTAGCTGAATGGCCAGAACAATTCAGAAAATTGTGGTTCAATGGAGATAGTCAGAATACCCAAAATCAACAGTTTCAAGTTAATTTAAGAGATGAGAATGACATTTTTCTAATTACCCAATCCAAGATCAACAAGAAATAATTTTTTCTCATCAGGAGTTCCTGGAGTGCCAAGCAGAAAATTCTCAGGCTTTACATCTCCATGGACATAACTGCAAAAGTTTGTGTAATGTAGTCTGAGAATCACATATTTTTCATTTAAATATGACATTAAAAATTCACAGATTAATCACACATAACATAAATAGCCAACTAACAGTTCCACAAATAGAAGTGTATATCATCCAATCCACATGCTGGACCAAACCAATCCAATTCATCTTATCAAGACAAATTAGAGAGCAGTATAACATATGCAAAGAACTTTTACCCTCTAAGGTGCATCTTTTCCAATATGGATATAGCTTCAATGGCAATACATGCAACCATTTCAGTGGACATTCTGCCAATAAGACCAGGACTTAATTTAGCAAACTTATGCACAAAAGATAAACTAATAGACAACAAAACAATTGAGCAATTGAACTCACAAGTTTGAGTTAATATTGTTATTCCAAACATCCCATAGGCTTGGACCCAAAATATCCATAACCTACAAGTAGAAGGGTTTGCTGTTAAAAACAATTCCAAAACAAGATGAAAATACAGCTAAAGGAATCCACCAATCGTGAGCCAGAAACAAAAGCAAAGATAGCATACCATGACATAATAATCACCTTGCTGACCCTTATAGTGTACTAGTGGTACACCATGACTGCCACCAAGAGTGCTGTGCAGGGACAAAAAGTCATGGATTCAAAATTATTGCTCCAAAAAAGAAAAGGTAAGGGATTTGAATATGTATTATTAATTTGCAACAGTCATAAGAAAGCATGATGGATATAATCTAATACTCACTCATAAACCTGCCACTCATGCGGTGGTCCATAATTACATCCTTTACTACTTCTATGCTCGAATTTTAGTGCCACCTAAAATCCAAAGTTCAGAGGTGATAGTATAAAACATTGAGATCAAAGATCAGATCACACTCAATCATCACACGTGTATAAAAACACAACAGCTATACCTCTACAGCTCCTGCACCAGCTTTATCATTTGTATTTACAGCAGACACACGTCGACCAACATACACTTGACCAAAGCCACCCTTTCCCAACTTTCTTTCTACTTTGTACACAGGGGAATCCTCAACCTGAACCTGCAGCACCATAGCCAAGAAATTACATTCATCCACGAGATTCAGAAAAAAAAAAAAAGTAAAGGGGAGAGCGGATAAAAGTACTGCCATAGTTCAGCAGCTGCTGCCTGCACAAAATGGTCATATCATTTCTTTCTCTACATGTCTAAACACATTACCTTTTCAAGCTCTACAAAAGTATTTTCAAGGAAGACTCCCAATTTAGATAATTGATCAATGCCATCATGAACAGACAACACTGTAAATTCTTCATATTGCTTCCTAGATTACTGCATTAGTTTTAGTGACCTGATCATTATTCCAGCAGATTCAATTTTTTTCTTTCTTTTTTTTTTAAAAAAAAAGAGACTGCAAATGGAGTAGACAAAGTAGCAATGAGGTGCTTCCATGCAAACTAAAGAACTTTTTACTTTTAGCGAATAAACAAGGAGAAAAATAATGAGGTGATTTAGAAACAAGAATAATATTTTCTATGAAAAAAATAGGCATGGTGTAAAAGAAATGTGTTAAAAAGAACTAAAATTTCATCTTTTTTAATGATAATCAAGCTGAGTGCATTAGCAATGACAAAAAAGAGTCAAGGAGGGGCCTAGGGACTTGCTACGGAGACTGGAAAAACACAAGAATTATTTTTTGGTCAACACAGACAATAATCTGTCAGCAATAACAGCTGAAAATTATGCTTGCCATCAATGTCAGAAAAAGAAAACATTCTTCCTATTTTAAACCCCTAGTAGACATAGTGAAATGCAGAGTCAAACTAGGAATCAGTTCTACAAGAGGAACTTTTAATGACAGTACATGAATAACTGAATAAACTTTCACTAAAAACTCTGCCATTAATTTGTTTCCTAATAACCCTTGATTTTCTTTGCTAGTTGATTGATTGATTTTCTTTAATAGTTAATTGGTATTTCATTGTTTAAATGTGATTATATTCTTGTCCATCTGTTGGCAACCATAACTTTTATTTAGATTAGACAGAAATATTTGGAAACTATAATTTTATGTGCATGTAGTATCTTGCCGAGAAATATAGAAACATCTGAATCTTACATCTAATTAAACAATCTAGTCAATATGACAAGTGGTACATTCAATTGTTGCTTTCTATCTCACAAATGGGGCCAACATATTACAACATATTTCCCTAATTTTCTTTCATGAATCTCAAAGAGAGATTACTTGGTGCTCCCGGCACAATGCTCCTTGCTAAAAATGGAATCCACGGAGTTATCACGATAGGTCCCATTTTTAAGTGAGGGACATGCACTACACTGGTAGTACTTAATAATTTTCTCCATCTCAAACCTTTGAAAATTATACTAAATATTCCAGTTTTGAATCCTATACTTTCTTATAATCTGCCATCCAACAGTGCAACGACTACCCCATCAATCCAACAGAGAATTCCATTTATGAAAAACAGTACTGTATATGGACATGGATTTAAGAGTTTTGGCATTGTCCCCCAGTAAAAGGGCTACAGGGTGCAATGTGCCTACTTTTGCTAAGTAGTTTTCACTTTCTTCTGCACTCCACTGATCTATTTTCATAATCCTGTTTTATTTATTTCATTAAAATAAATAAATAAATAAAACACAATTACCAAATATCAATTCCACGACATCGAAAAACAACAGTACTTGAGACAAGATAAAGCCCTTTTTCAAAATGAAAAAGAAAATTATTGTTGGGAAAAACATCTTTCCAACACTTTCATAGTTCTTCAAGAAATCTTTAACAAAACTAAAAAATTCTGCAACCCACCTAAAAAAATTATCTCACAAACTACAAATATTCTGTCTTGGCACAGCTGATTTCAAGATTTGGCAAAACAAAATTACGAATTTTAGGATTGAACAAGTAGCATTTCAGATTAAAAAAAAAAGGTTTCTATAGCGGTCTCAGTCTCATACGCAATCGACAGAATCTTTTAAAATTTTATCTGCATTAACTATTACTATCTGGTTGTTCAATCAGAAGTAGAGAATAATATAATAACCAAAGAAAATATACTAGATCACAACTTCAAGAATCGAAATTCTTAAGGAAAAAAATAACTTTTTAATTACAATGACAATTAGCGATCGCCATCAAGCAACTTTCAAATTAGCAAATTTAGCTTAAAATTAAAATTCAGGGAAAAAAAAAGAACCTGGTCGGGTATAGGGGCAGCGGTTCCTTCATCGTCACCGCCACCAACAAGGGGCTTATCATTACTTTTGCCACCACTATCTAACACATCCATCGGCTTCTTTTCTTCCAACACTCCCTTCTTCTCTCTAGCAACCTCTAAATCCCTGTTCTCCTCCTCTTCTTTAACCGCCCCTGAAACAGCACCACCCACTCCTACCCTCTCATTGCGAGTTTTATGTTCCTTATCGTTAGTTTTAGGCGTTGCCAATCCCGCCTCCGCTGCTGCCCTCCTTCTCCTTGTCCTCTTCGCAATCGGTTCTACCACTTCGACTGGATTCTCCTCCTCCTCCTGCTGTTTCTTTTCTGGCTCCGGTGTTGCTGCTGCTGCTGCTCCTCGGCCTCTGCGCACTCGACTACGCAGCACAGGCATTTTTCATTCTTTGATTCCAATTCTCATCCACAATTTAAAATAAAAATAAAAATAAGAATCACAATCAAGAACCGAAACGACGTCGTGAGTGAGTTGCTAGAATTGATCGAAATATTGAGAATCGCGTATTCGAATAGAATCGAATCGATTGAAGGAAAGAGGAATTAGGGATTCCTTTTATCAATTAGGGATCCGTGGCTGTGGACAGTGAATCGAAAGAGAGAATTTTTTATTATTTTAACTGGAATATTAAAAAGTGATTTAATTACGTGGCAGATGTTTATACGTTGATTTGGATAGAATTGAGAGCTGAGATTTTTTTTTTTTTTTTAAGGAAAAACTATTGCAGTAGCTTTACTTCTTACCCAAACACGTAGAAAAAATTATTTATTTAGCTAAATAATTTTTATTTTTATATTTAATTTTATATATAATTATATTTTAAATTTTAATACCTTATTTTTTATTTATAAAAATCTATTTTTTTCATTTATTTTGCATGAAAAATCAATCTCATAACAGGTTTAACCAACATATATATTTTTAAAATTATTTTTTACATAACTAAGGTAAAAAAACTACTACAATATCAAATATAAATTAAATGGTTGGGAAAATATTATTCTCTCATATCTATAAACACTTGCATTATAATAGTAATACATAGTGTTTATCAATTATTATTTTTTGCTTTTTGACTCTTTTTGTTTTGAATATTGATTTTTTTTTAATCTAATTCTTACATTATATGTTTATTGGAAGTTAGAGTTTATAATTTATTTTAATTTACCTTTTATATGGTTATCACATTATCAAAAAAATATCCTAGCATCGGGTTGGTAATTAATTTTGTGAGTATTATTCGAATTCTTAATTTTTTCTAAAGATTGAGAGTGAAGGGACTACAATTGAAGAATTAAAAACTCGAGGCATGTAAAAAAAGAAAAAAAAAAGGGTTGTTGGAGCCACATTAAACCTTCTACTGCCACATATGTAACAATCTCAACTTGTAAACTTAAAATATATGGTGTATATATTTGTAGTTATCAATTTTTTTTAGATATAAATATATTATTTTCCTGAAATTTCGACATAGTTTCCTTCATATTTTTTAAGTACCAAGTTATCGACTCAGTCATTTTTCAACCTGTAACATCAATCACAATATTCGTCCCATCATTAGAACTTCCACAACTAAAGCATATTTCAATAGCTCAATTCTATTTTATATAAAACACTATGATAAAAGATAATAAATTCATAAAAATATATACAACCAATCATAATTCAACTTAATAATAACATTATAAATTATATCATACACTAGATAATAAGTTAAACATTACAATTTTTAGATATAGAAGTACATTACAACAAAATATTAGTTCTTCCAATTACATTAATCACATAGCAAAAATTATTTATCTAGCATCTACTTTCTAGATCGAGGGTGCAATGTACCGAAAAACATAATCACATTAAACATGATTAAAAAAAATTGCACCTTTCAATAAATAGTTGATTAAGGACTAACTATTCATATACATTAAAATGACTTTCATATTATCAAATAAATTGTCTTAATTTTTTTTAAAATTTTCTAATTTCATAAATTTTCTTCTAGACATAGAGATAAATTTACTAAAATAAAAACATCAAGAATATCTCCTACAAAATTTACTAAAAATATATATCAAGGCTTGCTCATTCACCAGGGCATTATTTTCAGAAACCAACACTAGAATTTACAACCTATAAAATTCTTTCTATAATAAAAAAATAAACTAATTAATTATTTCAAGGTGTCGAACACCTACATGGTGTTTGTGTGCATGAAGAGGTCCCTTGTTGCAGGTTAGGTCATGTGGTCTCCTTTGCACCAACACAAATTACTACTTTATTTTCATTTATTGGTACAGGTAAAATTTCCAATACCAATTACATAATTGTTGAATATACTCAACACCTTTAATTAATCTTAACTGAAACATTCATTTATTTACAAAAGTCATTATTCAAATTAACTTATCAACATCAATTATCTTCAATAAGGCAAGATCCCTCAATAATATTATCCAAACTCATTTTTTTTTTCTAATTTTCTTTTGTTAACTGAAATCAACCTAAGGAAGTAAGTAGAGATTTTTTTTTTCTTTTCTCTTTGAAAAATTCTTACTCCTTTCATAATAACAACACTTATAAACCTATTTCTTCCCACATTTTCCAAACAATTGTATTAAAACCTTAAATCCCCTAATTATTTTCTCTTTTGGCCTAAAGTTCAATCAAAATAGGGAGGAAATAATTTTTGTTTCTTTTATTTAAAATTAAGCACTTACCCAATCTTAATACATGCATTCTAACATGGTTCAATCATAATTTGTATCATTCCCATAATCTATAACATAATCCCACAATTTCACATAATTTCAATTCTACATAATCGTTCATCATACATAAAATTAGAGGAATAAATCATTTGGAGCATGTTATTTACCTCACTTTGATAAGGATTTAAGGAAAGAATGCAAGAAAAAATCAAGTTTTCTTCTCCTCCCTCTTCAAAACCTAGCTTGAATTTCTTCTTCCAAGGTACTCACCACTTTAAAATCATCCCCTCTTTGATGTTTAACTAAGCTAAGCACTCTAATTACTCACTTTAATTGGTGAAATTAACAAGAATTTGTGTAGACAAATCACACAATTTCTCCCCCTCTCTTGGTTTCACACTCTCGGCTAAAGGAGAGAAAAAATGGAGTATTTATAGTCTAGGTTTTATTTATTTACACATTGGCCCTCATTACTTTTTATTTCTATTTTTGTCACCTAATTCCTCTTTTTACTTAATTACACCACAACACCTTACCTTTTATTCAATTATGTCTATTTACAATACTTGATCATTTTATTTAATCTACCTGATATTTTATTTTATTCAAATTATGATTTATCGGATTTTCACAGCATATGTCGCCTAAAGAAAAAGAGGACGCCTTAAAGATTCCAACGACATCAAAGAATACATGAATTGAAGAATAGAGGAAGGATAAGGCGCCACCTAAAGGCGACGGACCTTCCTCATATCATGACATATCCCTTACACATTTTTTCTCTTCTTTTAATTTAGTCCCTCGATTTTGGAAATCTCTTTGGTTCAATCCCATATTTTGTTTTTAATATTTGTCATTTTCCCTTCTTCTTTTAGTTTAGTCATTTGATTTTTAAAATCTCTTTGACTCAGTCCTAGATTTTTTAGATTGATTTTTTTAGATTAGTTTTTTTATTATATCCTTTAACATTGATTTAGTTTTATTTTAATTAGATGATAAAAAAATAAGCAACAACAACAAATGGACCAAAAAGAAATTGATCATGATAACTTGTGGGAAAAAAACCTTTTTCTAAAACGGGTAAACCAATATAGCTTAGTTCTTAGCAATTAAACATAAAAGGACAAAACTAGGTGAAAAATGACAAAAAAAACTCGGCCTAAGTCAACCCAAGTTAGCATACAAACCACTAACTCAAGTAATAATCGAGTCAATTCGAATTAACCTATCAAACCCACAATTAGGTTATGAGATTGGGATAACCCGATTAATACAAACCAGCCTAGAAACACCAATAAGGACCCATTACATGCAATCCAACCTTATTTGGGCTATGAGGTGAGTACAACAAAAGAAATAAAGAATCTTACCATAACTTGGAAACAACATGGGTGGCTACCTTTTTCTTTTGTTTCTAGGATTAATGGCTGCATGGAAGGCTATAAATAAGTATTGACTCAATTTTATAATATTTTATTTCTTTCTCTTCTTTTCATGGCAGAACATGTATTTAATATTATGGGCTTTATTTTATTTTGTTAGCTACAACCTAAGGCTTGTTTGAATCACGTTATGGGTTTTTTTTAGTTTAACGTTTTTGAGTCAGTTTTGTTAGTAGGCCAAATTAGTCCACTAGAGTAGATTCATTAGGGTTAATTTTTCAAGAACTATTTAAACTCATGTAATCTAAATTTCGGCAGCCATTGATGAATATTACTTTTGATTTTTTTAGTTTTAACGTGTGAGAATGATTATTGCATTCTTCAGTTCTTGAACAAATTAAATCTGGCTTAACGAAGATTAACTAGCTTTGTGGCGTCATTCTACTTCATTCCAATAGTGTTGGTGCCTTGAGGCATGTTTCTATTGTATCACACTCCTATCAAACCTATTTCAACTTTTCGAGATCAGATCTCAATCTTGATTGTGGGTTGTGTGACCACGTGATCACGAGGTTTGCATCACCAATAGAAAAGAAAATGATAAATCACAAAACCTATTTTTTTAAAAGAAAAAAACAATGTTGAATGATGAATTTAAAAAATATAATAAATAAAAAAATAAAATAATATGGGTGGAAAGGACAAGGAATCCTCGTCCTTTCTCAATAAAACAAGGGGAAAAGGAGTTGTCACCTAATATTATGGTCAATAAAAAACCTAATGGTCTACAAGAGTCTGGGTAAGAGGACTAGTTATGCAAGGGAAAGACATATCACCCCAGTGTACCTGACCTTTAGTAAGTTGTTTTGTTGTTTGCTCTAAGTCATGTTTCTATTCGTTAGTCAATCTAAGATTCAGAAAAAATCCTCCTTAGTAAGGAGATCATTATCTCATTAGGTTAAAACCTAACCATTCTAAAAAGACAAGAAAAGTTTGTCTAAAATTTAAGAAAAGTTCTTCTTAGTAAGGAGATTCTTATCTTACCATATTAAAAACTAACCATTATAAAACCCAAGAAAAAAAAAGGTTTTTTATTTGAAATATTAGCAAAATCCTAATAGATAATCGCAAACTTGTTGTGATACCCATTGTCGCACGTGCCCGCGTGATGTCGACGGTGATCAGCCACTCTCAAGTTTTGTTATCCTGGAAAGATCGGGAAAGTAAGGGATAGAAAATGAATTCTTGTCTTTTATCAACGAAATGAGGGAATAAGAGTCGTCATCTAGTATTTTGATCACTAGGAACCCTAACTAGTAAACAACATTGTTTAATTGTCTGATATATGCTAAGGTGTTATTGTATTTCTAATTGTTGATCTGTCTATAGTTTAAGAAAAGTCCTCCTCGGTAAGGAGATCCTTATTTTATTGGGTTAAACCTAACCATTCTAACATCTATAAAAGAAATACATTTTTAATATCGAGAATACATTTCACATATAAATTCGTAATCCCATACACTAAAAAAAACAAAATATTTTTTGCGTTTTTTTTGAAATATTGGCCTAGTTCTCATGGCTTTAATAAACAGTTTATTAAAGCCAAAATGCATGCTAAAACATATTTTTAAATTTTTGTTGTATGAAAATATGATATGATTTTTTGAGATACTTGGTTGTATGTGTGAATACAAGACATTTTTTTTTGTTTTATAATTTTTTTTGCAATGTTTCACCGAAAACAAGTATTTTAATACTAGATTTATATCTTTATGGTATAAAAATATAAATCAATATTAAATAAAATTAATAGAAAAATACGAGGGAAAATCATAAATTTTTTGAAAGGATTTTTGGTAGTTTTGTTTTTGATTTTTTTTGGGATTAGGCCAGATCCAGCCTAGCCATTTTGGTTTGCATGCGCAAGGGAAGAAGAAGAACAATGTCGTTCAAAACAACATTGTTTCAGGGTTTTTTTTTTTTTGTTAAGAAAAGGAAATGAATTTGGGAATAACCCAAAAATAGGTTATGACACTCATTAACTTTTTTTTTTTTGTATTTTTTAAAGAATGATGAAAATTCAATTTTTATTTCTTTTTAATAAATTTTGCATGAAAATTTTAGAATTTGATTATATGCACACAAAATAAAGCATATATATATATATATGAGGAGTTGTTTTAGATTTTTAAAAAATGTTGGTGAAAAACAAGTATTTTTAATGCTATAAGTCTACAACCATGATATTAAGTGAAATGATTGAGAAAATATGTAAGGGACAAACAAATAATTTTAAAATAGTCTTTGAAATTTTTTAGAATTTTTTAAAATTTACTTAATGCTTGTTTGGCAAAAAAACCAATTTTCTTTTAAATTAAACATCTAAATAGGCTTAAGAACGTGTTTGCCAAACACATCCTTAAGCAAAAAAAATCCTTTATGAAAATACTTGCCATTTCAAGGTATAACAAACAATAAAGATACATGTCTATTAGTGTTAGCCTACAACCATAATTTTCCATAATGTATAACAAACAATTAAACCATTTTCAGAACTATAAAGATATATGTCTATTAGTATTAGCCTCATCACTTATCACTTATGAATCAGATATGTTCATGGTCATTGATGTGGACCTTTTGATCATATGGTCAAGCAACCTCTAACGAAGTAGATAACAACCCGAAAAGCTAAAAATCAGGTTTGATAGAATCTTAACCCAGAGATAACCTTGCACCTAAAAACCAAAGGTAAGGGAATGACACCATGAAACCAATTAATCTTCGATAAGTCAAATTTATTCTATATCCCAACAAAGTAAACTGTTGCATCACACAAAACACAAGTTTATTTCATAAATTCATGGTTGAAAATTTCAGCTTACAAAATCTTATATAATAGCTCAACTAGTAACCCTAATGGACCCTTTTTTGGTTGCAAGTGACACGACCAAACAATTGATGTCTTCTCCTAAATGTAGGACTGTCGAAGTAATAAATAACCCGGTAAGACTGGGGTCAAACCACAGGGAGGTGAACTATATAAATTACAAATAATATATATATTTAATAAAATAAAGAGTTTATGAGAATTTTATGGGATATCAATGTAAGGATTAAACAATGATAAAAAAAAAATTTCAAGGTTAGAGGATCCACTAATGGTATTTCAAACAAGTATAGTATAAATTCTTATTATTCAACTGGAAACCACACACAAAGGAGGTTCCAATCAAATGATTTGTCATTAATAACTAATTATAAATTGTTAACACGATCATCTTAATTATTTTATTTAAGTAACATCAAACTTTGTTTACAACAAATCAATTTCCTTTCATAGCACAAGTGTAGGTTATACCATACGGTTGGGCTATGAGAGTGCCAAGCATTTGTTGTACCAAGTGTTATACAACACAAATCTAGAGCTGCTATGAACATACTTACAAAACATTAACACCTATATATGGCTTAAAATCAGGGCTAGACAAGTTAATAGTAAGGTTCCGCATCAATAACAAAACCTACAAAACACCAAAAGGAATTATATATAGAGCACATCGGAATAATCAGGAAAATTAGAAAGTGTACACACCAAAGTTATTTCAACTAACACCATGATGAGAAAAATTTAAGGTCACTTTCACTTAGAAAATTAAGAAAAGAAGATAACGAATCTGCATAATACATACCTAGGTGGATTCAATCACTTAAAGAGTTTCTCATATTCATCATCCATGTCATTTGAAAAGCTCATGTTGACCGTTGTATAAATTAAAAATTTTGAAGAGGAAAAGGCAAAAAAACTATGAGAACAAAACTAGCCAATAAAACCAAAAGTTGGTTTCTTGAAGAAGAACCATGACCGATGACAAGGTAAATAAGAAACACACAAACCCCACATCAAAAATCTTTGAAAACTGAAATAAAACACGACTAAACACCTCATCAACAAAAACCCATCACCCAAAAACAAAAGGAGAGGAGAGGAAATTGTTGCCTACCCATTGATGTTTCTATAATGTACTCATATTGAACGAAAGAGCCTGTCTGAGTTCTCTTAAGAACTTGTTCGATAGGCTAAAATATTTTGGAGAGGCAAGATAGAGAGGCTCTAACATTGGGACGGGTGCTCTGGTTAGGGTTAGCGGGAAAGAGAGGGGGGCGAGATGGCGAGTGCTCTAATAGTCTGTTAGGGTTAGGTGAGAGGGGGGAAAGTTTCTATTTATACTAGTGGTGGTTAGGGACCTTTTTTTTTTTAATCGGTTCGGTTAGGTCTGGGTTAACCAGTTTCTGCATTACAAAACCGAAAACTAAACCAAACTAGGATTTTTTTTCTAAATATTCTAATTGGTTTAATCGGTTTTTTTTTCTCAATTTGGTTTTCTTAGTTAATTTTTTATCGGTTTTCTCGGTTTATCAGTTTTTTTGAACACCCCTACCAGATATGTCCCAAATAGTACACAACTATGATGTGACAAATTTAACAAAATTCATCTAGTAACTTTGATCCTTTCAAATAATATATTTCCGAACTCCATTTGACCTGAAAATTTACCAAAATATATTTCTATGTGTATAATATATCTTTGTAAAATTTCAGCTTGATTCGATGTATGGTTTGAGAGATATGCTCGATATCGCAAAACTAGTCAGCAGATATTTTAAGGTCAAATTCGAACTTAACTTGGTTTATATCAGTCACCTTTTAAGCAAATTTAGAAAAACTTTTTTATCAATTCATCATGACTTTAAGAAATTATTTATAAGTTAAAAAAATATCATTCTATAAATAAATTACTTCGTCTAATTTTTCTTTGGATTTCAAAATTATTCATTACTTGACGGAGGCCAATGGGCGTTAACGAAGAATACAACCAATTTTTGAAAACAAATTAAAGCCTACATATCAAAGAACTTAAAGAACTTTAAAATTGATCAAATATATGATCATCATCAATACTTAAAGCTTATTAAGAAGCATCTTTCAAAAGAAGAATAACTAGCAATTCTAATGCCATCATAAAAAAAAAAAAATCAATAATTGATCGTGTTACTTCTCCACCAACCTAAAATACAAGAAGAAACCTCCAGGTTTCTCACATCCGTATGCTAAATGTCTCTTTATCTTAGATTTACTTTCCACACAATACTTCTTGATCATGTGCTTCTTAAATTAGGAAGTTAAGACATTGCTTGTTTCATCCTTAACCTGAGCAACATTAATTTATTGTTAAGGTTTATTTGAACAAAGAGTTGTGTTATAATCTAGCTTTGGTTCCTTTAAAAAATTTTATATAAAAAATAATTTTATTTTGAAATATTAAAAAATCCAAAAAATTTATAATTTCAAAATCTAAAAATAATTTTTGTAACACAATTACATTAAAGGCTAAGGAGTAAACAAGATAGAGATTTGATTCCTCTCTCTCACCTCCTATAAATAAAAGTCCTTGCAATGAAAAAAATGAGAGAGAGAAAAGAACAATGAACCTAAAAAGATCTACACCTTCACTTGGCCTCTTGTCCATTTTTTGCAAACCCTAGCCAAGAAACACTTAGGCCAACCGTTAACTCATCCTTCAGCACCATTGGAATCAGCAATACTAACCAAGTGCCAACCTTAACTCTGTTCACTATTTCATCCTCAGTATTGTAGATTTTCTTCATCATGCACTCTCCACTAGCATCATATTCTTCAAAATCATAACTTTGCAAGGCATCAACTCTCCTAAACCAATGAGTTTTTTTTTTTCATGAAATATATATATATATATAAAAACTTGAACAAAGAGAGCAGAGCTTTAGCTACATAGGTTGTAGCCTAGGCCTTAGTCTAACTACAAGGAGGAAATATAAGGAAACAAACAACCCTATTAATGAAGCAACAACAGAAAAACCCAAATGAAATCAAAACTTAAGCGGACCAAGCCAAAATACATTTATGACTCCTATACAGATCGACACCTATATACCACAAAGAAGAATTTAGATTTCTGATCCAACCTGCAGCAAAGTAGAACAAATGCTATAAGATATCTTCCCAGATAGGTTGCTTTTCCTCAAATATCAAATTGTTCCTGGCATTCCATATACTCCAAACAATGCTAAACATAAAGCCCCCCCCAAACAGATCTTTCAAACTTAGATTTTCCTGCAGAAGACCTAGCCATTGACATTGAAGGTCGTTAAGGGCATATGACATTACCCAGCTCAGACCTCTCCAAGCTAAAATTTTATTCCATAGTTTCTAGACCACTAGGCAATGCATGAGGAAGTGGGAGACAATTTCATAATGGTTCTTGTCGCATGTCCCCCGCGTGGCGTATGCTTGGCGATTTTTTGCTCGTTTTGCTTGATTGGTTCTTTGGGAGTCGCCACCTAGTATTTGATTGAAGGTTATTAGGAAACCTGAATATACTGGTCTTGTTAGAGATTCGAGGGTAGGGGACTGATTGTGGCTAGGGAAGGTATTAACACCCCTAGCGCACCTTACCTGAGGTAAGCTACTTCATGATTTGATGTGATTTGAAAAATTAACATATTAACCAAATTCTTAAGGCTTTAATAAATCAATTATTAAATCCCAAAATAGATGTAGAAACATGTTCTTACATTTTCACGGGAAATATAACATGGTTTTATTTATCCTTAAAATACTTGACAATAAGCAAATTAAAACATTAAATTCTATTTTTGCCTTTCTTTTATTTTATAATTCAATAAGATACATATATAAATAATAATAAAAAAAACACACACATACACGTCACTTTTTACTATGTTTTTCTGTTACAATGTTTACAACATAACGTAAACTAAAATTTTTTTAATAGAAATTTAAATACATATTCAAACATGTAAAAATTACAAAAACAGGTCCTTAAAAAGTCCAGGAACTACAGAGGAGGCCCCTAGGAACTGTGGAGCAGTGGCAGCGCGTCTCCCCATAAGCGGCCATTACTGGTGGCGCGTGGGTTCATATGGAAAATACTGAAAGAGGTGGACTTGACCCAACTTCTTCTCCTCTTTCTTTCCCTGCTGGCGGTGACACCCACCATCACTTGCAGATAGCAAAACACAAGCAGTCGTTTTTAATTTTCTTTACTTCTTCATGAATCTGTTTGTTTCTTCTCTTTCTTTAGATTTTCTTCTTTCGGGTCTGTTCTTTTTCTTTTCTTTCACCTTCTCTATTTCAGGTGGCCGACGGTATGTCCAGGGGGAGGCCAGCTGCTGAGCTTCTGTCGTGTCTGTGTAGCTGCCAGTGGTCGGTCCGGGTCTTGGTGAGGACGAGGGCCTGGGGGCTGCTAGGCGGCATTCTCGGTGGCTGAGAGAGGGTCGACTTCAAATAGGGAACAAGAGACCCATGTGGCTTCTGGTTTTGGAAGCCAAAAACCCAATGGCAGGGTGGTAGCCAGAAATGAAAGAGATGCTGTGAGCAAGGTTTGCTAGCCATAGCTAAGGGGAGAAAGGTGATGGCTTGTGTCTTAGTTGGGATGATGTGGCCAGGGGAGCTGGCGGTTGGAGGAGGGGAGAGGGAGGCTTGTCTTGGCTGGTTGATATAGGGGAAAGGAGAGTGGCTGAGAGAGAGAGAGAGTCTCTAGTGTCTTTGCCAAAGGAAGGGAGGCAGTTGTAGCTTGGAGCAGAAAAATTCAAAAGCCAATAGGGCTCTCTGATTTTGTCTCTCGGCCAAAAGGAGGGGGCGACCCTTTTTTAGTTTCCAAGGGTGGCGGCTGCTTGAGAGATCATTTTTTCGGTTTAGGTTTTTCCTTTCTTTTTGGTGGTTCCCCCAATTTTTTTGAAATCTTTCCACTCTCTCTCGGTAAAAATTCTCTCCATGGTAGTAAAATTTTCTCCCTTTTTTTTCACTATAGCATGGTATTTATAGGAGAAGTGTGGCTTGGCCAAAATCACATTGGTCCCTCAAGTCTTAATTTTGTTTTTGTATTTTTAAAAGAGGGCAATATCAACATTGACTCAACAAGGAAAATTAGTGATCATAAAATTTACGCGTTAAAAGTTAAACACCTTCAAAATACCTTTGAAAATTTAAATTCTTTTGAGATAACGTTGAAAATGCTAAAAACGATGCAAATATATCAAAAATACAATTTGTTTGGGGGTTTTCATTGTTTTTTCGCTATTTTTATTTTTTCTAAAAATTTATCAAAAATATTGGTCAAAAATTAGGTAGCAACAGATGCCCCTTCTTTACAATTCTTACGAAGCAAAAATTCTTTAATGTTTTGCATAGTAAGCTTGTAAAGAAAACAAAAGGTCTTCCTGGCTTACTAAGTGATCCAGTCAGCCAAGGACTTCACTTTTTAAAAGAAAATGATCTCATTATTTTGGGTGACCTACCCTTTTTGAAGAAAAGTGGTATATTTTCAAAGGCGACCTGCCCATACACTCACACTGGTCTATTTTCACGGGCGACATGCCCACACATACTCAATGTGGTCTATTTTCAAGAGCAACCTACCCACACATACTCACACTAATCTATTTTCACAGGCGACCTGCCCACACATACTCATTGTAGTCTATTTTCAGGGGCGACCTGCCCACATAAACTCACGTTGGTCTATTTTCACGGGCGACCTGCCCACATATACTTATTGTGGTCTATTTTTAGGGGTGACTTGCCCATATACTCACACTAGTCTATTTTCATGGGCAACCTGCCCTTTTGATTAGGTTAACCTGAGATCCCATCTGGCAATCTCCTTTAACCAGAACCAAAGTCGGTGTATAGCTTGGTTAACCTGAAATCCCATATGGCGATTCCCTTTAACCAAAGCTAAGCTTTGTGTGTGGTTGGGTTAACCTGAGATCCCATCTGGTGATCTCCTTTAACCAAAATCGATACAAAGATGTGTGTATGGTTTCATTGTGATGGGTGACCTACCCAAATGGAAGATAATGGTCTCATTATGATGGGTGACCTACCCAGATAGAAGATGATGGTCTCATTATAATGGGTGACCTACCCAAATGCAAAATGATCAAAATATGAATTGGTCTCATTGTTATAGGTGACCTACCCAAATGAAATGATGGTCTCATTGTGATGGGTGACCTACCTAAGTGGAAAAAATGATGGTCTTATTATGATGGGTGACCTACCCAAATGGAAGATGGTGGTCTCATTATGATGGGTGACCTACCCAGAAAAAATAATGATGGTCTTATTATAACGGGTGACTTACCCATACAAATAATGATGGTCTCATTGTGATGGGTGACCTACCTAGAAAAAATGATGATGGTCTCATTATTATGGGTGACCTACCCAAAGAAAAAAAATGATGGTCTCATTGTGATGGGTGACCTACCCAAAGAAAAAGATGATGGTCTTATTATGATGGGTGACCTACCTAGAAAAAATAATGGTCTCATTATGATGGGTGTCCTACCCAAATGGAAGATGAAATGTGGTCTCATTATAATTGGCGACTTACTAAAAAAAAAAGCGGTCTCATTATAATGGGTGACCTACCCAAGTAAAAATATGGAGAATGGTCTCATTTTTTTAGGTGACCTACCCAGAAAAATATGATGGTCTTATTATGATGGGTGACCTACCCGAGTGGAAAAAATGATGGTCTTATTATGATAGGTGACCTACCCGAAAAACATATTGGTCTCATTATGATGGGTGACCTACCTAAACGGAAGATGAAATGTGGTCTCATTATAATGGGTGACCTACCTAAATGATAGAATGTGACTTACCTGGCCAAAAGAGTTGGTAGGCAAAGTCCTGACATGATAAGGGTGACAAACGACGTTTCCTGATTGTAGGGCTAACTTGAAGACTCCTCTTTGTCGCACGTCAAAAAAAAATCAGCGCGCGGCATCGACTGGCGATTTAAGTCTCGTTGTTATTTGCTTGAATTTGGTTCGTTGGAGTCGCCACCTAGTAATTTATTGAAGGCTACTAGGAAACCGGATAGACTGGTCTTGTCAGAGATTCACGGGTAAGGGACTGGTTGTGGTTAGGGAAGGTATTAGCACCCCTAACACACCCTACCTGAGGTAAGCTGCTTCGCGAATTTAATAAGTTAAAGAAGTTTTAATAATTGTCTTTTCATCGGAAATTAGAAATATCACTTACGTATAAGTTAATAATTCTTAACCGTGATCCGATCAAAATATTAAATTCTTCTTTAATAAATTTGCAAATTTATCATTAAAAAAATATATACAAATAAATAAAACAAAATACAAATACCTACATTCACTTTTACTATTTGTTTTGTTTCTTTTCTTTTTCTTTTTTTTCTTTTTTTCATATTTACAAATTACAAATTACAAAAAAACTCAAAACTTAACAAATATTACATTAAACAATTCTAAAACTACAAAACAGTCCCTAAATAGTCCAAGAAGTGCAGGGAAATTCGTTTGGAACCGCAGGAACAGTGTTAGCGCGTCCTCCCACGCGCCACCTCCTCTGGCGGCGCGTGGGTTCACGCGCCGCCGCCTATGAAAACCGGAAACCAGTGGATCGGGAACGTCTTCTTCTTCCCTGTCTTCCTCCGCCAGCGGTGAGGGTCATCGTCACCTGCAACAACAAGAAAAACGCACAAAGAGCAGTCGGTTTTAGATTATTTTTTAGATCTGTTCAAAGATCTCAGTTTCCTCTTGTCCTGATTCGTTTTTTTTTGCCGATGGTTGATCTGGTCGCGGCTGTCGTCTGTGAGAGCTGGAGCTGCGGTCGGGAGGGCTGGTTCAGACGGCCGGTGGTGAAGGCATCTGTGTTGTCGTCCATGGCTGTGGAAGAGAAGAAATGGTCTTCTGCGGCTGAAGAGGGAAATCGTGGGTCCGTAGGTGTCGTTGCTGGAGGAGGGCTGCTGCTGACCGGTTGAAGGAGAGGATGCAAGTGTTTCCCCGGCGCTGCTGTTCGGCCACCGCTGGGAGAGGAAACCGAAGGGGGGAGCAGCCGTTGCTGATGGCGAAGGAGGGGCTGCGATGTGGCTGCTGGGTTTGAAAGTGGAAAGGGTCTGGTGCTAAAAGGGAACGGCTAGGGTGGAGATGAGGGCTCTCTTGTGGTTGAAAGAGGAGGGAGGAAATGGTGAGGCGGTGTGGGTTGTTGCTGCTTGTGCCGGGGAGATGTTGGAGACCCGAAATGGCAGCAAGAGAGAAGAAAGGGGAAGCCCCGGTTGGAGGAGAAAAAAATCTCAGCCAGGGGAGACGGCGGCTGTAAATTGGGAAAGGGACAGTGTATGGCTGAGAAGAGTGGTGTGGGGGAGAAAAAAAAATCAACGTGGGGGCCGGCGGCTGGTTTCCAAAGAAGAAGACTATGTAGAAAAAAATTTAAAACCAGTGGGTAGGCGCCGCCGGCCCCCTTTTTTTTTAGTGGGGAGAAAGAGTTGTGTTTTAGGGTTTTTCTGTATTTTTTTGAATTTCAAAATTAGCCCCCCCATTTTGCAAGTGTTGGAAACCAGTATTTATAGGCAAAAATGTTGCCAAGTTTTCAAACTTGGTCCCTCAACTTCTTTCTTTTTTGTAAATTTTGACTTTTTCTTATTTTTTTTGTATTTTTTTGACAACGAGCAATATCAACGTTGACTCGATGAGAAAAATCAACGATTTTAGAAATGACGCGTGAAAAGTCGAACGTGTTCGAAAGACCCTTAAAAATTTAAATTCTTTTTTTTTTAGACGACGTTGAAAATGCTAAAATGACAAAAATATATTAAAAAATATATTTTTTGGATTTTCTTTGTTTTTCTCTATTTTTGGATTTTTTTTAAAATATATCAAAAACATGGGTCAAAAAATGGATAGCAACAGATACCCCTTTTTACAATGCTTACGAAGCAAAAATCCTCGATGTTTTGCATAGTAAGCTTTGTAAAGAAAACAAAAGAAAAATAATTTCATTATCTTGGGTGACTTGCCCACACACTCACACTGGTCTGTTTTCACGGGCGACCTGCCCACACATACTCAAAGTGGTCTATTTTCAGGGGCGACCGGCCCACACACTCACACTGGTCTATTTTCAGGGGCGACCGGCCCACACACTTACACTGGTCTATTTTCACGGGCGACCTGCCCTTTTTATTGGGTTTACCTGAGATCCCATCTGGCGATCTAACAAGAACAAAAACCGGTGTGTAACTCAGTTAACCTGAAATCCCATCTAGTGATTCCCTTTAACCAGAGCCGTCTGTGTGGTTAGACTGAACTGAGATCCCTTCGTCGATCCCCTTCAATCAGAACCAAAATCCTTTCCAATTAGGTTAAACTGAAATTCCTTCGCCGATCCCCTTTAACCATAACCAAGGTCTGTGTGGTTAGACTGAACTGAGATCCCTTCACCGATCCCCTTCAACCAGAACCAAAATCCTTTCCAATTAGGTTAAACTGAGATCCCTTCGCCGATTCCCTTTAACCATAACCAAGGTCTGTGTGGTTGGGTTGAACTGAGATCCCTTCACCGATCCCCTTTAACCATAACCAAGGTCTGTGTGGTTGGGTTGAACTGAGATCCCTTCACCGATCCCCTTCAACCAGAACCAAAATCCTTTCCAATTAGGTTAAACTGAGATCCCTTCGCCGATCCCCTTTAACCATAACCAAGGTGTGTGTGGTTGGGTTGAACTGAGATCCCTTCGCCGATCCCCTTCAACCAGAACCAAAATCCTTTCCAATTAGGTTAAACTGAGATCCCTTCGCCGATCCCCTTTAACCATAACCAAGGTGTGTGTGGTTGGGCTGAACTGAGATCCCTTCGCCGATCCCCTTCAACTAGAACCAAAATCCTTTCCAATTAGGTTAAACTGAGATCCCTTCGCCGATCCCCTTTAACCATAACCAAGGAATATGTGTAGCTCGGTCAACCTGAAACCCCATCTGGCGATTCCCTTTAACCAAAGCTACATGAGATCCCATCTGGCGACCTCATTCAACTACAACTAAAACACTGTGTGTAACTCGGTTAACCTGAAATCCCATCTGGCGATTCCCTTTAACCAAAGCTACATGAGATCCCATCTGGCGACCTCATTCAACTACAACTAAAAAACTGTGTGTAACTCGGTTAACCTGAAATCCCATCTGGCGATTCCCTTTAACCAAAGCTACATGAGATCCCATCTGGCGACCTCATTTAACCAAAACAAAAGAATGTGTAAAAAATGGTCTCATTGTAATGGGTGACCTACCTAAGAAAAAATGATGGTCTCATTGTATGGGTGACCTACCCAATGTGGAAAGAATATGAAAAAACGGTCTCGTTGTGATGGGTGACCTACCCAAAATGGAAAAAATGTGAAGTGCGGTCTCATTGTAATGGGTGACCTACCCAGATAGAAAGAATGTGAAAAAAAAACGGTCTTATTATGATGGGCGACCTACCTAGATGGAAAAAACAAAAATATATGATGAAGTGGTCTCGTTGTGATGGGCGACCTACCCAAATAGAAAGAATATGAAGTGCGGTCTCATTGTAATGGGTGACCTACCCAAAAAATGGAAAAAATATGAAGTGTGGTCTCATTGTAATGGGTGACCTACCCAGATGGAAAAAATATGATGAAGTGCGGTCTCATTGTCATGGGTGACCTACCCGGATGGAAAAAATGTGATATGACAAGTGTGAAAATAGGACTTACCTGGCGAAGTCTGAGGGGATGAAAGAAGAAGGGCTGGAAAACTTGGAGCTTCCTGATAATTCTCGATCATAGGGTTTGAAAACTCGATGTTTCCTGACTGCAAGGGTTGAAAACTCGAGGCTTCCCGATTGCAAGGTTGATCTTTTCATTTCTTTGGGATTTTCCTAATGGTAAGGTTTATCCCATCTTCTTTTTATTCCATGATCAAAACCGATTCTTTATTATTATCACCACCATGCTTCCTTCTTTTTCCACCATCTTGCTGGACCTCATTAAGGGTTTTCCTGTAACAATTCAAAAATATGTGCAAATGTTTTTTTTTTTTTTGAGGTTAGATGATATGCATGCATCCTTACCTGATTTGAAATATAGGTCCCCATTTCTTCATGGTGTGTTTCTTTTCTCAAACGTTGGAGTGTTAGCAGTGAACTTCAATGGCTTTTCGCTCTTGCTTACTCGAGTCATCTCTTGTGATTTTGACCTCTAGGAAAGACTTGATACCATCATGCTTCTTTGTCCTCTGCCTCTTTATCTCAAGGGTTGCCAATTTTGCTTGACATTTTCTTAGAATGGGAATCATGGAGCCAGCCCTATCATATGTTTCGTTATTGCCCCCTAGCTTGATCATGCCCCCAAGTGTTCAATTCAGGTTTGGGGATGAGGCTATGTGAATGTAGGTTTGACAATGAGGTGTTTTCATGCAGAATTTTTGGAATTCCAAAGCTATTCCAGACACAAAAATCATTTTGACATCGATTTAAAGCAAACTCATTCTAAAAAAGTTCAAGTGATTCCTATGGAGAGGTTATCAAAAGTGATGAAAACCTTTTGTTTTGGCTTTTGGTAAAAAATATGAAGTGACCTCTGGTTTGTCAGAAAAGGTTTAAATTTCAATTTGAGGGTTATTGAGAACCGAGGTTCAAAGCATTTATTTTATTTGCATGAATAATGATTTGGTTCACATGAGAAAGCATTGCCTACCAATCCAGATTGCTTGCCTTTGATCAGAAAGGGCTTGATTAGGCACGTAATGTAGGCTTGGGCTCTTGGTTATGAAGAAAATGATATTTGTAGGCTCAAAAGGTGTTTAAGGGATTTGAAAACTAAGGATCACTTGTGCTTGTTTCTTGACCTTTTGTCATTTGACTGTCTTTCAAAAATTGTCTATCGTGCCCCCTTGTGTTGGGCTTGGGCTTGTTCTCTTTGTTTTTGTTTTCTTCATATGGTTTTGAGCATCATAATATTGGTTTTTTTTTCTTTTTTTTTTATGCTCAAAACTCTTGATCCTTTGGATTTTTCTTCATGTCCCTCTAGATTTGTTCGGGCACTTTTGATGATTGAGAATTTTCTTTTATGCCCCCTAGTATTGCTTGGGCACTTTCGATCATTGAGGTTTTCTCTATGTCATCGCACTTGCCCCCAGTGTGGGGTATGATCCTAGCCAAGGTTATTTATCTCAAGAAAAGCATAAGGCTCAAAAGGGGACTGCAAATGATATATTTTAGCCTCGTGAAAAGATTATCAAAGATGGCCTTTCTTCATTTCAAACTCATGCATTTAGGATCGGTAAGCCTTACTTTCATGCGAGTATGTAATGTGATTTCTCATTATTTATTCAAATAAAACTCAGCTTTTAAAGTCACTTCATAGGTTCTTGCTGTTTTTTTTTTTTGTCTTTTTCTAGGTGTATGGTTACCTTTCTAAGGAATCACCTGAATTTCCAGAACTCGTTTGTTTTGCACAAACATCAACATGATTTCAATTTCTGTACTAAACTTTGAATTCCCAAAAATCCTTGTGAACATGTGCGATTATGCATAGTTTTGAAAGAAAGGAAAACACACCCAAAGATTCTTGGTGTGATGGTTTCATGCTTAAAGGTTATGCTCAATATGTTCTTTGTATGAAACAACAACAAAAATAAAGGTATATTATGAACACAGGAAAACACATGATCTTATTAACAAGAAAAGGCTCATTTGACAGGGAAAGTTTTTTTTTTTTTTTTTTTTTGAAATTTAGAGCCAAATTACCAACAAAACTAGAACAGGTTGAAACAAAATTTTCTAGGCATGATCAAACTAAGGTAGGTTTTTTTTTTTTTTTTTTTTTTTTTGCAGCACAAGAATGGGCTCCATTATGCACTAGTGGTGCAACTCCCTTCGGTCAGCCTTCCCACCAAAGCTTTTTGCAGAAAATACATGATTGCACCGAGGCTCTTGACAAATTTTGCCCCCAATTTCTTCGGGCTGAGTCATTGTTGGGTTTTGAACAAAGATGATAGGTCGATTGGAAGGAACTTTCCTAGAGTTATTTTTCAGTATCTACTCGAGTAAGCTAGAAGCAAGTCACACATGTCTTCAAAAATTACGACGAGCATACTCTTCATCTTCCGTGTTTTTCTTCATTCAAAGTCGGGTGTTGTAGACTCGTAGGGGACCTACTTTTCATTCTGGTGCATGCATGACAAATGTATGAACATGTAATCTATATGATGAACTCACCCTTCGAGAGGTGACAATATGGTCGTAACTCTTGTATGATGGACAAGAATCGTGATTTTTGCCCAAACTTTACAATGAAAATTTTTGGAGCAACGGCCAATGTGTCACCCATAAGTCTTGAGTTCAAGATGCTTCAAGAAGAGTTTGCCCTTATACAAAAACCGATAGCACATACAACCTAAAGACAGGTTCTATTCATTATGTGAACATGGGTAGGTTTTCTATCTGGTCACAAAAGGGTCTCATATCTGCCCAGTGACGTTCTTCGTAAAGACAGTATGGGGGCGTTGCAAGGAATGGTTAAGGCACGTATACCCACCATTACCAAGCAGGCACTCAGATATGAGTTGGGTGTTTCACGCATCTGAACCCTGACCAATAGTCTTAGGGCAGATCGCTAATTCCCCACCTAACCTAGAAGCTTGTGTGTGCTTTCAAAAATAAATACAGGTGATGCATGAATCAAGTCTATAAAATGCATGGGAAAAAATATTAACAAAAAGATAAAAATGCAAAAAACTTAAACACATCAAATACACAAAGCTTAGTCCAATAATGTCAGAAACAGTACCGTCCCCAGTGGAGTCGCCATTCTGTCGCACGTCAAAAAAAATCAGCGCGCGGCATCGGCTGGCGATTTAAGTCTCGTTGTTATTTGCTTGAATTTGGTTCGTTGGAGTCGCCACCTAGTAATTTATTGAAGGCTACTAGGAAACCGGATAGACTGGTCTTGTCAGAGATTCGCGGGTAAGGGACTGGTTGTGGTTAGGAAAGGTATTAGCACCCCTAACACACCCTACCTGAGGTAAGCTGCTTCGCGAATTTAATAAGTTAAAGAAGTTTTAATAATTGTCTTTTCATCGGAAATTAGAAATATCACTTACGTATAAGTTAATAATTCTTAACCGTGATCCGATCAAAATATTAAATTCTTCTTTAATAAATTTGCAAATTTATCATTAAAAAAATATATACAAATAAATAAAACAAAATACAAATACCTACATTCACTTTTACTATTTTTTTTTGTTTCTTTTCTTTTTCTTTTTTTTCTTTTTTTCATATTTACAAATTACAAATTACAAAAAAACTCAAAACTTAACAAATATTACATTAAACAATTCTAAAACTACAAAACAATCCCTAAATAGTCCAAGAAGTGCAGGGAAATCCGTTTGGAACCGTAGGAACAGTGGCGGCGCGTCCTCCCACGTGCCACCTCCTCTGGCGGCGCGTGGGTTCACGCGCCGCCGCCTATGAAAACCGGAAACCAGTGGATCGAGAACGTCTTCTTCTTCCCTGTCTTCCTCCGCCAGCGGTGAGGGTCATCGTCACCTGCAACAACAAGAAAAAACGCACAAAGAGCAGTCGGTTTTAGATTATTTTTTAGATCTGTTCAAAGATCTCTGTTTCCTCTTGTCCCGATTCATTTTTTTTTGCCGATGGTTGATCTGGTCGCGGCTGTCGTCTGTGAGAGCTGGAGCTGCGGTCGGGAGGGCTGGTTCAGACGGCCGGTGGTGAAGGCATTTGTGTTGTCGTCCGTGGCTGTGGAAGAGAAGAAATGGTCTTCTGCGGTTGAAGAGGGAAATCGTGGGTCCGTAGGTGTCGTTGCTGGAGGAGGGCTGCTGCTGACCGGTTGAAGGAGAGGATGCAAGTGTTTCCCCGGCGCTGCTGTTCGGCCACCGCTGGGAGAGGAAACCGAAGGGGGGAGCAGCCGTTGCTGATGGCGAAGGAGGGGCTGCGATGTGGCTGCTGGGTTTGAAAGTGGAAAGGGTCTGGTGCTAAAAGGGAACGGCTAGGGTGGAGATGAGGGCTCTCTTGTGGTTGAAAGAGGAGGGAGGAAATGGTGAGGCGGTGTGGGCTGTTGCTGCTTGTGCCGGGGAGATGTTGGAGACCCGAAATGGCAGCAAGAGAGAAGAAAGGGGAAGCCCCGGTTGGAGGAGAAAAAAATCTCAGCCAGGGGAGACGGCTTAGAAGAGTGGTGTGGGGGAAAAAAAATCAACGTGGGGGCCGGCGGCTGGTTTCCAGAGAAGAAGATTATGGAGAAAAAAATTTAAAACCAGTGGGTAGGCGCCGTCGGCCCCCTTTTTTTTTTAGTGGGGAGAAAGAGTTGTGTTTTAGGGTTTTTCTGTATTTTTTTGAATTTCAAAATTATCCCCCCCATTTTGCAAGTGTTGGAAACCAGTATTTATAGGCAAAAATGTTGCCAAGTTTTTAAACTTGGTCCCTCAACTTCTTTCTTTTTTGTAAATTTTGACTTTTTCTTATTTTTTTGAAAACGAGCAATATCAACGTCGACTCGATGAGAAAAATCAACGATTTTAGAAATGACGCGTGAAAAGTCGAACGCGTTCGAAAGACCCTTAAAAATTAAATTTTTTTTTAGACGACGTTGAAAATGCTAAAATGACGAAAATATATTAAAAAATATATTTTTTGGATTTTCTTTGTTTTCTCTATTTTTGGATTTTTTTGAAAATATATCAAAAACATGGGTCAAAAAATAGGTAGCAACACTCTTGATGATAGGGTTGATCTCCTCATTTCTTTAAGATTTTTCTATTGGCAGGGTTCATCTCATTCTTTTCTCATTCCAGGATCAAAACCGACTCTTTGTTATTATCGACTTAATGATTCTTTCTGTCCACAGTCTTGCTGGACTTCATTGAGGATCTTCCTGTAACAAATCACAAGTATGTGCAATTCTTTGAAGTTAGATGATATACATGCATCCTTACCTGATTTAAAATATAGGTCCCCCCCTCTTTGATGTTTCATTGCCATATGGTGCCTTTGTTTGCTGACACAACCAAAAGCTTGAAGTCTTCTCCCAAGTGCAGGAGTGTCGAAGTAATAAATAACCGGCAAGACCGGGGTCGAACCACAGAGAGGTTAATTGTATAAATTATAAATAACAATACAACATCAATAACAACAATAATAGTAATAGTAATAATAATATTAATACTCAGTACGTGGCGTTGTTATACCTGAGAATGATTTAAAAGATCGGGTCACAGGTTTCCAGCCTATATACTGATTTTATAAAAGATCAAAAAGATATATTATATAATATAAATAGATTACTGATGCAAATGAACAAGGCAAGACCAACAATGTCAGGATCCTTGATCAAACACAGAGCATACTTAATGTACATAAAATATAACAAGCATGTAAATAATAATAATAATAATAATAATAATAATAATAATAAAAGAAGAGGAAGAAGTTAATGAGAACTTTGAGATGAAAAATTAATGTAAGGATTAAACAATGATCTAAAAGATCGGGTCACAGGTTTCCAGCCTATATACTGATTTTATAAAAAGATCAAAAAGATATATTATATAATATAAACAGATTATTGATGCGAATGAACAAGGCAAGACCAACAATGTCAGGATCCTTGATCAAACACAGAGCATACTGAATGTGCATAAAATATAACAAGCATGTAAATAATAATAATAATAATAATAATAATAATAATAGTAGTAGTAGTAGTAGTAGTAGTAGTAGTAATAAAAGAAGAGGAAGAAGTTAATGAGAACTTTGAGATGAAAGATTAATGTAAGGATTAAACAATGATAAAAACAAATGTCAAGGTTAGAGGTTCCACTAATGGTACTTCAAATAAGTATAATATAAAATCTTATTATTCAATTGGAAACCACACATAAAGGAGCTTCCAATCAGATTATAAATTGTTAACATGATTACATTAGTTATCTTATTCGAATAATGCTAATACTTGTAAATGTTGTCAGGCATTCATGATTATAACTTAAATTAACAACAAATCAAGTTCCTTTCATAGCTCAGGTGTCGGTTATACCATACAGTATGGGTTATGAAAGTGCAAAGTATTTGTTGTACTAAGTGTTATACAACATAAATCTAGATTAACCATTTAACAAGCAAAGTATTAAAAGTGAACAAGATAACAAATATAAAACATGTTAGTATCCAACATTAAGGTCCATGTTAAGTTTATATTATACTTATTCTTACACCATTAGTGTAACCTTTTCACCTTGACATAATAGATTTAGTTAAACATAATGAAAGAAAGAAACATGAATAAACAATACAAATAAAGGAAAGGAAATGAAGAGCATAAACAAGAGATTAATATAACATCAAATAAAGCTTAAACATTACAAAATAAAAAGAAAGAGAGCAAGAGAATGATCTTGATCTGAACACCAAGATGCCTAAATTCATGGCAAATGCCTCCTTTTATAGGCCAAAATTTGGAACTATTGATTTGATGAATAATTGTTGTGTGGGTGGCCACATCTTGACTTGGTGAAAATCCTTATCTTCTTGTCTGAATAAAACGTCATTGCTACATCAGAACTAGAACCATATGAAATCATGAAAGTTCTAGGAAATTCTCTTAGCTTTCCAGGAAAAAAAAAGTTGAGGTCATTTGGACTTCTAGAACTCAAGATATGGGCTGAACACTGAATAGTGTCTGGGTTGCAGGACAGATTCGGACTTCTCCGTTGTTGCTATGATTTGGACTTGAAAACAGCCTTGTTAGATCCTGGCATCAACATGAAAGTTGTAGGTCTATGTCTTACCAAATCTGTGTAAAAAATTGAGATCATTTGTACATCTAGAACTCAAGATATGACCTAATTACCGAACAGTGTTTCAGTTTGGACTGCACCAACATCTCTTTTCTAAGCTTCACTCTCTCTTTATCTTCATAAATTTCAGTAGTTGAATTCATCAATCAATCCTTTGATTTATGTGATATGCCTGCATTTAAGATGAGCATTTACCATATATTAAGGTATCTTATAGTATTAGACTTGTTATTATAAAACATGTTTTAGTTAAGGAGTTATTGATACTTCAAGTGCAAAATAATGAAATAAACCCTTGATAAACATGCACTTTTAAGTACTAATCACACCCCCCAACTAGCTTATTACTAGTCCCTAGTAATCAAAGCGTTAAAATAAAAAAATAATTTGCAAGTTCCACAAAGCAAAGCATTCATAATTCAACTTCCATTAATCTATCCAGATAAACAAACTCTCATTAAATTTATATTCCTGCTTCATATTTCTTAAATAAGATATTAATAAACATTCTTTTTATGTTCTCAATGTATGAAAACATAGATGATGGGGCTTTTGTTGGAAGAAAACAATATTATGTTCGAATGTTTAAGGTTAACTTCCTTAGGTTGGGATTATTATTATTATTTTTCTTTCTTTTTTCTTTCTTTTTTTTTTATTAATATACACATATAACTTAAAACACATTGTATCTTTAACCCATGTAACGAGCTTTAGGCTAATGACTCCCAGACCAGTTGGTCTTAGGGCATTAGGTGTTGAGACACCCCTACGAGCTTAGCAACTCTGGTTGCAGATACTGATACGTAGATAGTGCAATGTTTGATTCTCTTAAGCTTTTCTCCTTAACCCATGTAACAAGCCTGATGTAACCATATTATTCGATAGTTTCACCCGCATTTAACTAGTGTTTTGCATATGTTATTTATATAAAATGCCTTGATATTCTTTGTTTTATGTTTTAAAGGCATTTTTGGATGAAAGATGCAAAAAGGAGTAAATTGGAGGTAATTGGCAGATTTGATGTTCAGTCGGTATTTTGTGCAGAGCGTGAGTTCCAGAGATCGAAATGAAGTGATTCTAGTGGCATTAAAAAGCTAACATCCATACCTTTTTGGAAATGTAATGCAAGAAAAATAAAAAGAGAAAGATCATGGAAATCACATCCTTCAAAGTCAAATCTCGCAGTCTGCCAATGTTGACCTTTGCCCATTCAAAATTCAATATCTGGAGCTTCAGAAGTCCAATTGATGCAAACTCAATTGGGTTGGATTCCTTACTCAAAGATCTATAAACGCTCCAAATTTCAGCCAAAAACGATGTCATATGAGGGAGATATGATTTTTCAAAGATGACAGCTGAATTCTGCCAGCAAGCAGGTTGCGTGAAGAAACGAATCAAAATTTCATCCAGAAGCATCCAAACCGACCAGCAATTTAGCTCCTCTAGTAAATATTCTAGAAGGTCAAGGAAGGCAGCCACCAACCTCATGGCAGCCACCAACCTCAACCCAGCAGCCAGCAGCCAGCAGCCAGCAGCCAGCAGCCTTCACACTACCACCATCTATTGATGTTCACACTTGAGCTTTGATATTTTCTTACTTACAATTTGTGTATAAATAGAGGGTGAGTAGAAGGAGGTAGAAAAGAAGAAGAAGAAGAAGAAGAAGAAGAAGAAGGAGGAGGAAACACAAACTCTCCTCTCTACAAATCAGAAATTATGTATTCTTTCATCTTTAGGAGTAGTTGTTCAATAGATATGCAAGGCTAAGCTCGTTTTCTTGGTTGCAAGGACACAACAAACCTTCGGATTTCAAGAACCGTGAGATTTATTCTTCCTTTTATTTTCAGTTTATGTTATGAATGAGTATGTTTGTTTTCCTATGCATATTTCCTATGATTGTTTATCTTAATTGCTAGAGCGGACTCTAAGTTATTATTGTGAACAATCTATTGCTAAGTTTGATATCAAAACCGGAGTTGTGGTATATAAACTTGTGAAGCAACTAAGCTTGATAATTGTAGCGGAACTACGTTATTAAACTTAGGGAGAACATTCGATCATAGCAACACAAATTGACAACTTGGTTGTTAAGATTAATGAATTTATCTGGATCTTAAGGCTGCCATTGGATTAAATCATTAGTGCGGACACTGTGATTGTTTGTTGGTTAGGGATAGTTATACGGCGGATCCGTTAATTAACCACTATTAAGAAAAGATAAAATTCATAATATAAACTGGAGTTTCGTTTCAAGGATCGGTTCTAATTTCCGTTGGTGGATGTGTGCTTGCAACCAAGGTTTGTTTTCTTGATATATTTCAGTTTCAATTGATTTTGTTTGCTAGTTTAATTTCTGCCATAGTTTAAATCATTTCAAATCAATCCCCCCCAATTACATAACGTACAACATAAAAATCTAACTTCAAACTTCCTCGTGGGATCGACCCCTTGCTTGCTCTATACTATCTTGTGTGTTTTAAGCTAGGGTAATTAATTTGTGCGACCGCGACATCGCAACAAAGCCTTGGGCCAATAGCTCCCAAGTCAGTTGACTTTAAGGTATTGGGTGTTAAAACACCCCTTCGGGCTTAATTGCTTAAATTAGGGAGGCTATGAAACCAAACTTATCTACGTTTTTATTATCATCAATATTATCAATTTTTTTATTTTATTATTATTATTATTGCAATTTATATACTATCCATTTCCCTTAGTTGTTACCTTCAACGAAAGAACATAATTAATGTAATAATCCAATGTGCAACCCACAATCATATGTTAAAGTGTGTGTGTGAAAATGAAGGTTTAAGAATACTTGTTAAATGAGTATATGAGCAGAATCAAGTGATAACAATGCGAGAGTTTGTAAACCTGAATATTTCAAGAAGTATTATGATAGACCTTGGTAATGATACTTACTAAGATGCGTCTTTAGAGTCAATAAAATTTCCTCCTTACTCTGCCATCCTAATAAGGATACTTACTAAGATGCGTCTCAAGAGTTAATAAAACTGACTCCATGCTCTGCCATCCTAATAACAATTTTGTCAAATGGTTTTAATTATAGCAAAAACAGTTAGCAAGTTAATTTTTTTTTTTACTACTACCCTTTCCCTCCAACCAAAACGAGACATTGTCCTCAATGTCCTAAGGTAGAAAGATAGAGTATAGAAGACATCACCTGAAACAACGAACAATGACAAACCTGAAACACACTTAAACAAATATAAGAAGTAACAAAACAAAATAACATGCTATTAATAAAACCACAAGACACAATGTTTCACAAATGAAGGCTCAAATCTAATCTAAGCTTTTTACGACTTTTCTTAGTTGACCAATCTAGGCGACTCATGCAGGGATCAATGACAGGGATGAAAGATTGTAGTTGGTCAATCAATTGTTCAGCAGTAGCAGTAGAGATTATGATTTGTCGTGCCGAAGATGTTAGAAATTCCTATTCCACAGCTTGATCAAGGAAAGACAACAACTTATCATAAAAACCATTAACATTTAACAAACCTATAGGTTTATGGTGAATGTGCAGTGGGCCCAAGAGGAAATATGAAAGATCTCTTCCAATGTGCCCAGACCACCTGGTAAGGCAATGAAGGCATCAGCATGGCTAAACATGGCGTTCAGTGGATCAGACATTGTAAGGACCTGTAGTTCCTCTCCAATTATTATTCCAATGATGTCCCTATTTGCTAAAGCTTTGGGGACAACCCCCAAAACTTGATTGCCTCCCAAAAATGCAGCCATTGACACACCTCCCATTAACCCAAGGTTGCCTCCTCCATACACTAAATGAATCTTTCTCTCAACTAGTACCCAACCAAGATGATTTGTTGATTTTAAAAACTCATTTTCTTTCCCAGAACTGGATCCATCGAAAACACAAATATTTCTTATGTGATGACTTGAGAAACCTGCCATTTCTACACACTTTTATATTTGATGAATGTATGGGTTGAGTAGAAATGAAGGGAAGGAAGAGAAGAATTTATAGATAAGAAATTGAAAATGTAATCATGCCATCTATATGTAGGCCAGTTATTGTCTCACACACTCTCTCTTTATTTATTTATTTATTTTGACAAAGCATGTATATACAAGTAGTTGTGATTGTGGCTCACATCTTCCCTTGGTTTTACGTCCAAGAACAGCTTAAACGCCCTCTATGGGTCGGGGAAAGGCTTCTCATCCAGTTTTCTTAGAAACTGGCAAACAGGTTCTTTTTTAGTCAGATTCCTAAGACTAAGTCGAGAATGTTCTTTATGGAATTGTGGCCATAAATCATGAATTGCACGATGCACATCTCCACTAGGATGCGTCTCAAGGGTCAACAAAAGATTATCTAAAGACCCCTTACTCAGGCCATCCTTAATGAATTGTATTTTAACTTCACGGTTTACAGATATCATTCCTAAAGAACGACATGTCGCATTACAAGTCCATCTGGCACATCTATGACAGACTTTCAGTCGTTTTGCACCATGTTTCTTTGCAAAAGTGCTTGTACCTGTTCCAGGCATGTGTGAAATGAAAGAATTGGAGGACTCACCTGATAATCGGACCTTTGCTTCAATTAGCCAGCGAATATCTTCAAGAATTCCATGATTCATTAACAACCTCAATCTTGCACACCTAGCACAGTAAATTTTTGTAATCGCATTTGGAGGCAGAGCAGGAAAATACATTTTCAACTTTTCAAGAGTGGTGTCCATTTTCAAAAGAGAATTGGAGACGAGATTCAAATAAGGGAGAAAGAGCAAAGAATTGTACAAATATATACATATATCAGTTATTTGGGAAACTGAAAGAACCGACTTAAGTCACGGAGTACCGTTATCCGCCATTTGACCGGGGTGAGAGAGAGACTAGCAAAACAAACAAAACACAAAACAATGTGAGAAAAAGAATCAATCTTTATATACAGGATCACTCAATTCAATAGAGTCATTTTCAACTGAAAAATTGTCAAAATAAACTTTCAAACGATGCCCATTTACCTTGAAAACATTGTCATTCTTTGGATTCTCGATATCACAGGCTCCATATGGATACACATGTTTCACAATAAAAGGACCGCTCCATCTTGTTCTTAGTTTTCCAGGAAATAAATGGAGTCGAGAATTATAAAGCAAGACTTTTTGACCAACATTGAATGTTTTTCTCAGTATTTTCTTGTCATGAAAGTCTTTGATTCTTGCTTTATGAATTCTTGAATTGTCATATGCATCATTTCTTATTTCCTCAAGCTCATTTATTTGCAATTTTCGCAGCTGACTAGCATCATCAACGTTTGAATTGAAAGCTTTAATAGCCCAATAAGCTTTATGTTCAATTTCCACAGGCAAGTGACAAGGTTTTCCATAGACTAGTCTATAAGGTGACATACCTAATGATGTTTTATAAGCAGTTTGATAAGCCCAAAGTGCATCATTAAGTCTTAAAGACCAATCTTTTCTATTAGGGTTCACTATTTTCTCCAAGATTTGTTTGATCTCCCTATTAGCAAGCTCTACTTGTCCACTTGTCTGAGGGTGATAAAGGGTGGCAACTTTGTGTGTGATTCCATATTTCTTCATTAAAAAATCAAATGGCTTGTTACAGAAATGTGTTCCACCATCACTTATCATGGCTCGAGGGATTCCAAATCGACTCAAAATATTATCTTTCAAAAACTTTATCACTATTTTGTGATCATTGTTTCGATTTGGAATTGCCTCTATCCATTTTGAAACATAATCTACTGCGACTAATATGTACACGAAACCAAATGATGGAGGAAATGGACCCATGAAATCTATACCCCAACAATCAAAGATCTCAATGACAAGAATAGGATTTAAAGGCATCATATGACGTTTTGAAATAGATCCCAATTTTTGACAATTTCACAAGTCTTGCAGAATGCATGTGAGTCCTTGAACATGGTGGGCCAGTAAAATCCACTTTGTAAGATTTTTGCAGTTGTCTTTTTTGACGAGAAATGACCCGCACATGCCTCAGAATGACAAAATTTAATGACACTACTTACCTCATTGTCAGGAATGCATCTTCGAAATATTTGATTAGGACAATATTTAAATAAATACGGGTCATCCCAATAAAAGTTCTTCACTTCGTTCAAGAACTTTCTTTTGTCTTGGGTAGTCCAATGAGCTGGCAATTGTCCTGAAACAAGAAAATTAACAATATTAGCAAACCAAAGCATCATAGAAACGGAAAGTAAAGATTCATCGGGAAAGTAGTCATCGATTGGTGTGATGTCAGTTTTCAAATCTGTTATCAATCTTGACAACATTTTCGGTGCCTTTCTTGTCTTTGATTGTGATATCAAATTCTTGAAGTAACAAAATCCACCGCACCAATCTAGCATTAGAATCTTTCTTAGAAAAAAGATATTTCAATGCTGCATGATCACTAAAAACAACAACAGGTGAGCCAATAAGATAAGACCTGAATTTATCACATGCAAATACTACTACAAGTCATTCTTTTTCAGTGGTGGTGTAATTCATTTGAGCACTATTTAAAGTTTTACTTGCACAAATTTTAGTAGTTGAATTCATCAATCAATCCTTTGATTTATGTGATATGCCTACATTTAAGATGAACATTTACCATATATTAAGGTATCTTATAGTATTAGACTTGTTATTATAAAACATGCTTAGTTAAGGAGTTATTGATACTTCAAGTGCAAAATAATGATATACACCCTTGATAAACATGCACTTTTAAGTACTAATCATTTGCATTCCAAAGCCTTCTTTGTTTTTCAAAGTATTGGCTCATTCGTGTGCTAGCCATCCACTCAACTGTAAGTGCAGTGTTCATCTTAGGCTGTCTTCGACAATTACTGCTCTCGTTGTTCATCGAGCTTGACCATGCCCTCAAGTGTGGTGTGGTTTTATTCATCATGAATGAGCTTAACCAATCATTCATTTTTTGGATCCTCTTGAGAATTATTCCCTGATTGGTTATGCGCATCGTGCCAACACCCATCAAGGTTGTCAATCAGTCATGAACTTGCCTTTAGTTGAAACATGCCATTCAAGTATATATGGTCACCATCCTTTATGGAACTGCCAAGTCATCTGAACATAGATCTCATACTTTACAGTAAAAAGCTCATTGTTGTAAGCTCAATGTTATTTCTCATGGATTCCTCCCAGCTTGTCAAATCAGATCGTGAAAAGAAACATTTGCATCATTAATGATGTTCATTTTATCACCCATATTCATACAGTGAAGTACACATTTAGGTTTCAAAATAAATAGTCCCACAGTCAGTCTATGTGATGACATCATTCAAAAGTCATAGCCATGTTGGAGATGATAAACCAAGATGAAGATATGAAGATATCCTTTAAGTGCAGCGTTGCTCATCAATTGCTACCGAAGTTCACTAAATCATGGATTGTCTTTGAACAACATTGCCCCCAAGATGATTTGAACGTTCATTGCATATCTTTCTTTGAACACCATTGTGCTCAACTCACTGATTCATCCTTTAATCATCTTTCATTGCCCTCTAGCTGATCTGAATACTGCTTGTTTTCCTTCTCAGGGTCCACTGTATTGCCCCTAGGTGGTCAACTTTTCAAGGAGTGTCGAGAAATGTTGATGTCATTTTCGTCAAGGATTTTGCCAATTTGATCGATATTCTCTTGTTTGGCAATCTTTCTTGTTCTGGAATCAAATCTCATATTTTAAAGATCATGTCTATTCAAAGTCTAGTTGTTGAAATGAAATCAGAGATGTTGAGTTTTTGAAGGTGTTTTCATAAATCAAGCTTCTTTGGTCAAAGACCTAACACACGTCACTCAATACATGTAGTCCTTTGATTATCTTGTATTTTGAAAACAGAAATGACCCGTTGTAAGATTAAAATGACTTTTCATGGTTCTTTATGTTAGTTTTAATATTTGATCTTGGTATATCTTTGATGGTCTGCGATGAGTTGATCTTCTGTGAATTTCAAGGAAAACAACAGGCTCAGGTCAAAATTTGAGGATTCATCAAGAAAGATTGTTTTCTTTTATAGCATCAATTTTATCAGTATGCATAATAACAAGTAGCTTCATCCATGAAGCCACGACTCTTATGGAAAAGCTCTTCAAGTTTTGAGATCGCTATTTATCGGTTCAAATTGCTTACTTGATTAAAAAGGGCTTTTTAAAGCATATAATGCAGGTTATGGTTCATGGTTATGAAAGAAAGGAATTTCACAAGCTCAAAAGGTGTTTGAGGGTTTCAACGACCTAGGATCAACATTAACTATTCATCAACTCTTTTTCTCTTGTTGTCATTGTAGAGAAAGTGACATATAACCTTGTTAATCTCAAAGATTAGAATTCTCTTAACATAGGTCATAATGCAAATCCAACTTTTTCTTTGATGAATAACCAATCTATTTTATTTTTTTTGAAGACACTAGAGGCTTTATCCTAGACACACTAAAAGATATGAAGCTCGATTTTTTTTTTTTACTTTTGGCATTTGATGTGTCTTTCTTCAATTGAAACCTCTTTTGCCCCTTTTAGAATTGATAGGCATTCTCCTTCCATTCCACTCTTTTTTTCTTCTTTTTTTCTTTTTTTGCTTTTACATAGCCTTCCTCAAAGTTTTTTTGGATGCTCTTTAGTCTTTGGTTTCTTTCTTTTAGCCCTCTCTCACACATTAGACTTTCATTCTTAACATTCCCTTTTGTCATTGATTCTATCAGTGTCTTCAAAATATCTCTCATTTTCCCCCAGTGTGGGGTGTGATCCTGGTCAGGGTTTCTTTTTAAAGAAAATCATTCTGGCTCAAATGGGGACCACAATGGATAGAACCTTTAGAAAGTGAAGGGATAACAAAAATGGTCTTTTCTCATTTCAAGCAAGGTCGATTAGAACCGATAAATTTTGACCTCATCCAGTGTAATGATTGGGACTTGTAAGAGTCAATGATTCACGAGTCTATAGCTACCGAATCCACTACATGTCATTATGTATACTGTTAAAACTTAACTACATGGTGGGTGGTTCAGTTTCATGTATGAGTTCAAAATTGTTTGGTCACCTCATGTCATGTTCAAGCATCGAGTCATTTCTACAATTAAAGCACTTTTGATCTTTAAGGATTGACTAGCCTTAATTTTGCATGTTGGAGTTTGATCAAAAAAAATTTTCAAAATACACATTGAAATAAACATCTCATGCTTTCAGAACAACAAAGAAACAAAGAAAATACATGTTTCTTTAAAGGATGAGATGTGATCCCAAAAACAAATGCAAAAATGGCAAAAATCCCTAACAAAGATGATTGACAGTTTAACCCCCTTCTTAGATCAACCTTTCTGGCAATATTTGTGTTTGCCAAACATTTTCGATCATTTATCCTTCTAAGGATGTTGTGACAATATGATTAGTGACATCATCTTTCACAAACTCAACTCGATTCTTGAAATTTATGCAACTTTTCAACTGAATGGCGTAAAATCCCCCAATGATATTCAAATCTCTTTTCTGGATTATACCACCTAGGAAACGGTGGTTGTATGGGATTTGATGGAGTCGGAGCAATAAGTCCAGAGTCTAAGAGATGCTGGTAAACATACTCGAGTGGCCGAGGTATGTCAATCTTGGCAAAGACATTTGAGCAATTGATATTATAGTGAGACATGGCTAAACCACATAAATAAGGTTTTCCACCTTTAGAGTTATCTTCTGATTCATTTCTCATTATTGTTTTGGAATCCATGACAGAATCTTCAATCTTTCCCCTCTTCATAGCTTGTTCATTTCTTTCGACAATCCTCATAACATTATGTCAATCTTCCAATGTTGTTATAATTGTTTATGGATTGTTAGAAACCTTCCACCAGCTATGTAATCTTGGCAGGGCATAGAAACATATAGTACCACCACTGCTGACATGTGGAATCACGCGTTGTCTCAACTGGAAGAGAAAATTGATGAATCTAAAACACTTTTGTCTCATCTTTGATTGCTCATAGACAGTGAAACAAAACAGACACTTGTAGAGGGAGTTCTGCTCTATTGAAGTTTAAGTCTTCTTCCTGTTTTTCAGCCCAAGTTTGTCTCTTCTCCCTACTTCTATGTTTTCAAGCTAACACTGATAGGAGAAAATTATAGATGATATGAAACTACTACATCCCTTCTTGGATTCCCCCCTTTGCAGAGCCATAAACAAATGTCTGTAGAGAGAGCTCTACCACGTAAAAGTTCAATGTCTAATCATGGTATTTTTTTTTCAGACCAACATCTTGTGCTGCTGAACTAGAATTAAGCTCACAGTTGGGGTAACTTCAAAGAAGACTAATGCACCATGCACAAAAGGCTAGCAGTTATTTGGTGCCCTTGGAAGATGTGGAGGCGATGAATAATTAACAGTGCAACTAAACAAGAACAAAGGTTGTCATTAGTTGATGACTGAAGGCATTATTGTTGTTGTTCAGGACTGAAAAAGAGAGGCATACCTTCAATTGGACGTGGACACACAATGTTCCCACAAAAGACTGTAGACATTCCATTTCCACTCGATGATCAACACTTGTTTAAGCGGATCTGAGTCTCACTACTTCATCTTTGATGTTCTCAGCTTCCTTTTAACAATGAGCTTCTCTCTAACCCCTTTCTTCATTTCCCATCTTTTTCAGTCCAATGTAGTAGACCTCGGGTAGGGGAATCTACTTTTCATCCCGATACATGCATGATAAATATATGAACATGTGATCTATATGATAAACTCACCCTTCGAGGGGTGAGATATGGTCACAACTCTTGCATGATGAGACAAGAATTTTTATTCTTGCTCGAACAATACAATAGAAATTTCTTGAGTGATGATCATTATATCCCCCGTAAGTCCTGAATTCAAGATACTTCATGAAAGGCTTGCTCGGATGCAAAACAATGTATACGGAGCATACATCCTAAAGGCAAGTTCTAATCTTTTTATGTGGGATAAAGGGTAGGTTTACTACTTGATCTCTAAAAAGGGTCTCTTGTTGTCCTAGTGACCACCCTCGTAAAGGCAATATGAGGGCTGACACGACCAAAATATTGATGTCTTCTACCAAGTGTAGGAGTGTCGAAGTAATAAATAACCGGCAAGACCAGGGTCGAACCACAGGGAGGTTAGTTGTATAAATTATAGACAATAATAATACAACAACAACAACAACAACAACAACAATAATAATAACAATAAAGAAGAAGAAGAAGTTGATGAGAACTTTGAGATGGAAGATTAATGTAAAGATTAAACAATGATAAAAATAAATGTCAATGTTAGAGGATCCACTAATGATATTTCAAACAAGTATAGTATAAACTCTTATTATTCAACTGGAAACCACACACAAAGGAGGTTCCAATCGGATGATTTGTCATTAATAATTCATTATTAATTGTTAACATGATCATATTAATTATCTTATTTAAGTAACACCAAACTTTTAAATATTATCAGGAATTCATGATGCTAACTTATATTAACAACAAAATCAAGTTCCTTTCATAGCACAGGTGTAGGTAATACCATATGGTTGGGCTATGAGAGTGCCAAGCATTTGTTGTACCAAGTGTTGAACAACACAAATCTAGATTAACCATTTAACAAGCAAGGTATTAAGAATTAGTAAGATAAAAAGATAAGACATGTTAATATTAAACATTAAAGTCCATATTGAGTTTACATTATACTTATTCTTACACCATTATAGTGTAACCTTTTCACCTTGACATAATAAAGTTAGCTAAACATAATGAAGAAGAGAATCATAAATAAACAAAATAAAAACATAAATAAGATACAAGTTAACTAAGTATAGTAAAGGAAATGAAAAACATAAACAAGATATTAATGAAAGCAAAACTTAAGAATTACAAAAAAAAATATATAAAGAGAGAGAGAAAGAGCAAGTTCTTGATCTGAACAACCCAGCCCCTAAATGCATGGCAAATGCCTCCTTTTATAGGCCAAATTTTGGAACTATTGATTTGATGACTAATTGTTTAGTGGGTGGCCAACTCTTGACTTGGTGAAAATCCTTATCTTCTTGTATGAATAAAACGTTATTGCTAGCATCATAATTGGAACCACCTATACTTATGAAAGTTATAGGAAATTGTCTTATCTTTCAAGAAAAAAAAAATTGAGGTCATTTGGACTTCTAGAACTCGAGATATGGGCTGAACACTGAATAGTGTCTAGGCTGCAAGACAGATTCAGACTTCTCTGTTGTTGCTATAATTTGGACTTGAAAACACCTTTTTAAATCTTGGACTCCACATAAAAGTTGTAGGCGTATGTCTTACCAAATTTTTCCAAAAAATTAAGGTAATTTGGACATCTAGAACTCGAGATATGACCCAATTACGGAATATTGCTCTAGTTTGGACTACACCAACATCTCTTTTCTAAGTTTGCCCCTCTCTTTGTCCTTTCAATTTCAATACTTAAACTCATCAATCAATCCTTTTATTTAAGTGATAGACCTGCATTTAAGATGAATATTTACCATAAATTAAAGGTATCTTATATTATTAGGTATGTTATTATAAAACATGCTTTAGTTAAGGAGTTATTGATACTTCAAGTGCAAAATGATGATATAAAACCCTGATAAAAATGCACTTTTAATTACTAATCAGGGGCCCATTAGGTAATGGTCGGCATGTGTACCAATCATTATCATTCTAAGCACTCAAGGAAGAGTTGGGGTTTACACAAACTTAAACCTTGACTAAAAGTCGTAAGGTAAGCTGATAGTCCCCTACTTAACCTGAAGCTTGTGTGTGCTTTCAAAAATTAAAACATGTAATGCATGAGAGAACTTTATACAATGCATGAATAAAATAAAATAAATCAGACAAAACACGAAAAACTTTAACACATCAAAACACAAAGCTTAGTCCGATAATGTTGAAAACAATACATGTCCCCAGTAGAGTCGTCATTCTGTCGCACGTCCCCCGCGCGGCGTCTACTTGAAAATTTTCCACTCGTTTTGCTTGATTGGTTCTTTGGGAGTCGCCACCTAGTATTTGGTTGAAGGCTACTAGGAAACCTGGATATAATGGTCTTATCAGAGATTCGAGGGCAGGGAACTGGTTGTGGCTAGGGAAGGTATTAGCACCTCTAGCGCACCCTACCTGAGGTAAACTGCTTCATGATTTAATTTGATTTGAAAAATTAACATATTAACTAAATTCTTAAGGCTTTAATAAATCAGTTATTAAATCCTAAAATAGATGTAGAAACGTGTTCTTACATTTTCACGAGAAATATAACATGATTTTATTTATCCTTAAAATACTTGACTATATGCAAATTAAAACATTAAATTCTATTTTTGCCTTTTTTAATTTTATAATTCAATAAGATACATATATAAATAAATAAATAAAAACAAACACACACATACACGTCACTTTTTACTATGTTTTTCTATTATAATGTTTACAACATAACATAAACTAAAAAACATTTAACAGAAATTTAAATACATATTCAAACATGTAAAAATTAAAAAAACAGGTCCCTAAAAAGTTCATGAACTACAGAGGAGGCCCCCAGGAACTATGGAGCAGTGGTGGCGCGTCTCTCCATGCACGGCCGTTACTGGTGGCGCGTGGGTTCACGCGCCACCGCATGGAAAACACTAAAAGTGGTGGCTGCTTGAGAAATCATTTTTTAGGTTTAGGTTTTTTCTTTCTTTTTTGTGGTTCCCTTAATTTTTTGAAATCTTTATACTCTCTCCCCACAAAAATTCTCTCCCCGTCGGTAAAATTTTCTCCCCTTTTTTTCACTGTAGCATGGTATTTATAGGAGAAGTGTGGCTTGGCCAAAATCACATTGGTCCCTTAACTCTTTATTTTTTTTGTTAATTTTGATTTTCTCTTATTTTTTGTATTTTTAAAAGCAGGCAATATCAACGTCGACTCAACAAGGAAAATCAGTTATCACAAAAATTACACGTTAAAAGTTGAACGCCTTCAAAATACCTTTGAAAATTTAAATTCTTTTGAGATGGCGTTGAAAATGCTAAAAACGATGCAAATATATCAAAAATACATTTGTTTTTGGGTTTTTCATTGTTTTTTTGCTATTTTTTATTTTTTCTGAAAATTTATCAAAAATATGGGTCAAAAATTGAGTAGCAACAATGCTCATAGAAAGGGCAACAATCATCTGAAGGGCTTAGGATATGTCTCTTAACTAGGAAGGCTCTTGTGCACAGGCCTTCATTTAAGGCCATCCACAACATCAGTTCTATTTTTGGAGGGCAAATAGATTTCTAAGCATCTGTAACATAAGTTTTAGTTCCAGCAAACCCGATCCTTTCAAGGGCAAGCATACAAGAGTTTACAGTATAGCCATCTTCCCTCTCCCATTCCCAAACCAACCTGTCAATTCTTTCGATCAATGAATAACTACAAGATTAAGATCAGACATTAACCTTTGAAACATCATATTCTCTCTAGTTCTAAGGGATCTTATCCATTTCAGATTCCAATACTAAGTATCCTCTATCCAGTATCCCATCTGGCTAACAATCCCTACTTTGGAGGAGGACAGGTGGAAGAGAGCAAGATAAGAGTTAGCTAAACAGAAGCCAGTTAACCAAGTATCTAACCAAAAGTTTACATGGTTACCATTACCCATTTTAAGTTTATAGCTAGCATGAATAAGAGTGCTATCATGATCCTTACTAGTAATGGTAGAGCACATACCTTGCCAAATCCCTGAGAGTTGTTTTCTGAATTGGGGCACCTCATTGATGAACTTTGGTCTATTTTTTTTCTTAATGAAGTTTGTCCAACTAGCTTTGTCATTGCCTCTCAATTTTCAAATCCACTTGAAGAGGAGAACTTTATTTTTGACCAATATAGTCGCAACACCAAGACCTCCCCTATCTTTTTCTTTCACCACTGTTTCCAAGCTAATCTGTGAATTTTCCTATTATCAATACTCCCATCCCACAAAAATCAAGACTACATAGCTGCATGTGATTTTTGGGGCCACTATCTTTGGGATGCAAAAGATGAACATGTAACATAGAGGTATTATAGAGATTACATTTTTTTATCATAATTGCTCTCCCCACCATTAATGAGCCGAGTTTCCCTCAAATTTATGAGAGAACAGGTTTCCATGTAAAAAACCTATTTATATTAGCATTTAGAGGGAGTCTTCTAGGTATTTGATTGGAAGGATATCATGTATGTATTTGAGAACACCAAAAATCCTTTCAGCATATATAATATACTAGACACTTGACCCGCGCGATGCCGCGGGTCATTTTTTTTGCATAAAAAATATTAAAACAAATAAAAATTTAAAAATCTTGGGTTTTTCTACAAAGTTATACCCAAGAAACTTGGATTTGGCTGCAACGCCTGACCTAAGAGTAATATTAATAATAAAATTAAACTTGCATGACCCAAGTTTAGGTGAGCCTGGCTGCAACACCGGACCCAAGAATATTTGATGTGGGTCTAGATATAAGGTCGTGTCATAAAAGTGTGATAATTAAATAGATTGATTAAAAAAACAAAGAAAAAAAATCAACAGAAAGGAAAAAACTAATGAAGAAAAAGAAAAAGAAAATTGAATTAATTGGGTTAACCCTTTAAATCAGGTTATCCCGTAAAACCTGGGATTCACATCATGAAAGTTTGATAACTAAATAGAAAAACAAATGAGGGGTTTACCCAGAATTAACTGGGTTAACCCATCAAACCAGGTTAACCCGTCAAGCCTAGGACACGTGTCAAGAAAGTATGAAAATCTGATAATTAAATAGAAAGAAAATTAACTTTAACAAACTAAACTAAATGAAAAAAATAACTTGTCAAATCAGGCTAACCCATCAAACCCGAGATCCGTATAATGAAAATCTAACAACTAAATAAAAAAAAAATTAACATTAACAAACTAAATCAAACAAAAAACAATTCATTAAAAAAAATTAAAAAGATAAAAAAGGAAAAAAATAGTTATATAATATAATATAATACAATATAATAATATTTATAATTATAGTTATAATATAATAATATAATATATTAATAAGTAAATATATTAGTAAAAGGCGTGATATGCCCGTGGGCTTCTGGCATGCTTGTGCATTATTATGGATTTGTGAAAAAAATCATATAAAAAAAAAGTGTTACCATCCACAATATTTTAAAGGAAAAAACTACAAAGCTATATTCTCAACCAGCTCAATATTAAAAAAAAAAAAAAAAACAAAATTGACAAAAACAATTATAAAAAAAACACAAAAAAAATGAAAAAAAGAAGATGACAATTTTGGAAGAAAAAAAGCAAAAAAAAATTAATAAAAAAATGAAAAAAAAAACATGTAGGGAAAGTTAAAGCTAAATTTTCAACCAATTAAATATTAAAATCATTTAAGAAAACACTGTAGTAATCTATAGTGTTTTGTGAGGAAATATACAACTATAATTCTCAACCAGCTCAATATTAAAAAAAAAATCAATAAAGATAATTTTGACAAATATATAAAAAAAAAAAAAGGAAAAAAAACATTCATGGAAACACTATAACAATCTATAGTGTTTCATGAGAAAATCTACAGTAGTAATTTTTAACCAGCTCAATATCAAAAACAATAAAAACGACAAAGATCATTTAAAAAAAAAAACATAACAAAAAAAAGCATATGGGAAAACACTGTAGCAATTAACGATGTTTTAAGGAAAAGAAGCTAAATTGTTAACCGGTTCAGTATGAAAAAAATAAATTTGACAAAAACATATTTGGAAAAAAAACATGTGGGGAAACACTGTAGCAAGGCAAAAATCATGTGGAAAAACATTATAGCAATCTACAGTGTTTTAAATAACTACAAAGCTAAATTCTCAATCAGCTTAATATAAAAAAAAAATCGACAAAGATAATTCTGAAAAAAAAGTTATTTAATAAAAAACTATGTAGAGAAACACTACAGCAATCTAGTGTTTTAAAGAAAAAAAATTAAAAAACTAAATTATCAATCAGCTCAATAGTAAAAAAAATAAAATCAACAAAAATAATTATGAAAAAAAATATAAAGAAGAAAGACAATTTTGGAAAAAATTAAAAAAAACAAAAAAAAACATGGGGAAAGCTAAAGCTAAAGCTAAATTCTCAACCAACTCAATATTAAAAAAATAAATTCGACAAAGATAATTTAAAAAAAAAAAACATGTGGGGGAAACACTGCAGACAAACAAAAACCATGTAAGGGAAACATTGTAGCAATCCATAACGTTTTTTTTTTTTTTTTGAAAAAAGCTACAAAGCTAAGTTCTCAACCAACTCAATATAAAAAAAAAACTGACAAAGACTATTTTTTAAAAAAAGTCAATTTTGGGTAAAAAAAAATGAAAAAAAAACATGTAAAAAAAAGAAACAAAAGCGAGAAAAAAAACACACGGGGAAAACTACAGTGTTTTAAAGAAAAAACCCGAAAAACTAAAATTTCAATCAGCTCAATAGCAAAAAAAATAAAATCAACAAAAATAATTCTAAAAAAACAAAAAACAATATGTAAAAAATAACAATTTTGAAAAAAAAATAAAAAAAAAATTAAACATGTGGAGAAAACTAAAGCTATATTATCAGCCAGCTCAATATTGAAAAAATAAATTCGATAAAGATAATTTTTTAAAAAAATATGTGGGAAACACTGCAGCAAAACAAAAACCATGTAGGGGAAACACTATAGCAATCCATATTGTTTTTTTTTAAAAAAAAAACTACAAAGCTAAATTCTCAACCAACTTAATATAAAAAAAATAAAATCTACAAATACCGTTTTGAAAAAAAAAAGAATAAATAAATCATAAAAATAATAATAAAAAAACAATGTATGAGAACATTATAGCAATCCACAATGTTTTAAAGAAAAAAACTACATAGTTAAATTTTCAACCAGCTCAATATTTAAAAAAATTAGTAAAGATAACTTTGAAAAAAAATTAAAAAAAGAAAAAAAAAGTCAATTTTGGGTAAAAAAAAAAGAAAAAAAAACATGTAAAAAAAATGAAGAAGAAACAAAAATGAGAAAAAAAAAAGCTCCAAAAAAAAAAATACAAAAAACAAAAAAAAAAGACGGCTACAGAAGAAAAAAAATATATAATAATATAATAATAATAATTATTATTATTATTATTATATTAAGTATAATTAAAAGGTGGGGAAGCTAAGTGCTTTCCTATGCCTTTTAGTGTTCTTTAATATATATATATATATTCAATCAACATTCACATTCAGTAGACTGCTATTATGGAAGTTGACATTGAGCCCGTAAACCAAGGAGCTTCGTCAATTTAATTGGTACGAGAATCACCAAGTCTTCACTGTGTCACGAATCTTGCATTAGGTTTACACATTAATTTGGAGCCGCTTCGTAGCACCCAAAGATCTCGAGAACTTTGCTTGGTTGTGGACTCGCATAATTTGTTTTCAAGGTACCATCCTTGTTACTGAGGTTTTGGAACACCTTCTCCTTGCTGCTAATTAAGGTGTAAAACTCATGAACCTCGTCTTGACATAGCCCATAATGGCATGTCATTATTGTCTTGAATATCCATAATATTCAGTTGTTTATGCGTGAACACTTCCATTGTTTATCTTCATTAATGATTGTTTTGTGAATCTATCCTATTAAAGATGAAGAAAGGATATTGGCAGTAATATGCAACTTTGTTTTTTTTTTTTTTTTCATGACACGTCTTCGATATGTTATATGGTTATGGATCTGTTTGTAATATTGCTTGGTTTTCTTATGTGCACTATGTATGAATTTATACTTGTATATCCTCTGTTGAAAATGGATTAATGATAGATCTTTTTTTTTTGGTAAATCTCATGAAGGGGTTAGATTCTGTTTCAAAACTTGGTTGCAAATCTTTGGATCTTTTTTATTTATGTGCTTACTTACCCTTTTCATTGGTTTTTTTTCTTCTTCTAACATCTGTTAGTTATGAAACTGATAAAAAAAAAAAAACATGAATATGTCTTAATCTTTGTTTTGCTTGAAACTGCATGCTTCTGGGTTTGAAAAGTTGAAGGGGCTACAAGTTCTGGTTGAGATCTGTGTGCATATCTCCTCGTCATTGTTGTGGTTTACGTTTTCAATGTTTGTAGACACGAACTCAGTTTTGCTTGATGGGCTGATCACTCATGTTCGAGTATGAATTGGATTAATTATCTTGGCAAGAGGCTAGGCTACAATATATAGATGAATTACTTGGGTTTGGACTTGTGTATATGAACGTCTTGCGTAAAAGATTTTTTTTTTTTTTGTAGCCAATTACCATATTTGCAAATAATACATGAAGCCTGGTTCATGTTGCTGGGCTAAAAACGTTTTTAAAGGCTTAAAATTATATTTGACAAGACTCAAATTTATCAAAAAAAAATTGTGTGTGTGTTTTGAATTTTTAATGTGTATTTGACAAATATACCTTTAAAATAAATTTGAAGTCTATGGTTTTTTTAGGTAAGAGTATGTTTGAAAAACACTTCCTAACCTATTTTTCAAAGCCTTTATTTTTCTTTATTTTTTTGTGTTTTAACAAACAAGTCTTAGTTTAATTCTAATCATTTTTGAAAACATTTAGAATTATTTTGCAATTAATTTTGGGGCTTCCATATCATTTTATTTAATATTTAAGGTTATAAACCCTCAAAAAATTTGGAAATATAGTCCCTCCAAGTTGAACCTTTGGATTTTATTTTCCAGTGCGTAAAGAGCCCTCATTTTCAAGCATGCCTAATCATTAATTTATTTGTGGGGTAATACTAAACCTTAATTTAGTAGCATATATGGTAAAGCTACACTTTCCACGTGTACCACGTTAAACACAGATACGCGGGATCAAGTACACTTGGATTTTAGATTTTCTTTCTATATTTTAAAGATGCGATGGATTCATAAAAATAAAAAAATAAAAAAGTAGAGTGATTTTGAGCTGGATTGTTCGGTACGCATTCGAGTCCTTTAACGTACAGTGATAGTATCTTTGCCGTCGAATTTTTCTTCTCACTTTGTTATTTCTTTGCTCGTTCATCGTGATGCAGCATCATATAGCTGATTTTGAACCAAGATGTGGGATATTTGAGGTCTGTACAATAGTTGAAGTGTGGATATATATTTCTTCCTTGACTACTAAGATTTCCGAATTTCACATCAATTCTTGAAAAATAAAGATTAACCCTCACGCTAGTTTGATATAATTAGAATAATTCAATTAATCCCGAATTGATTTAAACTTGAAAAGTTAAGTGAAGGGACAAATCCTTTTTAGAAGGTATTTGTCTATACGACAGTGGTCGTGTTTTGAAAAAACCATAAAAAAATTATGTTTGATTAAAGTATTAACCAATGTTTTTAAAACATGAAATCCACCAAAACAAGCATAGAAATATAATTTATCCTTAAGCATTTTACACTAATTTCTATTCACTTTTGTTAAGTTAACAGTGTGAATTAACTTAACAAAAGTTAATACACTCTACACTATTTACTTTAATACAGTGAATTAATTTACTTTGCATACAAAAAGGGAACACGTGAACAATACAATGAAATAATTTTTTTTATATAAGTATTATTTATTTCATGATATAATAATAGTAGTTAAATTTATAATATTTAAATTAAAAACCATTAATATTTATATATATCACCAAACACATAAATTATTTTTTGTCCAACCTTAATTTCAACCATAATTTTAACCAAATATATATATATATATATATATATATATATATATATATATATTAAACCTTAATCACCTTGAATAACAATGTTTAATTGCAAAAATTTGTATATATATTGGATAACTTGCAAAGATAAATCAATCTCAAGTGCCGACATCTTTTTTATTTTTTTGGATTCGAGGAAACTTCATCCCCTGAAAAGCGTATTTTATGGGTCCAGGTGAGCGAGTAAAACCTAAATTGTCTCAGGCTCTTACAAGAAAAGCATGCCCTAACTCGAACTCGAGATCTGTTGTACAGATCTCAAACCATTCGCCATCAATCAACTAGATCATTGTTTCCCATTTGCAAAACATTCTTAAATGGAGGTAAATCAATGTCTAAAGATATCCCTCCTCTCCACATGGATAGGAACAGGCTTGCTCTAATCCACAAATCCTATCTGGCATTGGGACACCTTCCTCGTCCCTAGCTATTTGAAACCTAACCACTGTTTATTTTAAAGCACTAATCTAATTATTTTGCGACTTGTTATAAAATGGAGCCCCTTTCTTAACTTGTTTATAGAGTGGTGGAGCATGCATTAGTCTTTTGTGCATAAGAAAGATATACTATATGGTAATGCAGTTGTGTTATACGATACTTTTCGGGATGAGAAGCAAGAGAAAACAGAAAGGAGAAAACAAAAGAGCAGAAAGCAGAAAATTAAAGGACATTTTTTTAGCAAGACACCTGCAGCAAAAGAAAGAAAGAAAGAAATGATATGGATCATGGAGAAATTAATATATCAATAAATCATTCCATGTGGCTCAAAATACACGAACTTTTTTCTTTAACATGCAACAAATTATGTGTAGTGGTATGATTATTGCAAGGCGGCAAAAGGAAGAAGTCGTGTCAAAAAAAAAAAAAAAAAAGTGTCCTCCGAATAGTGGATGAAATATTGGATGTGGGTGCTCACAAATGAATCCAAATCACTAGTGACAAATTTAAGGGTCGCGTTAGTAGTGAGATGGATCAAATAAACACATAGTTCGTGTTAAATATTAATGTATTCTGTATTATGATGATGTTATAAAATTCTAGTTCCAGAGGAATATAGTTATATATATATACATATATATATATAGTTGGATAATAAGTTTAATCAAATATTCATACTATTAAATCTATTCTTAGTAGCAAAAGAATATCGTAGCTTAATGTAAGAATCCTAACACATGCAAAACAATCCCTTCTAAGTTGATTTAAAGATTCTCATATGTTTTGTAAAGGAAAAGTATAATAAATATCCTAAAGAACATTAAATTTTAAGAATAATATTGTTTTTTCTTGTTTTGATATGAAATAAGTATTTTGTGAGAAAATAAAATGTGTATTTGAAGAAAGAAAGTTGTAAATTCTATAGTTAAATAATTTAAAAGATATTTATACTTCCTGAAATCTTATTATCATTCTTGAATTAAGGGGTTAAAAAGTCATTCTTTCTTAATAATATTAATAGAGAATAAATATATAACGTTGGGCACAAGGAGCCAGGCAATGCTCGAGACTAGGTCCAAGCCGTAACGCCTAAGCCCAAGAGGTGCGAGCATCGTGCAATGCCTAAGAATGGATCTAGGTAGCGACTCATAACCTATTGATCTAGCGTTGTGCTCAAGCATGAGGCAGTCTGACACCTTCATATATATAAGGTGTCAGGCTAGTGGCCTGACGCAAAGAGATGGGATTAGGCTTTGCAACCGGACCTAGTATTTAGGGCTAAATTTGTTTTTGGATCCTTCTAAAAACTGATTATTATATATATATAAAAAAGTAAGCTTTTTATTCTTGGTATAACAATGCATTATAATTTTTTTTCAAAAATACTAATAAATCCTAGTTGATCACTATACATTTATGGAAGTCATGAATATGCTAAATATATATATATATATATATTCTTTCATTAGACCTACTTGTATATACTGAAATTCTTGTATTGATTATCCTATAACATAATTATGAGAAGGAAACGTTTGGTTAATTTTCTTTGCAAGGATGTGATAGATTTTTTTTAATATATTTTATTTGATGATAGGAGTATCCTTGGATCCATTTATGTGTTAACCAATAATACAATATTTTTTACTCCATTTTGAAAGCATTCCCTTACTTCGGTCTTGTATATTTAAATATAATAATAAAACTTTATGAATTTACTAGTGTGCATAAGAAAATTCAAAAAATATTAAAAAATAGTCAAAAGCTTGCATTCGTTTTTCTAATCTTGATTTTATACTAGTTTGGTTCTTTTGTTATTATTTATACTAATCTCAACCTTTTACTTTTACCAAAAGAACTTTCTTTATGTAAATAAATAAGATTTGTAAGACTTTTAATAAAAAAAATTCTTTGTTTTTTCAATTTTTCTTCTTCTTGTTTTTTTTTTTAAAAAAATGAAATCAATAAAAGTTAGACATCTGTCCCCCACTTCATTAAAATTAATGAAAAACTGACTTGATCATCGAGAAAGGGATTAAAGCTGCCTAACAGAACAAATGATAGGTTCCCCAATATTGCCCTAATCACAAAAATTAATTTCTAATAATATCATTAAACCATTTATTGGATAGGATATTTTTCTAGTCCAAATGACTTTATTTCGTGTAGGGTTTGAGGGAGAATTACCACCGCTCAACATTGTTGCTTTGTGCCCAAAAGAAAGCTTCTTCCAATGTACAATAATGCTTTGGACGAGCACGAGATTTTAGACTTCCATGTGTTAATCACGGCTTTATGCAAGTGTACAACTGCTAATTCTAATCTAGTCCGTCCACAATGACCCAAAAAAAGCAACTTTAATTCAAAAGCAATCCTCACTACATTTTTAAATATCTTCTAAGATATTTTTTAAAATATTTTTTATTTAAAAATATATTAAAATAATATATTTTTTATTTTTTAAAAATAATTTTTAACATCACTACATCAAAATATCTAAAAACATAAAAAAATTATTAATTTAAAATAAAATAATTTTTTTTAATTTTTTAAAAGTATTTTTAAAATAAAAAAAATAAACATAATATATAGTTGAAACCTGTAAAGACCAAAGAGATAAAACTTTTTTCCAATTATATATCCCAATAATTCATCACACAAAGAATGCGTTTCCTTAGCAACCAAACATAACATGTTTCTTTGGATTTAATAAGAGGCCTGGTAGAACATTGATCACATGGGCGTGGTGAGGTGACTGTTGACGTAGCTTGTATCTGTTAAGCGTTAGAAAATAACACAGAATTATTCTTGAAATCTTATATGATAATTAAAATTTTAAAATTAAAATAGTTTTTTTATGTGATATTAGACTTTTGATAACTAAATAATTATAAGTTTGAATTTTATTATTTTATTTTTATTAATAAAATTATAATGTGCTAAAAAATAATATAAAACTATTTTTAAAAACTTATTTAATAATTAAATTTTTTTTATTAAAATAAAAAATTATTTTCCAACACATGCAACGCTTAGACTAAAAATAAGAATATACCCTCTTGGAGTGCATGGCTTAGTTCAATTTCAACAACTAAAATTAGATCTAGAATATTCAAAAGATTCCAAAAACCAAAAGATCATAAGAAGCATGTTCTTGCCATCTTTTTATATATATATATTTTAATTAATCCCATAAACCTTAATTTAGTATTTCTTGACATTTTAAATCAGAGAGAGAGAGAGTAGTGCACGGGTAAAGAGTTCCATTGTGGAGCACTAGCATGGCAGCCTTTCACCTCCTACTTTACTAGTGGTCGTTTTCAAGACTCGCTTCTTATAGATGCAAAATCCAACAAGAGGAGGATCATTTTAATACAAGTCTAATTGCAAGACAAAAGTCTCTTCTTTTTCTTTTTTCTTTTTTCTTTTTTCTTTTTTCTTTTTTTTAGTGCAATCAGGGGCGGAGCAAGAAAAAAAAAAAGAGCTAAATTATAAATTAAAGGGGCTAAGAAATATTATAAATATTTACAATTATAAATATACAAGGGATGAGCATTTCCTTGGAGGGTCAGGGCTCCCGCCAGCCCCCCTTCCTCTGTCACTGAGTGCAATTACAAGACAATTATTTGTTATATTTATCTGTTTAGAAGTATAGTTATAGTTAGTTTTCAAAGTGTTTTTCACTTAAAAATATTTTAAAATAATTTTATTTTATTTTTTAAAAATTACTTTTAATATTAACATATCAAAATAATTTGAAAACACCAAAAACATATTAATTTAAAATAATAATAAAATTTTAAAATTTTTAAAAAATATTTTTAAAACAAAAAAAACAATTATAAAACAACTATTATAAATTAATATTGGCATTGAATGTTTAATCTTTATCTTTTCCGTGCAATTGCTTCCATAATGTACAAGTACTTAGATAAGATGCATGCATATGTATGTACTGAATTATTGACACGTGCATCCTTAATAAAAGTTTAATTGTGTTGATCTCATTGTCTTCGTATAAAATTACTTAATTATGTTGATCTCATTGTCTTCTTATAAAAGTTTAATTGCTAAATTTGGATTTCAATGATAGCTAGTCATTTGTTTTTAATTTTTTCTTTATTCTTTTTATTTTTAATTTGTTTTCTTATTTTTTTTATTAAAATTTTATTAATTTTCAATTTTATCCTTCAATTAAAATTTATGATATGTTAGTTTTTTTCTATTTGACCCTTATTCTTTTGATTTGTTTTTCTTTCTGTTAAAATTATTTTTTATTTTCAATTTAACCCTCAAATCATCATGAAAAATCTGGTTTTCCTCTAATTTATTTTTTTATTTTGATTTTCATCATCATTTTTTTAATTATAATTTTTTTTAGATCCTTTTATATAATTGAATTTTTTTTATTAGTTTCATCCTTTAACGTGAATTTGTTGGAAATTAAACTTTATGGTTTTTCTATTTATAATGCTTCCAATTTAATAACTCAAATTACGGTATTGAAAAGTTAATATGGGTTGATATCCTATGTTTTTGCTTATTTTTCTTTTTGATTTCATTATTTTGTATTATTTTTAAAAAATGGTTTTGTGATTATTTTCTATCAATTTTTATGTGTCTCATGACTTATGTCAATAGTTTTGCAGACCTACATATCTATTTTTTAAAAAATATAAAGTATCCCTGTAAAATTACATATCAAATATCTAGTAAAATAATATTATGTGCTGCCCAACTATATATATATATATATATATAAGTGTGTTTGTTTTATAGTATGGTCCCAACTTCCCAAATGACAATTATGCGCCAACTTATTTTAAAGTCCTCCTTTTCTTAACGGGGGACATCGAAGAAAGCTTAGCATGAAAGAAATTGACCTTTTCACAGAGCCTCCTTCATTTGGCTACCTTTCCATCCCCACATGCTTCAATCAAGTTTCTTAGCTCATGGTATAATTGACACCCCTTTTCTTTTTCTTTTTCTTTTTCTTTTTTTATGTGAGATAAATTAATATTAAAATCAAGACCGTTTTAATTGTAAGAAGGTGTTGAAGGCCCTCACGTAATGTCATGGCAAACCCCGTAATGTAAGAGATTCTGAGCTAGATACGGGTTTATTGTAATTATATTGTATAAAATGTCAAGCATATATATTTATGATAAATAGATAAATCATCGTGGTCCGGTACTTCTTTCCTTTAAATAAAATCTTTAGTATTTGGAGTTTTATAAATAAAATATACTATTATTAAAAGAACTTATCTTTTAGTGAGCTTTTCCTACTCGATTGGATTAGTTAGGGTTTAATGGACATCTAGATACTAGAAATTAGATAAAAATATATATATATATATATATATAAAAATTAATTTATTTTTAAAAAAATCTAGAAGTACATGTCAAATGATTTTTTCTTACTTAAACATGCCTAGTTATTTTATATATTTAATTATTGGATCTGCTCAAATTTTATTAATATGATGTTCTCCAAATCTTTTTTTAAGGAGGTCAACTAACTAACTAGTATCAGGAAGGCATCAAATTAGACCCATAATCTGTTGATTTAATTATTTTTATTATTTTTTATAGTTATTTTTTTTTCATACTAAAATAACAAGAAAAATAAAGACATAAATTTCAGAAATAGCTAGGATAATAATAAAAAGAAAACAGCAGTTGTAGATTATTTTCAAAATAGCTTTTGATAAATTATCATTTAGAATTATTCTCACCCCTTCTATATGCCTAAGAGAATATAAGAAAAGTTTAGAAGATTTTATGAAATAAATAAATACATGTACTCTTCATTTAATGAGTAAGTGGTCCTACTATTATTATTTTTTCTTATGATATAAAAGTTATAATTATTAAACCCGGTCATATTTGACTAATTGATTTGAGAAATCTTGACTCGAAGTTTAATCAAGTTAAGTTTCAAGTTAAATAAATAAAAAATATTGATACGAAAACTATTATTAGAGTTATAAAATTTTATCCACAGAACAAAAATCTTGTAATATTTCACTTTTGACTCCCACATGAGGATATACGAGCGAAATCGTTTGATTTCCCAAGATTATGGCACCCGGTGAATTATAAAAAAGACCAGCCATGCCCTGCGCATGTGTACCAAAAATATACTGATTTCCTCATTTTAATTACTGAATTGAAAAATTGATTTCATTAATTGGAGTTATATATAGTACCATAAGAACAGCTCAAGGAAGAAACAAAGAATTAGTGATTTTGCGTTGGGCGGATGTTTCCTAGATAGATGGCTAGATCCGTTTTGCGAAAAATCTATACAAGTTACTGTTTCATCAGCATGCAGTGAGAAAAGCCTCCATTTTAAATTACTCCCTAATATACGTGAAGAAAGTTGAGTATTACCCTTATGCAGAAACAAAACAAAACCCTAAATAAGTATATCAGATAAAAGAAAAGAAAAACATTATCAGAAGAATGGAACACAAAGAAAAGAAAAGAAACGAAACAATTGTCAGAATCTCGGTTGACATTGTTGAACATATATTTAATGGAGCCTCCACATTGGTACTTGGATCTAAACGAAGTTCGTTTGTAATATATATATATATATATATATATATATATATATATAGACACACACACACTGAATCCACCACATCAGAAAGGAAAAGAGTGGTGGAGCTGGTGAGTTCTAAATCAATAAAAGTTGTAGCCATTGTAAATTAATCAGTAACTTTTTAGAAAGTGCTCTTTGCTTCTTTGGAGCTGTGTTAGGACAATCTTGACCAGTCAACTACTTCAAGAAATAACATGGCAAGAAATTCCTAATGAATGTTTCAGATCATCATGTAAAATAACGAAGATCCTGATTGCAATAATTGAATTGCAGTCATTTCTCAATAATTTGCCTTCCTTTTTCTTAACCAGAGCGATACGCAGTTTGCAAACATAAGATGCAAGATAATGATGACTTTGACAAGCAAAAAAACATATGATTTGATTGGTTTTAGGTTAACCTAATCATCTCTTACATCCCTGAATATTCCTTTAGTCAGTCTATGGAATAGATTTACACCTAAATATTCCTAATTAATTATCCAAGCCGCCTCTTAATTAACCCTCTCTAGTTTAGCTGCTATGGCCTCTGTAGCATCTTCTTCTTCTTCTTCTTCTTCTATGGAAAAATCATGAGCAGCAAGAAGGAAGGTCAATGTATACATGCATGTACAAGTCTTCCGTTTGCTAGCTAAGAACCACTTTTACAGTACTTGACATATTGTAATTGCTGCAACCATACTGTTGCCGACCTTGATAATTAATAATGCAATAGAAAGGTAGCTTTCATGGCAAAAACAACACTCATAAATTTATCAAAACGTGAAGCATGTCAGAAAGAAGGTAACGGGACGAAGTTGAAAAGGGGACACGTGTCCAGCATCTCACCCTTAATTCCACGCTTGGATCACCTAACATTTCACCTAAACACTTGGCTTTATGGGGATGAAGTCTTTTTAGTGTGCTACCCGCAATATTTCAATACCATGCATGACAGAAAGATAAAGGGACAAAGATCATTAGATCTTGCCCGTCTTGGTTGGAAAACACAAATATCTTTGCCCACAAGCAATTAAACACAGCTCATTTTCACTACCTTATTATTGTTATTATTTATTGGAAACTGTTACTGTCCACGTTGTTTGTGTTTGTTAATTTCCTCAGTTTTCTTGCATAACTGAGTAATAATAACGGCCTTATTTTTCTGACTTTGTAAGATTTTCTTTGTTAGATCAGTTTTCTATTCTCTAGCTAGTCTCCGGAGGCAGTTTCTTTATAACTTCTAATTAATTAGGCTGGTGCATTTGCAATGGAATGATTACCCTGTAATTACGTGCATATGTTCTAATTTATTTATATTTAGCTTGAGGACATGATAATCTCCCAGAATCCCATATATATTCTAATATTCATGAGAATTATCTTCTATATTTTCTATTTCGACAAAGAAATAATGAAGCTATAAAAAAAAATTATATATTATTTCATACATAATATTTAATATTCATGAGAATAACCCAATCATAATATTAATATCAATTGAAATATAGCATTTTTTTTCTAAGATATAGTGTATTGTCAGACTCACGTATACTTGGATTTAGAATAAATAAGATGGATTTGGGTATGATATCTTACTAAATTCACCTATTTGAGCTCGGTGTGTAGCCGAGCTTAAAAAAATTAAGTTTAACATCTTGTTAAACTAACAAATATTTAGACTTTATATATATAGCCGAGTCTAAAGATATTAGATCTAAAAATAAATCAAGACTCACGTCGTATATGCTTATTATTCTATCATCATTATACATGTTATGTCATCATCCTATTTTTAACTATTCTATTCAAGGTTCTCTTAAAATAATAATTAAGTTGTGTATAAAATATTTCAGTACATGACAACCACATCAATTTTTGTTGATTTAAGCAATCTCTACAATAATGGCTAATTTGTCCTACATTTTATTATTTCAAATTAAATATCTATGCTTGATATTGAGGTCCATAAAATGCCAATTACAGTGGTGCAAATAATTTTAAGTTATTCAGACCCTAAGGAAAAAGGTGTATACATGTCAATTTCTTCACCTTTTAAAGTTTTGTGAAGCTTGAGACGTGGTCTATCCTGGTTGGGTCTTTTAAAGTTTGATAAGCCCACACAAATAGTCAAATAATTTATGTCAACCTATAGAGAGCATATTATTGCGCAATTATAAGTAAAGGTTAAATTGATAGGTTCAAAACACAGCTATTTCAAAACACAAATAGCTGGTCCATAATTCAAAAATATCCATGTTAATTTTGATGCAAGGTCCTCCATCAAATTAATGTAAAAATTAATTAATCAACAATTAATAACTTTTACAAGTCAAGTAATGCTTTCAAAAAAACTCAATTTTATATAATGATTACTGGAGATTTACATGATTATTAACTTTAAAACTCATAAAATTAATCGAGGCATACAGAAGCTAATCCAAACATCCATGTTAATAATAAAAAAAATACTCAATTCTTTCTATATACAAAATCCTTTATAAAAAAATCAATTAATCAACCAAACCCTTAACAATTCACAGTGCATGCTTGCTCAATAATATTGTTACATATATAATTCTTAGATCTGACTCTGAATTCAATCCCCAAAGTAACCAATTGAAAAACTGACACAAGGGGAAGTTTCATATAGAACTTCAAAGTGGAACTAAAGAGAAAAAGGAAAAGTTGAAAATAAATAAATAAAGGTTGACACTTTGGAGGGGCCAGCTAATACGGTTGCTTTTTAACTTAGTGGAATCATATCAGGACAAGTGGTTAGTGCAGGCAGTGAAAGCTGCATAGACCCTGTAAGAATATTGATGGAGCTAAGCATTAATCATTAACACATGCATGGCGAGAAGATTGGACCGGAAATCAAACCCAGAAATAAGAAACATAGATTTCAGTATATATAAGGAAAGAGAGATGAAATCCGGAAATTCAGATTTATTTCTTGCTACATCCATAAAAGTCAAACTTAATTACTATATATTGAATTATGAAAATTGTGATTCATGAAGAAAAACACTTTCTCCTTGTTTTTGTATCTCTTTTTAACATCAAAACTAGGTTTATTTCCAACCTTTTGAAACAATATCACAATTACAAAGTAGATGCTTATAACAAGGTAGCATTTAATTCCCTGAAATATTCACGCCTGTTTCTCATTCCTTGTACAAACCTTCTTCATCAATAACATTAGCAAGAAACAAAACAACCTTAAATGAACAATTATGAGGCAAACATTTTATTGTTCTATCAACTATCACCAACTACAATATTGATAATACCCAACAAGACATAGCTCATGTATCCTAATTAGCCACTCATACTTTTTTGCTTCCTCAATTCCTTGTAGAACTTCTCGATAAACTCGTCAGCTTTCTTGTTCACAAGACCATTATCATCGTCAACATCTCTCAATGGAAACGGTGAGTCTGTTATCCTCAATTGCCTCACCATTGGGCTCCTTCCAAACCCTGGCAACATTGGGGATGCCTCCACAGGTACAGGCAACTCATTGTTGTTCAGTAACTCCAAAGCCAGCTTCACAGCATTCATGGTCACCATATCATGATCATCATGAGTTGGTGGCGCGTTGAATGCACATGAAAAGAAGTTGTTGTGGTGGTGGTGGTGGCGGCGCTTGTTGATATGGAAGGGGAGCGAGTATGTGGGAGTGTTGCTACAGCTGAACTCATACTCGCATGGTGGGGATTTGAATGAGACGTTGCGGTGGTCATTGTGGTGGTGGTGGTGGTGGAACATGAGGTTACCTATGGCTTTGCTTGCAATCTTGTTGCCACGTTTAAGCATCATGTTGAGATCAACCAAGAGTTTTCTCTTTGATAAGCCCTTTCTTAGCATGAAGAAGATAACACGTACTATGTTCCATGCTCTTTTGGCTATCACTGGCAGATTTTGATCCATGGTGTTTTGTAACTTTTGTGCCTTTTATTTTCTTTTTTGAGAGAGTTTTTCCTTCTCTTTGTTAGGGGTTTGAGAGAGACAGAGAGCGGGAGAGAGAGATTGAGAGAGGAGATTTGTTTTTGGGACGAGAGGGAGAGAGGCAAGGTGAGGGGCTATATAAAGGGGTGGGGGGGGGCTGGAAATGGAAGCAAGCAAAAGTTTTTAGTTTTGATGAACACTAGAACAACCAATGGGTGAATGGACACTTGGAATTATCTAGGGTTTACTAGATAATTGGTTTGATCTAATCCTGTGTGCCACAGGTCTAGTGAGCCCGAAAAGAGTGACCCCATTCTACTTTACGAGTGATTTGTTTGTTTCTGTTAAATTTAGAAAGGCGGTGCATGGAAAAAGGCTTGGCTTAGCTTCAATTAGTAAGGGTGGGTGAGAGAAGAGAGCAGTGCCTCGAACAATTAACCATGGAAATCTTATTATTGTGGATTTTAAGTATTATCACATGCATGCCCTTTCTACGAGCTAAATCTTTTATTGGAGAGTTCGGAGTCTTAATTAAAATGATTAAGTTAGGCACTCAGAGCTTTACTAGCTTGTACAATAAACTCATATATATATTGATCTGTTTAATTTAATTTTAACATTTTTTTTATGTTATTGCTTTATCATACAGTTTTATATATTGCTAATGGATAAGTATAGTGGGTGTTGATAAGTATATCGGGTGTGGAATAATGTCATCATGAATCTTGATTTTTAAATAAACTAAATTTTATGGTAGGTAAGGAGTAGCGGTTTGCCGCATGATTTTCGGTTGGAGTTCAAATGTATAAAATAACTAACTATGAGTTGAATGTTTACTCGATAATGTCAGTCACACTATGTTCTAACCATTCCTTGTAAACTATTATATTGCCTTCACGAAAGGTAGTCGCTTGGCAGACTATAGACCTCTTTTTAGACCAAATAAAAAACTTACCCCTTATATAGCAACCTAGAACTTGCCTATAGGATATGAACTTCTTAATCATCCATTTTTTCATTAAGGTAAACTTGATTAAAATCCTATACTTACAGGATTTATGAGTTAGGTGACACGACCAAAAGATTGATGTCTTCTTCCAAGTGTAGGAGTATCGAAGTAATAAATAATCCGGCAAGATCGGGGTCGAACCACAGGGAGGTTAACTATATAATAATAATAATAATAATAATAAGTTAAAGAGGACTTTGAGATGTTTGATTAATGTGAGGATTAAACAATGATAAAAAAAAAACAAAAAAACAAAAAAACAAAACAAATGTCAAGGTTAGAGGATCCACTAATGGTATTTCAAACAAGTATAGTATAAACTCTTTTTATTACTCAACTAGAAACCACACAAAAAAGGTTCCAATCGGATGATTTGTTATTAATAGCTCATTATAAATTGTTAACATGATCATATTAATTATCTTATTTAAGTAACACCAAACTTTTAAATATTATCAGGAATTCATGATGCTAACTTATGTTAACAACAAATCAAGTTCCTTTCATAACACAGGTGTAGATTATACCATACGGTTGGGCTATGAAAGTGCCAAGCATTTGTTGTCCCAAGTGTTATACAATACAAATCTAGATTAATTATTTAACAAGCAAGGTATTAAGAATTAGTAAGATAAAAAGATAAGACATATTAATAACAAACTTTCTTGGATATAAACATTGAAGTTCATGTTGAGTTTATATTATACCTATTCTAACACCATTAGTGTAACCTTTTCACCTTGACATAATAAACTTAGCTAAACATAATGAAGAAGCTAAACATAATGAAGAAGAGAAACATAAATAAACAAGATAAGAATATAAATAAGATACAAGTTAACTAAGTAAAGGAGATGAAATCAAAAGCATAAACAAGATATTAATAAAAGCAAAACTTAAGCATTACAAAAATATAAAGAAAGAGAGAGCAAGAGCAAGATCTTGATCTAAACAACCAAGATGCTTAAATGCATGGCAAATACCTTCTTTTATAGGCCAAAATTTGAAACTATTGATTTAACGACTAATTGTTAAGTGGGTGGCCACATCTTGACTTAGTGACAATCCTTATCTTTTTGTCTGAACAAAACATCATTGATAACATCAAAATTTGAACAGACTTAACTCATGAAAGTTCTAAGAAATTGTCTTAGATTTCCAGGAAAAACAATTGAGGTAATTTGAACTTCTAGAACTCTAGATATGAGCTAAACACTAAACAATGTCTAGGCTATAAGACAGATTCAGACTTCTCCGTTGTTGCTACAATTTGAACTTGAAAACAACCTTTTGAATCTTGCACTCCCATAAAAGTTTTAGGCCTATGTCTTAGCTTTCCATCCATATAAAGTAGACCTAAATCCAAGATCTACAGCTCCAGATATGACCCGATGACCGAACAGTGTTCCAGTTTGAACTAAACCAGCATCTCTTTTCGAAGTTTAGACCTCTCTTTGTCTTTTAAATTTCAGTTGTTACACTCATCAATCAATCCTTTGATTTATATGATAGGCATGTATTTAATATGAACATTTACCATAAATTAAAGGTATCTTATAGTATCAGACTAGTTATTATAAAACATGCTTTCGTTAAAGAGTTATTAATACTTCAAGTGCAAAATGATAATATAAAATCTTGATTAAAATGTACTTTTATGTATTAATCACTATGATCATGACTTTCATGACTTTTTTAAGTATGGGGAAAGATCTGAGATGATGCAATTAGTTAAAGGGGATTGTCTGGAGACCAAGGTTGGGGAATTGACACACATGACCAAAGTACATTACTTCATTGACAACAAAAAGAAGCTTATGTCAGTCTTGAGGTATGTGGATGAAAATTTATTTAAGAGAAAGTATTAGAGAATTGCCCACCAGATAAAGATCCCAGTTTAGATTTTAGCAGTCAAGGTTTTAATACATTTCTAGGTTATAGATGTTTCACCTTTAGAGACGTTGGCATGACCCTTACCATTAAAAAGTATGTCCAGATTTTAAAATTCCTAAATGACTCTCACAAAGTATATTTAAGACAAATAATTGAGAACATAGTTGTCGAGGTCGTAAAACTATTGCATCTAGAACAAGTTGATTAGTACAGGACGTTAAATAGAGGATTTAAATGAAAGTTGATTAAGAATAAGCTGAAGACATATAAAGAAAAGGAAAAGTTAAGAGAAGAGAAATACCAAGCATGTGCTTTCGCCGTCTTCAAGTTAGTTTTGTTTCCTTCATAAGTTGCTGGGATTATCAGTATTAAAGTTACCAACGCCTTCGTTGAATATGAATGGAAAAAAAATAACACCACCTCACCTATATATCTTGGATGAAACCTTTTTATCTCTAAACCATTATAAATTGCATGGAAAATGAGCGATGTGAGGACGTGTTCCTCTGTTATTTATATGGATAGTAAGTCACTTAGAGACATCGAGAAATTTTTTTAATAATTTCTGGTATGTTCAATATGAGACCTTTTGGACTAATTTTAAACGAAGAATGGAATGAGAAGGCATGGGTGAAAAAAATATCAAGCACTCCCTCAGAGTAATTTTAGGTGGAAAGCTCCTTAAGTGAGTAGTACATCTTATCTTATGAGTTGTGGTGACAAAGCATGGATCTTGTTGATTGGTTTGACTAGTTATATCTCACCTTTGTTGGTAATTAGGCAGTTTGGAGGCACACAATACTTACCGAGAACATGGGGGTTAGCCAAGTATACTGGTGTCTTCAAAGAGGTTAATTTTGTAGTTCAGTTAGATGCCATCATATGTGATTAGGGGAAACTTATTTTAATCTACAGGGAGAAATAACAAAAGAAATCATTAACCAGCCCTAATTACTTAATATAGAGGAGTGGTGAATTATGTAGAGTACTTGAAAGTACGGGAATGCAAAGTTGAAATTCAATCAACAAGGAAAGATTATCCACCACTATGGCACCTAAGAGGACAATGGAAAATAACAAACAAGATTTGCAAGATGAGTTGGATGGGCTGAGAAACAACAAGAATCAGTAGAAATTCTTAGAAAACTAGCTTTTACAAGAAGAAAAGATGAAGACCTTCCTTAATCAATAATTGAGAGAGCAGGATGAACGGATAGCTGAATTAATACAATATTTAGTGCAAGAAAAACCCTTAAAGAAACAAAAAAGCAGTATAAGGAAATTATGTGTGGAATCCAAGAGTATGGCTAAATATGACAACCTGGTAAATAAGCACGTGATGGTAGAAAATAAGTTGATGACTCTAAAAAAGACCTTTAAAAGCAGAAAACATGCTAACAAATAGTCAATAGCTTTTCTTAAGGAAAAAAAGAGACCACAACCAAAAGAGACTAGAGGTCGAAAAAGAGAAGAATAGATTGGCTAATCTTACTATTGAAGAAGGAAAATGCTTAAGAGCTCAATATAAGGTCCAAGCTAATAACAAAAGAGAAGCAAGAAAGGCGGATGAGTCAGATATGGGGGAGTACCAGAATAAAGCAAATGCCTTGAGAGACCAAGTCTCTACAATCCAGTCTAAGCTGGAATTCCATGAAGAAAAGGTGAAGAAAATGAAAAAGCAATTTGAAGAGTGGCCAAAATACATCGATAGCTTTGATGTACAACTAAATAAAAAAATATATGAGATTGATATAGAGAAGGAGGAAGTTCAAAAGGCCAAAAACTAGATCCAGCAATTAGAGAAAACAATTCAGATGCTGAATAGAAATAACAAATCATTAGCCATAAGCAATGAACATTGCTTCAAGATAATACTATGTTCCACTGCAAGATAATGGATTTAAGATAATACTTTGTTCCACTGCAAGATTGAACAAACTAACAGGTTGATTGATATGGTGGCTTATTAGGAAAATGAGTTGCAAATGAAAGCCTCCATGATTGGCAACAACATTTATAAGTATGAAGAGTATTTGAATGAAGTTTTAGCTTTTATAAAATAAGAATGTATCCAATAGAGGAGTGACATCTGAGTAAAGACATAAGAAAACTCTTTATAAGTACTACTTTTCTTTGATGAATGAATAGAGCTAAAACCTATTTTTTATGGTACTTTCTAATGTGCATGAGATTCAATCGATTTAAGGACTTGAGGAGAACCTCTTCAAATCTATAAGAATATGGATTCTACCCGTACTTAACAAGGAAGTCATTCTTTAGCTCTTTAAATAAATTAATTAATACCTATTGTGCATGTACATACATTTTCATTCATAAGTACACATGCATTCATTTTTAATGACACAAATACATGCCCAGATTGAAATATAGGTCCTCAAAGAGCTCCAATCTGTAAAATCTATAACACATGACTTCGATTGAGAAATATGAAAGATGAAGAACGCGCTTACCATGATGCTTATTTCCAAGAAGAATTGAATTCTCTAAAGGTTAGCGTGGCTCGCATCGCTAGTGTAATCAAGTAAGCACTTAGAAATGCCTCTGGTGAAAACCCTTCCAATCAAGATGTCACCTTTGTTCAAACTCAAACAACAACTCAGCTCGAAGAAAAGGTAGGTGAATAAGGTCACGATCCCCAATATAATCTAGCATTTGTATAGTCGACAGCATCAACATCAGCCCTTACAGTTGTAGATACATTCTCCAATGAATCTCACAAGATAAAATCATCTAATGATATCGATTAAGATAAAATGACAGTATTAGAGGCCAAAATAAGGGATATTAAGGGAGTAGATTTGTATGATCCAATACAAGCCGTAGAAATATGTCTAATCACAAATGTAGTTGTACCAAAGAATTTATATGTTCCTAAGTTCATCAAATACACTTGAACCCAGTGCCTTATCACCCATCTCAAATCCTATTACAACAAAATGGTAGAATTAGTACACGATGAAAAACTACCAATGTATTTCTTTCATGTTAGTTTGACTGGGGCAGCGCTAAGATTGTATACGAGACTAGACAACATGAAGATTCAAAGATAAAAAGATTTGGTGGATACTTTCATTAAGCAATATAAGTACACCAAGGATATTGCTCTTGATTGAACTAGCTTTTCCTATCTAGAAAAAGGTGATAAAGAAAGCATAAGAAAATATGCTCAAATATACAGAGTTTGGCTGTACAAGTGCATCCTCCACTTTTAGATAAAGAGATGGTTACCTTATTCACAAAAACACTCAATGCGTCATACTACGAGCATGTGATGGGTAGTTTCAGCACAATAATTTACTATTGATGTGGCAGTAGCCGAGAATATAGAGCAAGGGATAAGGAATGGTAGAAGTTTTATGCCCACTGAGAAGAAGGGCTTTGGAAGGAAAAAGAAGGAGATCAATTAGGTCAAAGACGGCTCTAAAAGTAAGAAAAACCAATTCCAAAACTACAACACTCCATCCTCTTCATCCCAAATTATCAACATCAACTTTAACTCTTTATTTCCTGCTAGAAAATTTGAGCCTCAAAATAACTAAGCCAAATACCAAGCTAAAAATTTGCCAAATAAAAATTACCAAAGAGTCCAATAACAGATATGTAAAACCCTGGAAATTTATAATTTAAATATGCGGATATGTAAACTCTCATGTAAACGTAAAATTGAAAGTGGCATGATGTTGATGAGTGATGGAAACCAAGATAAAAAAAAATAGATAAATAATGATATATAATGGAAGGAATGACCTCCATAAAATGAATTTTGGTTTATAATTCATAAGAACAGAAAAACTGGTAACGGATTTTGATAAATAAAATAATGAGAAAAATGATAAAGTGTTTCTAAGAAATAAGTGGGGTAATAAAGAATACTTTATAATAAATGATAGTGTAATGAAAAGGGTAGGAATGAAGGTGCAAGCACCGATTAAAAATCAGTGATGTTACTTTGAATCGGTAATAAGGTCGGTACATAAATAAAGGTGGAAATTTTAAAATGAATATATTTCAAAATAATAAAATGACCTTAAAGGTTTAGAAGGATAATTAATATGATTTTATGTGAAGATTGAACAAGAAAATCTGGATTGTGGATGAAAAATCATGAACTGATCAATTTTACATTCAAAAGCAAAGCTCTCGATCCAATTGCTCGATTGGTATGCAATTTTGCATGAATTCTATTAATATTTTTTCCTATCTTGGTTAAAAATCTCATCTCAATTGGAGTTCGGTAAAAACTAGCAATTTAAGTAGAAATAAACCACATACTTTTCATGAAAATAAAATAAAATACATAAAAGCATAAATGAGGGACAATTATAATTAGAGGAAAATGTGCCTTTAAAACAGCAAAGAGGCCACTAGTTAAAAAAAAAAAAAAAAGTAAGAGACAATAGAGAAAATTCGGCTAGAGAGAGAAGTGCAAAATTTGAAGGAACCAATAATACTCCAGTGGCCACATCTCTAGAATCCATCATTGGATCATGCTTATGTTTGGATATATTGTTCATCTTACGCTCCTCTACTAACTGATCAGAGGGATTTAAAAGCACCCTATTCGTTTAATATAAATAATCATCAGGACTTTCCTAGAAAAGAAAAGGAAATGCACCTGCTGAGCAGTTTTTCACTAATGAAACCCCTAATAAAATTAATTTGACCCATGTAAAGTATAATTAAGTCCTTGCACTTAATTAAATCCTTCAATTCGACCCAAATTAATTCTTAAACATGATTAAACTTCAATTTGGCCCATGATTAAATCAAATTAACCTATTAAAAATTTAATTATATCCTTGAACTTAATTCTTATGTAGATTAGTCCAATAATTATTTAATTTGACCTTGAATCTGCATTGTTTCTTTATTTTTTAGGCATAATGGGGTACAATTAGCCCTCAAATTTTCTCTAAAATTAAAGTTTGTATTTTTTAAAACCCATCCTGGCCTGCTTTCCTTACATTACCAGCCTTTATTTTTATTTTGAAAAAAAAAAATTGAGGAATAACCCAAAAATGGGTTATGATAGTTGCCACCCTCTTTACAATGCTTTTAATAGAAAGTCTCGTAAAAGACTTTAGATAGTAAGGTTTGTAAAGAAGAAAAAGAAAGATAGATAACAAACTCACCATATTAGAAAATGATGAATCCTTCTGAAAATATTTAATGTGAGAGCTAGAAAGCGCACTTAAAGGAAAATAGAAAGGTTTTTCTGATAAAATTCAAAGGTTTTTGAAATGGTCGAATTGTCATGGATGACCTACCCAGGAAAAAATAAAAAGGAGTTTTGAAGGTGGTCTTATTGTAATGGGCAACCTACCTAGGTGTAAAATAAATACAATGCTAAAATTTAGACTTTAGAACGATTAGGATTAAACTCGATGAGGTAGAGACTCTCTTACGAATGGAGATTTGCCTTAAACCTTATAAAAGAGCAATGTATAGAAACCCGACCTAGAAAAACAATCAAACAATAATGCAGCTTACCTTAGGTAGGGTGTACTAGAGGGTAATACGTCTTTTCCTTGCACAACCAGTCCCTTACCCAGACTCGCAAACCATAGATTTCTAGTAACCATAATACTAAGTGGCAACTCATGAATCTTCATCATAATTTTATGATTAAATCCAAAAACCTTTCTCAACAACACACACAAATACATACCTCCTCAAGAGGCACGATAAAACCTCGTCATCGCCCTGACATCGTGGCACCCCCGCAACACTCACTGCACCAATGCTTGAAAGATATTATGAATGGAATGTTGAAAACCATCAAGGATGAGGAAACAATTTCCATGATAAGAAATGTGGTTGTATCGTTCATCTAGGTAGAAGATTATAGAGATGGGAACATTCACGCATTTGAAATCATGAATGCAAAATATGTTCCTGTGGATGCGGTGCTAAAAAGACCAAAATTTTTAGAAGCAACAAGGATGGTTTCCAACTACTTTTTGAGGAATGGGATACCTAAGTGGGTCTATATGATAAAATTAAAGTGTGCATACCAGAGATTTGGGCTTGGATATGAGCCCAAGAAAGATAACTATAAGTGGGCTGCTAAGATCAAAATGGAAGTAAAAAATGACAAAGATTGAAAGATGAGAACCAGAAGAAGAGGAACTCATTATCCTGCCATCCCGAACAACTTTTTCAAGGTCTATAGAAGTGATTGGATCAAGATTGGCAGATCTTCACATTGGTACTTTGGAATGCCAAGATAAGGAGAAAATTGAGGGAGTGAAGGTTGAAATAGAAGACGAAGTTCTACCATAGCTTTTTGTCAACATCGTTGATGAGATCCCTGTAAAAGTTTTCATGAAGAAGCTGGCCAAATAAGAAATTTACCAGAATTAAAAGATGGAGCATGCTTCTTGACACGATCAAAGAGTTAATGTCTTATCCTAAGTGCAGGAGTGTCAAAGTAATAAATAACCCGGTAAGACCGGGGTCGATCCATAGAGAGGTTAGCTATATAAATTATAAATAATATCTATAATTTAACAAAGAGTTAAAGAGATCTTTGATATGTAAGATTAATATGAGGATTAAACAATGATAAAAACAATTGTCAAGGTTAGAGGATCCACTAATAGTATTAGAGATAAGTAAAGTATAAACTCTTTATAAATTATCAACATGATCATATTAATCATCTTATTTACGTAACACCATACTTATAAATTTTATCAGGTATTCATGATGCTAACTTATGATGACAACAAATCAAGTTCCTCTAATAACAACGATGTCGGCCGAAGACTATGAAGGATCCAGCATTTGATGTACCAAGTGTTATACAACACAAATCTAGAATAATCATTTAACAAGCAAGGTATTAAGAATTGATAAGATAAAAATGATAAGACATGTTAATATCAACTTGTGTAGGATATAAGCATTAAAATCCATGTTGAGTTTATATTATACTTATCCTAACACCATTAGTGAAACATTTTCACCTTGACATGATAAACTTAGCTAAACATTATGAAGAAGAGAAACATAAATAAACAACATAAGAACATAATTATATAAGTATAGTAAAGGAAATGAAAAGCATAAATAAGAGATTAAGAAAAATATAAGATGGAATAAAACTTGAACATTACAAAATACAAAGAAAGATAGCAAGAACATGATCTTGATCTGAAAACCATGATGCCTAAATGAATGGCAAATGCCTCCTTATATAGGCTAAAATTCAGAACTTTTCATTTGGTAATTGATTATTTATGTAGTGACAAACTATTGATTTAGTGGACTTGGTGGGTAACAGCACTCAAGCATTTTGGCTGGATGAAATGACATTGATTCAATCAGAATTAGGGAAAGTGTTCTTCATAAAAGTTGTTGGAAATCATCTCCTCTTTCCACCCACAAAATTTCAAAGCATTTGGATCATTACAACTTGATATATGTCTAAAATACTGAGTAGTGCTTCTAATGGACATGGTAGACAGCCCTCAAGTTCTTCTCTTGATGAAATGCCATTGCTAACATCAAAATTAGAGCAGGTCATCTTCATGAAAATTGTTGGAAATTGTCTTATCCTTCCACCCACCAAATTTGATGTCATTTTTAATTCTAGAACTCCAGCTATAGGTAAAATTCTGAGCAGTGTTTGGGTTGGATTGCAGGACAGATTCTGACTTCTCTTTTATGGCCAAACTTTGAATTTTAAAATGGCAGATTTGGGTCTTCCACTATTCATGAACTTTGTAGGCCTATTTCTTAACTTTCTAGCATATAAACCAAACTGAAATCCAAGATCTATAGCTCTAGATATGACCCAATGATTGAACAGTGTTCCAATTTGAATTAAATCGGCATCTTCTTTTTAAGCTTAGCCTTTTCTTTGCCCTTTCACTTTCAATAGTTAATCACAGCAATCAATCCTTTGAATTGTGAGTTATGTCTGCATTTAAATTGAACATTTACCATAAATTAAAGTTATCTTATATTATCAGACTTGTTATTATAAAACATGCTCTAGTTAAGGAGTTATTGATACTTCAAGTGCAAAATGATGATATAAAACCTTGATAAAAAATACACTTTTAAATACTAATCACTTCTAATGTGTGAAAAAAAATTGTCTTTGTTTGATCATGTTTGTAAAATTGTTTTGACTCATTATGTTTCAACTTGTTTTAGTTTTGTTAATAATTTAGATCAGAATGCCACAAGACTTTCTCTGTCAAGTGAGCCCTTCTTTTTAATGAGATTATGCTTCTTCCTTTTTTCATGATGAGTCTTCATTTATTTCATGCAAATAACATGTTTACACGAGCACACCTTACACTTTTAGGAATCCCGAAAGTTTCATCAATTTACAAACTCATTGCATTAAGAATAACTTGCCAAACTTTGGTAATATTATTACACATGGTGATGAAGATTAGGAAGAAAAGGACATGGAAGAGTTTACTAGGTTAGTGGAAAAGTCTGAGAAAACCTTGGAACTTGTCAGGGAAAAGCTAGAAATCCTAAATTTGGAAACCCGTTAAGGAAGAGCAAGCAAAGAAAGAATTAAAGATTGGTACCCTTATTACAGCTAAAGACAAAAGATAGGTTGATATCTCTGCTACATGAGTATGTAGTACACAAAATTCCTTTGGTAAAAGGTGTAAAACCAAATAAACAGAAAACTAGACGAATGCATCAGATCTACTACTCAAAGTAAAGGTAGAGATACAAAAATAGTGGGATGCATGATTTCTAGATGTGGTCCACTACCCTCAATAGGTAGCTAATAAAGTTATAGTAGTTCCCAAAAAGGATGGCAAGATTCGAGTATGTGTAGATTATAAAGACTTGAACAAATCAAACCCGAAGGATGACTTTCCTCTATCTCGTATAGACATCTTGGGTGATAATACTACGAAAAATGTCACATATTCATTCATGGACAAGTTCTTAGGTTATAATCATATCAGAATGGTAGAAGAACATAAAGAGAAAACTATTTTTGTCACACTATAAAGAACCTTTTGTTATAAAGTGATGTCATTCGGATTAAAAATCCATAACTATATTCCTATAAGGATTACTATTATCATTTACAACTTCATGCACGTTGCAAGCACTAAAAGCTAACTCAACCATCCTTTTTATCATGGTCTCGTAACGAGCATATGGCTCTCCATGTGCAAACCAACACATGTATTTCTCTATGAATCTTTTTTTGTAAAAGATGCATCGTTACAACATCTAGATCAAGAAACTTTTTAATCTTACACATCTTACATGGACATCTAATACCGCCACCATTAATATTTTTCAAATTAGATAATGCATAATTAATAAAACCCTCAATCTTATTACAATAATCCATCATGCGCAACTTTTCAAGTGAATCTCCATACATCTATGAACGATCATCCATTACTTATATCAAACCTATATAGAATATTGATGACAACATGTATTAATTAATTATGTGAACTAAATAAATTAGCTAACATTGGTTTATATTAAACTTATTCAATCTATTTTAATAGTACTCTTAAATCATTATCAATTATATACATAAATTCAAATTCCTATACATTTACCAAAATTTTCAACTCAATAATAAAATTGACAAAATATAAAACAGACTCATTAAATAAACCATTATTTATTTCATTATAGAACTCCTAAGTCACAAATTCAAAATCAATTTCATCAAATCACATACAAATTAAACTTTTCAAAATCTCAAACAAACCTTAACATATACAAATCATGCATTCATACAACAAATTTCTATGGGAAAAGGCTATAAAACAAGTAACTACGCAAACAAACTACATATACTATAAAAATATGCAATAAAAATTAACATTTTAAAATTGATTTCAAACAAAAAAAAACAGATAGTTTTGCTTTATGAAAAATTTTCAAAAACAATTGAATCAGAAAAGGGATGCTGACATACTAAGTGTTTGGGTGGTCGGATTTGTGGTGGGAGGTTGATTTATGATAAAATAGAAGGTTATGCTATTTTTTGTAGAGTTGATGGAGGAAGAAGAAGAAAAGATGGAGGGAAAGAGAGGGATTGCTCACCAGATCATAAATTAAATATTACCAATGGATTTACGAATAGATTTCACTAACGGGTTCATTTCATCGGCAATTTTGTCTGTATAAATGACACGTCATTGTATCTTTTAGTTTTTTTTAATTCTTTTTTTCTCTCTATAAATTCTTCGGTATATACTGAGGGAATATTTTAATTGGCATTTACCGATAGATACAACGAGGGACTATTTTATTGGTAAAGTTCTTCGCAATCTACCGATAAAAAAAATTTTATCGATATTTTTATTTATATTTGTCAATTTTATAATAGTGCAAGTCTCTAAAAAGAAAATGCCAAATTAACTTTCACTTAGTTAACAAAATATTTCTACAAGAAAAAAATAAAAAACAATAGCCATCATAATCGTTCTAATTACCTTGTTGGGATGGGAAGTAGAAAACGATAAAGAAAGGTGAGAGAGAGGATGAAATAGTTGTTCCAATAAATTTAAAAAAACATTGAGGGGGTAAACTAAAACATTTTAAAAATTAAGGAATCATTTTAAGAGTGCTGAAGCTCAAAAAGATGATTATAAACTTTAACCACTCAGTAGTGTTCACAAAAACCATTCGCTTTTCTTGAAAATCATTGGCCTAAAAAGAAATTTGACATTGAGATTTTGAAACACTGTTTCTTGTAAAAATAATAATTAATTACTCTTTTATTTCATTTATTTCATTTTTTATTAAAAATGTTTTCCCTTCTAAAAAAAAAATACTTGATTACTAGTGATCAATTCCGAGCTTGGTAGTTGTTTAACGAAATAAAAGAGCCTTACTACTACCTGGCTCTGTTACTAAAACAAAAAATTGTTAAAAAAAAATATTTTTTGAGCCCAATACAATAGCGAGCTATAGTTAGAGGAGAGATATATAACCATATAATTTGAGAAGTTGAAGAAACTTTATAGCCATTGCCATATTTACTTAACTTCTTGTTGTTTGGAATATTAGAAAGTGAATTCAATTCATAACACTAATATTTATTTTTATATTTGGAATTTTTTATTTTTAAGTATTGATTAGAATTCCAAATGAATTCAATTTATAAAAAATGACAAAAATCAAATTAGATAGGATTTGTTAAAGTAATTTAATTCTAATTGACATTTAAAATTATTTTCTAAAAATACCCCTCTTTGCTTCTTTGTCAAAGCCCTAACTTACACCTCTTCTTTTCCCACTCTCTTCCCATCTCTTCTAATGTTTGTCTGCCACTTTGTGAAACTTCTCTGGGTTTGCCAAGTAGAGCTGCAGAAATGTAGAACACTTGAAATGCAGATATGCACGTCGAAAGAAATAGGGAGGAAACACTGCAAAAGTGTCTCTACATAAATTTTACCTTCTCCCTTTCTCTGATGTCAACTTTTTATCCATTTACTGATATGATGCCTTGCTTATCCCCTACACATGAGAAGACTTTGAACTTCCACTTTATATATGTATGTGATCATCCAAAACAAAAACTATGCAACTCTACACTGATGATGATTCACCATATCAAAGAAAGCTAGCAGCAAATTATAGTTTGTTCTAGTTCATTTTCATTAGAAAGGGCTGTAAGAGATGGCTGAAAAAATCTCTAAGATGTCAGAAAAACCATTAGAGAAACACAAAATAGATGATCAAGAAAAAATAAAGAGATTAGTGTAGAAGATTTTGACATTCTAATGAACCTATAACAATGAGAAGCCCCCTTTTACATTTAGATTTTGAATTAGCCATTGTGCATTACAAGTATGGTGTGATGCAGAAACAACTGCATAAAAAAAATCAAGGAGGTTTTAGTACTCTGCTGCTTCAAATCAATCAAGTTTTGTCATATTATGTTAAAAGCTATCAGAAGTTGGATGTTTTGCAAAATTAACTCATATCAAACATTAGCTCAGGACATTCAGTTTTGCTGCTAATCTTTGCTTGCGAACTTTGTTCATATATTTCACTAGTAATTAACTGACAAGTATCATGCATTAGCAGTTGCATTTAGTATCAGAAAACTGGCTTGCACTCTTCCATCTTTTCTATTTATTCAACCTTACTAGCTATAATACATATTCTTCTTCGATTATACGGGTGCTATTGTATGAAATGTGTCCAAATTATATGGAAGCTCATAGGATGTGACAAGAATATGGAGATGATTAATATAAAATCAAGGAACAATAAAAGAACTGATGGAAAGATGAACTCCAACTATTTTACTAGAAGACATTCAAAAAGCCTTATAGTCTGAAAGTTCGTACTCCTTTCGATTCCAACTAAAAACCTAGGATTCAGTAAATTGGCAATGTCTCAATATCAAGATTTTAAAATTAATGCCTTGCTGCTTCAAAAAACAAAAGGTTTAGACTCCCATCGTCATCAACTTTCCCTTTCATGATCTCCCAAGGCCGGTTCTCATGATAGTTTATCTATACCAATAAACAAAACATAGAATGAGATAATCCCAAATTTACAAGAGGTGAGGCAAATTCAAGACTTGGAGATCAGGCATACGAAACCCTTGCAAAAGAAATGATTTCTAAACAAAAAGAAAAATAGTTAAACTATATTCCTCTAAATATATTCCTCTATGGTGAAGGTTGGTTTGGTTCTCCATGAAAATGTGTATGGTGAGTTAATACATGGTTGGTGTATGAAATTAAGAAGCATCAAAGCTGTTTATGTCAGATGGAACCTAGGGGCGTGATATACAATGCAATGATCCATAGTTACTGCGAAGAGGATAACTCCTTAGGGCCTTGAAGTCTTATTAGGCAACATAGCATTAAGACTAAAACCATCAGTTTCCATCTTAAACATGATCTCCAAAGAGCATAATGCTGTCATTGTCAACAGAAAATCCCTGGAAAATCTAGGTAGTAAATCACTTGTCCGAGCAATTCAATAATTCTCTAGCCTTGTTGTACACGAAATTAAAGTATCTTCAGTTGTTTACCATGTGAAATTTCTCTAACCTAGATTCATGTTTTTTTTTTCAATTTTAGATCTGGTTAACAATCATAAAAATAAAATTGTTTTTGGCAATTCCATTTGAAAAAGATACTGGGGAACTTGAATTGTTGTATTATAAGTTGGTCGCTATATCATTACAAATAAAATTGTTGTATTATAGTATTACAAATAGTGTATTTGAAAATGCAGTCAACTCGTTGTTTTAGAAAATTTTAAAAAAATATATTTTAAATTAACTTTTTTATATTTATAAATAATTTTGATGCGCTATGATAAAAATAATTTTTACAAAATAAAAAATATATATTATTTTAATGTATTTCCAAATAAAAAGTACTTTAAAAAATATTTTTTACTACACTTTCTAATATTGCATTTTTGTGGTGAAAAAATATTATTGATGAATATTATAATAAAATATAAATTAAAACAATATAAAATTTAATGTGACTGCTTCACATTCATTGTTGCTCGTTGTTACTTACAGATCTTCGATCTTGAAGAACTGCTGAATGTAGCTCGAGAATAACAAGGATAAATTCATCAACTGCCGGACACAATTTTTTTCTTCGGAGGTTCCATAGCTGTTGTATTGGGTGTATTAAGGAAACCAGTTGATCACAGCAAGATTAATGCCAATTCTCAAGGAGATAAACTCCAATCACTAAAATTTGGAGAACGTGGTGAGTCAGTCAACCACCAACTTTATTTTGTTTATAAATACTATATGTGAAATTAACATAAAACTGTGATTTCATTTATGGACAAACCTAGACTTGGAAAAACAAATTACTAGGCACATGCAGTTTCAGCAGTAGTTGAATATTGCACAACCTACCTAAAGTCTTCTTGCAAGAACTTGCTTGTTGATTTATCACTCGGAATCTACTAAAATGTTGGCAACGATCGAAGATGCCGACACAGCAATGATGCCCTATGATGTTGTTCTAGTTTTGGTATGATTGGACTCCTTTTGTCGTGCTTTTAGTGTTGTGTTGCTGCATAATAGCTATCCGTAGCAAACGGAGCGACTAGTGCTAGGATTCCTTTTGACATCTGGGCAGATTAATTCTGGCTTCTCATTGATGTCTTCGTATTAATTCTTTCAGAGATACGAGGAGTTGGATTCTGCAGATTGCTGTTGAAGTTTTTCTTTTAAGTTTTCCCGGATGCTGGACTGTTGTTTGTTGTATCAGATTTCCTCTGTACATTTATGAACTCATATGGACAAGAACACTCTTCCTCTCCATTTATAAACACGTGTTTCTTCAAGTATTTAGCACTTGAACAATTATTACATCATAAAATCGACCCTCACCGCTCGCAAATCTACCTTGAACAATTTTCTTGAACTGATCAAGATCTACTAGTTGCATAGTCTTAAAGCTGTCCAGGGGCTCATTCAAGGTCAGCACCCCTTGAGTGTTTGCTGCTATCCCAAAAATCAATCATCATCCAAAGATTTCGTCGTATTCCAAGGGAAATCTAGGTTGGTTTTGTAAAAAGATTCACTTGCTTGATTTTCATTGCTATTTTGAGGGAGAGAGTCAAGGTCTTTCTTGAACAAAATGAGAGCAATAAAGGAACCATAATCATTATCAGAAGGGTAGCTCGCTATGCTACTGCTAGAGTATAGAGTAGTAGCTGGAGATAACCAGCCTATCCTTCTCCTCCCAGCTCAACATGGTTCCATACCGTTTTCAAAGTCATAGCCTTTTGTCAATCCATGCCTTGACTGATCTGCCATAGCAGCATGGCATGTGTTCACACAGCATGCGCCTGAACTTCATGATATATCTATCAATCTATCTTAAGATGTGATATGCTGTTTTTTTTTTTTATGATTATATTCAATAAAAAATTTATTTTAATTTAAAAATTTAAACAGTTAAATAAAGTCTCAGAATATAATTTATATTATTTTTTAATATACCTCTTCAAGTAAAAATCCTTTGAACTTAAAATTTGTACAGGTCTACTTTACCTTATTTTTAATATTTATGAAATAAATAAAAATGGTGAGATTCGAACTCATAACCGCTTGGTTATCAAGGCTTTAATAACATATCAAAAAACTATCTCAATCCAAAAACTTAAACTATTATGTGAGGTCATATAATATAATTTATATTATACTATAATATGCTCAGTAAATTTCAGAGCGTGAAACTGATATATCTTATGATGGCCACAAAAGCATTGAAAGTGAGAGATCTCGTGGATATAACATCTTAGGTTTTATCTTTGAGCAAATTCTTCTTGTTGATATGCTAATGCTAAATTCTATGTATTCAGAAATAAATATCTGTGTTGATGTTTTTCGTTAACATATTACAGAATATGCTACTGCTAGAAAAGGTATAGAGTTGAAAATATAATACTGAATTTTGTTATACTTCATGGCTTATTATTATTATGGTCTATTTCTTCTTCTTCTTCTTTTTTGAAAAAAAATATTAATAGAAACACTTTTAATTTGTTGGATTATGTTTCAAAATTAGTTGTTACAACCATGATAAAAGATACAGCAAAAGCCACAAACCCTAAATCTAGCTTTCACTGACTCGACTGCATTTCCAAACTAACACTGAAATGGAGGGTGAGAGTCATGGCCCAGCATTGTAGTGTTCGGTGAGTCGGTGACTGATGTCCAAATTATTCTTGAGAACTGAAAACTGGCTATGGATGCTTTCGATCATCATTTGAGAAAGAGCCTTCTGGTTTAAGTTTGAAAAAAAAAATTAACAAAATAATGTGTGGCTAAATTATATTGATCACAACCATAATTATTATTTAGAACAATGTTTTGGGTGTTTTTTTTCTTTATTTATTAGATTTTAAAAAAACTTTATCATTCAACAACTTGATTTTTTTATATATATTTTTAAATTTTTTTTTAATATTAATTTTTTTTAATGATTATACTTCTTAATTTTTTTATATATTTATATACCGGCCTCATGAATTTAACTTTTTCATTCTTGGTTTCGACTTTTGAAATTAGATATGTTAGAAGTTGGGTTTTATAATTTTTTTATTCGCTTTCTATAAATTTATATCAATCTTATAATTCAAGTAGGTTAACTCGGATTGACTCACTTAAATTTTTTAGGCTACTTTTTCTTCTTTATTTTATAAATGGAGTTGCGAGTTTGGCAAATTGATTCAGGGTTGACTTTGTTCAATGTTTTTTGTCCTTTTATAATTGAATATTTCTTCTTTATTTTATAAACGTGGTTGCGAGTTTGGTAAGTTGATTCAGAGTTGACTTTGTTCATTGTTTTGTCCTTTTATAATTGAATATTTATTTAATTGAGCTTCATAATTTAATTTTTTAATTTACCTTCTATGTGATTATTCTGAATTGACCTCGATTAACTTAATTTATTTTTTAGATTATTTTTAATTGAAATTGTTTTTTTTAATTTCACGCTCCAACAACTCAATTTTCTTATTTTTCTTATTTATTTATTTTTTCAATTTTATCATTTAATATTAGATTGTTTGAGAAATGAACTTTTTAATTTTTCTTAAATTTGTTTTCTACGAAGTTATCCTAATCTCATGGATTTAGTTTTTTTTTTTCTTGATTTCAACCTTCAAGATTATATATATTGTATATGGAGCTTTGTAATTTTTATTTACTTTTCATTAAGTTATCTCGATCTCATGACTCATATCATGAGTTTAACATGTTAGCCTAGATTAACTTAGTTTTTTTTAATTAATTTTTTTTCAGTTTATTTTTTATATGGTTATCTTGATCTTATGATTTGGGTTGTGGGTTTCACAGGTTAATTTAGATTGACTTGGGTAGTTTAATTTTTGCTTTTTTTATTTTAATATTTTTTTTCAAATTTATGTTTTAACATTGGATTGATTATAAATCGGCCTTCATGATTTATTTTGACATGATTTATATAGGTTTATCCTACTCTTATGACACATGTTGTAAATTTAACAGGTTAATCTAAGTCAATCTAATATATCATGATTTTAATATTTTTAAAAAAATATTATTTAATATATTATCATATCAATATTTTAAAAAATATATTTTTTTTAATATACATTAAATTTTAAGTTCATGATTGAATAAAAAATTAAAAAACACATTAGCCAAACTTAATTTTTTTATATTAAAAAAAAAAATCTAAATAGCAGCGCGGCAGAGCAGGCGAATGTTCTGGTTCAACCGATTTAAAGTCATAAATCTATTGGCGGATCAAAGGTAATCATTACTTTTGTTGAGGAAAATGCCTAAAGTCTTTAGGCTCATAATTAAGGAAAAATTCTCTTAATTATACTACACTATCTGGTGAAATAAAAGATTAACCCTTTCAATTCCTCTTTGGAACAACTACAAGTCACAGACCGCTGCTCTCCAATGAAAAACAAAATTTGTTTTCACGGTTCATGTTATAAATAAAGTTAGTTTGATTATTTGATAAATATAATTATTATCAAATATTAATATATAAATATGAAAATAAATAATATAACATCTCTTTTAGTCTTTATTATTGGCGTATTCTAAATATCTACAATTCAAAACTATTAAAACGCTATGAGAGAAAGAAAACTTGGTGAATAATTGGAGTTCAATTTTAAAATTAATATGGATAAATAACTATAAGCTTTTTATGGTTTGGTTATTTTATTAATATGGATAAATAACAATTTTCCCTCGGTTTTAAAAAAAGTTAGAAAATCATTAGTTTAAAATTAAAAATAGGAATCCTAAAGGTACACTAGTCCTAAGCAATTAGATTTTACAATATTTTGTATATTTAATCGATAAATTTTAAACTCTCATCTGAATACTAAGAAAATTGTTATTTGAATTTTTATGAAAAAATCTCCAAATTAAAAAGTTAGGGTTATTGTTAACAAAAAAATAATTTTTTAATTACTCCTCAATTAAGGTATTTTTTGTAATAATTGTTCAATAACCTTTATATAATTTCTATCAACCATGCAAGAAATAAAATGCTAGATATATTTGCGCATCATAATAATTCATCGTACGTCAAAAAAATTAGGGCTTTGAATATATGTTTTACATAGACATATTATACATACACAAGCAAGTCATGATCACGTGGTCATGTCACCTGTAGTGATGTAAACCTTATGATCACATGGTCATGTCACCTGTAACAAGATTGACAATGAATCTTGAAAAATCAAAATAAATCTGATAGGAGTATGATACAATAAAAATATGTCCCAAAGCACCAGCACTATTGGAATAAAAACCTTCACTTTATCAATATCAGTTCACATACAAGAAGTATAAGAAAAATATTACGAAGCCAGTTGATTTTCAATAACTCAGTTTTAGTTCTTTAAAGAACCAAAGAATATGAAAAATCCTCCCAGCATTCAAGAACAATAGTTTGGCAACAATATTGATCATAAAACTAAATAAAAAGTGTCTTATAGTAAGCTTTTATATCCTAAACAAAATACCCTAATGGATCTATCCTTGTGGGCTGATTTAAACTCAGTTACCCAAGATATGGGTTGATATAAAGCCCGTCTACAATCAAACTCAAAACTTAATTGAAATAAACCCAAATAATGTTAAACAAACCCAAAACATTTAAAAGTTAGAGGAACTTGGGTTAGAGGAACTAGAACCTCTTATTGATGCTCCAGTGGATCTCCAAAATCAACCCTAGCCAAAACCTTTTATAATAAGCCTATTCATTGCCTACTTCAATGTTTTTCTCTTGGACCTTGTGATTGGACCAATTGGAACATGTAATTGATCCTTGATGGTGTTTGTGGGCTGATATTCATCATCATTTTTCTTCTCGAAAAGATTCAACCTCAAATCAAAACCTATGTCAAACAAAAAAAAAATCAGTAACTTTATAGGTAGTACTAACACTATACTCACCTGGAAGATCAACTTTATAGATATTGTCATTGATTCTCTCTAGAATTTGGAATTGACCATCATAACGTGGTTGTAATTTTGTTTTCCCATGGTTAGAAAATTGCTCCTTACACATGTGCAGCCAAATCCAATTGGAAAACAACCTACTTACAACCCTTGTTTGCTTTGGAAGCATACAACTTGTTCTTTTTCTCAATTTGTAGTCGAACACCCTTATAAAGTTGTCTGACCAAAGCCATCTTATTTTTAGATCCTCCGTCACCCTTGTCAGAATCTCAAGTTGTTAGGCCAAAACTTGCATTTGAAAGTTATTATCCATTTTTAGAGTCGCTTACTCGTGATTTTCAAACATATTTGAATTTGCAAAAATTAATTACTATCAAGAAAACTATATTCTCACAACTCTCTTATTTCACACAATTCAAGCCTTTTAACTCAATTGTTCTCAATATGCCTTTTACCTCTTGACTCTACATTTTTTAAACTCGGCCTAGTGGTCAACCCGACTCAAGGCTCGGGTCATAGGTTTTGACTTGGTCACTGGATCATCACGGGTCGACCCCAAATTTGTTTTCTTATAAATCAAAACGACATTGTTTCTCCTTAAAAAAAAAAATAGTTAATGAGTTGTAACCAATTTTTTGACTAGGTCTTATTGGTCACGAGATTAACTCGCATTTTTGACCGGGTCACCTAGGTTTTTACCTTCCCCTATTTTTTTCTTAAACCTAGCTGGTTCTGGCCCCGGTTCCAGTCGGGTCCAAGGTCAACCTGTTAGGCCAGACCGGGTTTTAGAACTATGTTCGTCTCACCTTCTTGCAGTTTGTAACACTATATATATATATATATATATATATATATATATATATATATATATAGTGACTTAAGAATCAATAACATACTGAAAATAAGCAAAACAAAACTACAATTATGATTTCACGAGTAGTAAAGCGAATTCATACAAAATATAGAAGGTATGAAGACTTGAAATAAAGCAAAATAAAATTTTTAATGAAATCACTTATTTGACTTTTAAATAACTCAAATATAGAAGAAATAAACTGAATAGGTCAAAACAAGTAGTAGTAAACATGTTTTGGTAGCTTTAGCAAATTTGACCTGTAACATAATTTTAAGCATCAAAATTGAAACTCAGACCAAACGTTATTGGAACAACCTTAAATTTGATATGTAATGCCCTTATACCCAATAAACAAGATATCTCATTTTATAGATCATTTTCTTATGCTTAGGTATCAAAAACTCATGAATGATTAGTTTGCAGCAAAATTTAACTCGGAATCAAAACCTCAATCAAACGATACCAAAAGATCTTGAATTTAATATATAGTGTGATTTCACCACAAATAACCAGTGTATCAATTTTGAAGTGATTTCAAAATTATTTGATTTGGTTTTTCTATTACTTGTGGTTTCGCGTCAGAATTGAAACTAGCTTGAATAACATCAATTCTTCTTCTCTTTTTTTTTTTTTTTTTACTTTTTATGTTAGTGGTATGTTTATGGATAGTAACAAAATGAAGGAAAAAAACACTTTTTTTTATCCTAAGATGTCGAAAATAGAAAGAGAAGAAAACTGAAAAACACAACTAAACTTATAAAACACAAAGATTTTTCAGAAAAATATAACCTAATTTTGGGTCCTAGGTCTGATACTAACTAATGCGAACCTCATGATCATGTGGTTATGCAACCCACACAAACATTGACAATGACTCTCGGAAAGCCGAAACAAGTCTGATACGAGTATGACAAAATAGAAATTTGTACAAAAACACCAGCACTATTGGAATAAAAACCCTCACTCTATGAATATCAATTCACAAATGAAAAGTATAAGGATTGTCATAACCTGATTTTTTACTTTTTTTTTTTAGAAAATCCAAAAAAATAGCAAATATATATTTGATGTATTTGTTTCGTTTCTGGTATTTTCAGCTTCTTTTCAAAAGACTTAAAAAATCAGAAATTTACTTTCAACACATTTAATCTTTAACGTGCTCATTTTAAAATCATTGATTTATTTTTCTCATCCAGTCAACATTGACGTTGACGTTGCCTATTTATTAAAAAACAAAAAATACTTGTACAAAAGGACCAAAACTACAAAGAAAGAAAATGAGGGACCAAAGTGATTTTAGATTGCTTGGTCACCAAGTTTGCTTGAGGACCAAGCAATTGGAAGGAAAAAAGAAAAATTATTTTGCCTATAAATAATAAAGGAATCTCACATAAAAAAATGGGGGGGGGGATCCATTACAAAAAAACAAAACTAAAAGAAAAATACCAAAAAAACAATTTTTTTCAGCTCACACACACCCACACAACACAAAAAAAAAAACCCTAATTATTTTTTTACACCAAGTCGTTAGCCATTCTTTTGAGGGGGGCTCATATTCATCTTCCAAAGAGTATAGACTCTCACCAAACAGACACACCAAAACAAAAACCTTAAGTTGCCACTGTAGCATAAAAAAAATACATATTTTTATCCCCTAGACCTTTAACATTAAAAGGGATTCAAAACCAAAAAAAAATGGAGTAAAAGATGTTACTCTTTCTCTAAGATAATCAACAACTCGTTTCCCTATCTTCTATAAATAATCCTTAAGCTCCTCCACCAACCATCATAATTGTCAGCATACCTACACTAGTTGAGTCATCAATTTCCCTTCATCTCCAGCACCACGTTACTCCTTCCAATCACTATAACCTGTGAGCACGACCATAAACAACCACAACCATAACTCCTCTCTACGACATTGCCACTGTAGCATTAAGACCAATAGCAACCAGTTACTACCATCCATCGCTGCCCATAGCTCTCTCTCATAGCTCCTCCCAAAACCAAAGCACCCCTTCAACAATAACCCAAATACCATTAACCAAACATCACTGACTATATTTCAATATGGTAGCCCCTTTTAGCCTCTATTCATTACCATCAAAATCAACACCCACTGATTAACGCCTCTCAGCTTCTCTTATGTTTAACTTATAACCAGGACCCATCTCCTTCCACCGATAACTCCCCTACAGTCGATGTCTCTTTACTATAGCAGTAAAAGAGGCCACTTCACCTCCTCTATTTTCTATTAATATCGCCAACTCTTCATATGCACAGCAACTCATTTTTTCTTTTAGCTTCCATCGCACAACAACACCTTCCAACCACCGTCAGCATCAATCCCTAACAAGTTCAATGGTCATTATTTTCCCATCTTCGATCATTAATACAATAACAAATTACAAGAGTATTGAACTTGTAAAGAAGAAGGAAAATGAGAAATAAAATCGAATTTGTTACGTGTTTTTCTTGGTTTTACTGGTAGCAGTAATCCTAACCGCATGCACACGAATGAAGAGCACAAGAAGACATTTCTGATCCATCCAGCTTTCCAATTAATTAGCAATGGTGCATCGAACCATATGCTGACAATGATAGTGGCGTGTGGGATTTCACTACTTCCAATACTGGTCTCGGGTTACAACAAACTCCTCAATCGATTCTTAGTCCTCAAAAGGTCAATTTATAACTTTAAATCATTTTTTTTTTTTTTGCAAATTGTTATATTTGGTGAAACTTAGGACAAATTGATTTTTGTTGTGTATATTTTTTTGGATCGGTTGGGCATGGTTTATTGGTTTGTTGTGTGTTCTTAATTTGAGATTATTTGATAATTTTGTGGTAGACTATGAGTTTATTTTCATAATTATGATTGCTAATTGGATGTTAAACCTTGATTCATGGATTATGCTTGAGTTTATGTTGATTTATTTGATTTAGCATGAAATTTGAATGAAGTTCATGAAATTAATAAAATTCATGTGGATTTTTAGTGTTGCTTGGTTTGGAGTGATGAATGATTTGTTAGCGTTGAGTCAATATCCTTATTAAAGTAGTTGATGTTTTTTACCTTATTTTCTGCTTGTTTTTTTTTTTTTTTTATGTTTGGCCAAACATGGCATTAGTCTAGTTTTAATAAATTTTCAATTTTTTGAAACATCATTTTGTAATTAATTATGAGTTCCCCATATTTTTTTACCCCCTTATATTTAATATTTGAAATTGTGACCTACACGTGATGCATTTTTTTCAGTTTTAAATAAATCATTTTTCTTTCAAAAATACAACTTTATTTTAAATTACATATGGCCAAGTGTCTTAAAATAATATATATATATATATATATATATCCTTTTTGCATAAAAAAATATAAGGCATGATTTAGCATCGTTAAATACAAAAATTCAAGAAAAATAGTTTTATTGATATCTTTTCATCCATTTTTAGATTTAATAATCAGTTTATGAAATTCATGAGAGCTTGGTCTATATTTTAAATATATAAAAAAATTATTTTGTTTGTTTGAATATCAAGGATTATGAACTTATAAGTAAGATGCATTTTTATATTAAATGAAAAAATTCAAAAAAATTTTGTTTTGACATTATAATGGTTAGGTTTTCACTTGATAAGATAAGGACCTCCTTACCAAGGAGATATTTTCTTAAACCTGAGATAGACTAATGATTAGAAAACAAAACAATTTTGTAGTTTATATCAGACAAATAAACAATGCAGATTACCTTAGGTAAGATATATTAAGGATGATACATCCTCTCTATATACAACTAGTCCCCTTATCCAAACTCTAAGAGCAGTTAGGGCTCCTAGTTACCAAAATACTAGGTGACGACTCCATCCTTTTTTTACTGATAAAGGACAAAGGTTTCTTGTCCTTTTCACCCATCACCATATAGATCTTGGTCTAAGAGGATGTTCATTGCGATGTCCACATGTGCGACAAAGAAGATGCCATGAAGTTTGTTTATCTTTGATAAGTCACGTTCAGTTCTTTATAGGACCAAAAAATACAAGAAATCTTCCCAGCACTCAAAGAATAATAGTTCAACAGTAATATTGGTCATAAAATTGAATAACAAGTGTCTTGCAATGAGTTTTTATACTCCAAAAAAATACCATAATAGGCTGATGTGAAGCCCACTTACAATCAGACTCAAAACTTAATTGAAATAAACCTAAATAATGTTAACAAAACCAAAAATATTTAAAACTTAAAATTAAAATAAAAGTTATTTATGCTGTCACAAATAACCAAAGAGAAATAAAAGAGATAAGTCTAATCTCCCTACCGTAGAAAGATGTTATAGTTGAAATAAATCTTTTTTATAACTCTAGGAAGAGTTATCGCCTCTATATGTCCTAAATAAACTAGGAAAAAATGATTTAAATATGGAATTAATCATGTCACCTCTTGCTCCTTATAGAGTTAGGTTTTCTTATAATACTTAGACAATAATAAATACAAATATCTTCCTTTGTAGCTACCTTATTAGTTTCCTTCCTAGACTAAGAGAATCATTAAATAATCCCTCTTAGCTTAGAAATCAAACCTAGTTATTTTTGGATTGTTTGGACACGTTTTGATTTGGATTAACGTGTGTTTTTGGTAATTTATGTTGAATAATGAGTTTATTTTAGGGTTGTGGTTGCTAATTGAATATTAAATATTGGTTCATGATTTATGGTTGAGTTTATGTTGATAATTTGTATTATAGTACATGTTAATAAGGCACATCTAATTAGTCAGAAAACTATGTCATTGTTTGCACTTTGTTGTCGATCAAATCAAGATATTTTTTAATGTAAAAAAAGGTAGAAAATATAGGCATTACCAATGTTTTTTCTATTTGCAAGTAAAAATTTAATAATTAATTTTAAATTCTAGTTCATTGATCGTTGTTGGTAGGTATGTAAAAAAAACTTTTGAATGCCAAAAATGAATGTGCAAGTGTTTCCAACATGTTTTTGATGTCAAGAAAAAATCTTTTTGCAAATTGAAAAAAGGATTCATACATTTAATTAAATAATTTGAGAATAATATGCGTTAATAAATGTAAATTTAAATTTTTAACAGTAACTAAAAAATAAACTAGAAAGTTAAAAGATAGATACAAATTAAGATATTTGATCTCATAACATGAGTTGTGGACCCGATTGGTTTTAATAACTTTGTTTCTTGAGATCAATTCTTCATTTAGTTAAAGGATAATAAAAATAAGCATGCACATGTAAGTTATTTAATATAGTTAAAGTAAAAACAATTATATAGGGTTGCACAAAAAGAATACCTACTAATATTATTATTTTTAAAATCTTATTCAGAAACCAAGTAAAAATTATTTTATTAAAAAATATCACATTTCTAAATTCATTAATTTACGTTATTTCAATTAAAATTGAATACCCATTAGGTCGAGCATCCGACATTTATTTAATTAATTAATTTAGGGCAATCTTAATTTAAATTGAAAAATGGTAGTTGAAAAATCAAGGGGCTTCTTTTTTACTTATAAATTCATGTTCAACTTATTTTCATCTAAAAACACATAACAAACACCATTGAAACATAAAAAAAATAAAATTATCAACCTAAAAAATTCCCAAAAAGTTCTAAAAATACAAAGTCAACCAGGGAAAAAGAATTCTCTCGACCATAATCTACCTTTTCAAGTAAGATATAGATTTAAAAATACCTTAATGAGACCTTCTTATTGAATAAAACATGTTGACACCAAGATCAATTTTTTATTATCAAAATAAGATTAAAACAATGATTTTCTCTCCCCTTCAGCATTTTCAAGCTTTCTTCCTTTCTCTTTCAAACTCAGGCTCCTTTTCTCTTTCAAACTCAAGAATTGAAATGTAAAAAAAAAAAAACTTTTGAATAAAAATTAAAATCATAAAAACTATAAGGACCATGAAAGGAAGAAAGAGGAAAGTAGGTGGACTAAACATAACTTTTTATAGCAAATTTTAGATTGATAATAAGATTTCACCTTATTTTATACTTAACTTTTTTTTTTTGTTGAAATTATTCTTTTTCTAATGAATTGATTAAGATAAAAATAAATAACAATTAAAAAAATAAACATCAAAGTTAGTATAAAAATCAAATTAAAAAAAATTGAAAGAAAATATAAAAAAATATTTTTCTGAACATCGTAAAATATTTTTTATTGATCAATTTTTTTAATAATAAATATATACCAAAAAATTTGAAAAGTGAACTAACAGGGAATAAAAAAGAGTTTGAGAGGATAAAAATAGAAAAGGAGGATTGAGTTTACTGTAGTAACATTCCCGAATTAAAAGAAAGTCTTTGACGCTAGAGGGGGACAGGCCAGTTTGTTGACGCAGAATACCGCGTTTTACAGTGCAGTTGAAATGAAAAGCATCCAAAATAATGCTTTTGATTTTGATTTTGATTTTAAACCGCCGCGGCAAACACAATAGCTGGCTGGTGGTATCTTCCAACTAATAAATTTGGCCATTTTAGTGTTCAAAATTTGAGAGATAATGACTGGCCGTGTCCTCAGCCTCTGGCTAAGGCCAACAACACCCTCTCTCGGCTGCCCCACACCCCCCAGCATTACATCAACCACCCACCAATCTGTCCTTGTAATTCCCATCTCACTCACTTGTCTTATCACTCTCTCTTCTTTATTTCTGTTCCTCTATTTTCCATGTCATCCTCCTATATTATGCCTGCATTCGCAGTGCCTGACGACGACGTTGGATTATTTATTATTATTCCTAGGGAAAAATAATAATGTTAAACTGTTATGTTTTAAAATAAATTACTAGACTGTAGATTATTTTTATTTATGTGGTTTCAGCTTTAAGGAAGAAATCGAGACGCATGCAAGAAAAAAACATCATGGTGTCCTCTGTGTCCCACGCAAGCCTCTACTCCTCTCTCTCTCTCTCTCTCTCTCTCTGCCTTTCTGGTTTCTACTTTCTAGTGGGTTTTTTTTTATCTCGTAAGCTTCCCCTCCCATTCGCCCATGAATTCTCTCTCTTTCTCTCTCGTGCGAATTTCCTATTTTGCCATTTATTTCATGAGCTTCCCCTGTTTCTAGTATTTGCTCTCACCAGTGTCAGTGAATAACTTGTGAGATTTGGAGTTCAATTTGGCCATGATTGACTATGACATCGAAAACAGCCTTTAACTACATGCCCCGGTTATTGTTTGAGGCTTTTGAGATTTAAAGTGTTGAATATGTCACCGTGGTTTAAAGTATTTTTTTTATTTAATAATATATTAAAATAATATTTTTTTATTATTTTTTAAAAAATTATTTTTGATATTTATACATCAAAATAATATAAAAAAATAATTTTAAATAATTTTATTACTTAAAAAAAAACTGTTTCAACCACTTTTCTATACATAATTTTTAATTTATGTTGTTTAGGTTTCGTTTTTAAAAACCATACGAATTTAATTTATTTATTCTTATATTTTATCTTTTCTTTTACATCAATAAAAGAAACTTTCATTTCATGTGTGAGACGCAATTTCAATCTAATTAATTAATAAAAAGTTTATGAAAATTATAAGCTGTTATTATTCATTTTTTGCAATTAACCATAAAGATTAAAGAGTTTTTCACGTAGAGGTATTTCCATGTTTTAAATGGAAATATTCTATAGAATGATATATAAAAAATGATTTCATTATCATAAATAAATCACATGTAATATTGCACTTCTAGAGATAAGATAAAACACTAGACTAGATTATGAAAATAAATCTTAAACTTGTAACAAGTATTGTAAATTTAATCTAATAAAACTCACTTTAATAAAAATAGTACTCTTACATCGTGGATTTTAATGAGTCAATTGAATATCAATTTTACTAATGAAGTGTTGGTTTAGCGGTTAAAACATTGTTATATTCTTGTAAAAATGAGAACACAAATTTGATTTTCAAAAGACGTACTTATTAAAAGAGACAATCCCAAACCTCAAACAAGACTAGTTTTATTATTTAAAAAGGTATGAGGATATCCAGATAAGAACAAAGATTAATAATTAAATATCAACTTTGTCACAAGAAAAGTTTAAACTATTTTAGAATATTAATTATGACAACATTTGTTCTTATGAGAAAAGTGTTTTCAAGATCATTCTACATGGTATGAAATTAATTGGTAAACTGATGGTATGCATATATCATTTATTGTTAAAAAAAAAAAACAACATAAAATCCACATATATAAGATCATTAATAGCAAGAAAGAAAAGTGGCATGAAATTCATGTGGTTTTAATTTATTTTCAATCATTTTATATATTATGTATTGATTATGTTAGATGTGGGAAGTCGATTCTATGAATATCGGATAGAAACTTGAGCCATTCAATTGATACGAAAATTATATATTGACGACTTTAGGTACTTTAATGACATAATTTTACTATTTTTTTCCTGGAAAATAACATTGCTCGAAAAATTCATACGAGCTTTTGTAAAATTGTTGCCACTATTTTCTACCTTCCTTCAAGCATTGCTATTCTTTATTGTTAATTTATTTTACATTTCAAAAACAGTTTTAAAAACAATTAATTTTTATATTTTTTTTTATTTCAAATTAATGTTTTTGATATTTTTAAATTATTTTAATATATTGATGTCAAATAATTTTTAAAAAATAAAAAAAATATTATTTTAATATATTTTCAAGTAAAAAACATTTTTAAAAAACATCCACTATTATATTTCTAGACACCTTTAATAATCATAACACATTGCAAAGTTTTTATTTTTTTCCAACCAATATATAAATAAAAGCACGACACAAACATTTATTTGCTTAAAATGCACATATGAAGTCTGATAATAATAAAAGTAAATTGCAAAATGCATGCTAAAAAGAAAGAGATATATAGAGTATTTGAAAATATAGTTGTATTTTTGTTTTTAAAAAAATTGATTTTTTAGTTAAAAATTATATTTTTTATATATTTAAATCGTTTTTATGTGTTATTTTTTAAATAATTTTTTTAAAATAAAAAGTATTATTTTAATATATTTTTATATAAAAAATACTTTAAAAACCGGTCAAAATTATTCTCCAGACATAAGGAAAGTCTCCGGTCTTCTTCACATTATCATCTCCGTAACCATGCATAATAAGTTTTTTTTTTTTTATTAACGCAGCGAAAGCCAATAAGAAGAAGAAACACAATGTCGGGCTAATTTTGGCATTGCAGACAGTCCTCCACAAATTAATTAAGCCTATTTTTAACTGTCTCGCCAAAACGTTCCAAAAGGGCATATCTGCCATTACAGAACTCATCATTTTGAAAAATATAAAAATAAAATAGCTTTCCATTTTCCCGCACAGTGGAAGTGGAAGGTCGAAAGCATTTTAATGATTTAACGGTTATTTTTTAAAATATTTTTTATTTAAAAATATATTATTATATTTTTTTTTTAATTTTTAATATTACTATGTTACAAAATAATATAAAATATAAAAATTAAATTAAAATAAAAAATATTAATATTTTTAAAACACAAAAATAAAACAGGATAAGCAGACGGTATTCTCTCTCCGAGCAGAAAGTGACAAGCCAATGAGAAAGCCACACACATACACAGTGAGTTCCAGACGACACGGCAAAAACCTCAAATAGCAAAAAGCCACTGCCCACTAGTACTACTACTCCTACAAGTAAGTACTACAGTGCTCCTTCCATTTTTTACTTCTTCAACGGCCAAGGTTGTCTCTCTTCTTCTCCTTCCACTTCAACAGTAAAAATTCCGGGAAAAATAATAAAAGAGAAAACAAAAAATAAAACCTCCACTTATTACATGTTGCAAAGGCAAAAATCTTTTACCTTTTTCTCCAAAAAAACGACACCATTTCTGTATTAGCTTCTTTGCTCTCTTTCTGCTGTGAATAATAACCCATAGAGGGGGGAAAGGAAGGCAAAAAAGAAAGATGTTTCAGCGGTTGGGAACGATTGCTTTTCAAGTTTGGATCGGCAATACGGTGCCGTAAAAGGAGAGATCTCTGGGTGGTGTTTTTTTATTTGGGTTTTGTGGATGAGACAGATCGTTTGGTGTGGAGCTCTGATCTCGAAAGGTTTATGCTTTTCTTGTGTTTGGGGGCTGTCTCATAAATAGACAAGATACAAGGAGGAGGATAACGATGTATCCTTCCTGGATATCGCTGTCCCTTGTGGGTTGTTCTCTATCTCTACATTTCACAAACAACAACCATTAAAAACCCGAAAAAAAAACTTTTTTGTTCTCTTTAGTATTTCAAATCCTGGTTAAGGACGGTAGACTAGCTGGGTTTCGTTTGCTTTTATGTTGGCTGTTTGATTTTTAGCAACTGATCTCCCCCATCCGTGCATGTGTCTGTTTGTTTATGCCCTTGGTTTTCTTTTCTTTCTATAAGCTGCAAGAAAGTGTTGCTACTTTGGTGGATTTAGAGCTGCACAAAGTTGGTTCAAGGTATGATAACTTAAGTACAACAAGGTACCTGTGTTAGAAGAAAGAGCAACTTGGGGGGCTTTTGTCTGGAATCTTGCCGGGACTTAGAAATTTAGGAGCTTGAAGGGAAAAGGACCCTTCTTTGGGTGATTGTTGGGTTACAAATATATATTTGGTGGGTATTTGTGAAGTTGAATTTTGAAGATGGCAATGTCCTGCAAGGATGGTAAGAATCCTATTAACATGGACAATGGCAAGTATGTCCGGTACACGCCTGAGCAGGTCGAAGCCCTGGAAAGGCTCTATCATGATTGCCCCAAACCCAGCTCCATTCGCCGCCAGCAGCTCATTAGGGAGTGTCCAATTCTCTCCAACATTGAGCCCAAACAAATCAAAGTTTGGTTCCAAAATAGAAGGTATGGTAGTAAAATATTGGTTTCCCAGCCAAGAAATCTTATTTTCGTTTCTTTAATTGTGTTTTGTATTTGTTTAATATATTAAATTTTCATGCTTTGCTTGTATAAAAGAAAGAAATGGAAAGACCTTTTCTCTACTGTACATGGCTTGATGCTCTCTTACGGACAGTGATTTTTGAAATTTTTGGATTTGTAGTCTTTCCATAATCTTATTGTTAAAATCTCCTGCAATGTTTGTTTTATTCTTCAGGTGCCGAGAGAAGCAAAGGAAAGAGGCGTCGCGCCTCCAAGCGGTGAATAGGAAGCTGAGTGCAATGAACAAGCTTCTAATGGAGGAGAATGATAGGTTGCAGAAGCAGGTGTCGCAGCTGGTGTATGAGAATGGATACTTTCGCCAACATACCCAGAATGTGAGAATTTATACCTCTTTTTTTTTTTCCTGCTCCAGATCCTAACATATTTGGTTATTGAAAATTTGCAAGGGAAAAAGAAATTGAAATTTTGGAATTGCTGATAAGATTCAAGAAAATGCATTTCTTTTTTCTATAACCTGTCAGCAATCAAGGGTTGTTATGTAAATGCCTTTCTTTTTGTTTGAAAAAGAATGAGTTATTTGTTTATTATTCAATTTTGTGGAAAATGAGATAAAAGAGGGGCTGGGTTGTTTTCCTACAGACAACGCTTGCTTCCAAAGATACAAGCTGTGAATCAGTGGTGACGAGCGGTCAACACCACCTGACACCTCAGCATCCGCCAAGGGATGCTAGTCCTGCAGGGTTAGTGGGGTTATGGTTGTTAGGTCCTTTTCTGTTATCGTGCTTTGTGACCACTTTTTTGGGTGTGTTACTGTGGAATATTGTATTCATGCTTTGTATTTTTTCCAGGCTTTTGTCCATTGCAGAAGAGACTTTAACAGAGTTTCTGTCAAAGGCCACTGGAACTGCTGTAGAGTGGGTCCAAATGCCTGGAATGAAGGTATCTCTCAGTGCTTTTTTATTTTTTATTCTTATACATTTCATAAATGAAGAACTGTTCTCTCCTATAAAAAAATGCAAATTTTAATTATTTTATTTTATTTTTTTGTTATTATATCGAATTGAAAGAAGAATATTTATATGGGAAAAGATAGAATTAAGTTGCTCTCCTTATTATAAGAATCTATGATGACGGCCTACTGAATGTTAGAACTTTCTATTGATTTTTTTTCTTTATGAGGGTTTAATTTGAATTTCTTGATCTGATAGTTCATACATTGTTCTTTGTCCTTGTTTAGCATTATGCTTGAATTCCACCAGTTGCTTTTCACCTAGTTGGTTTTTACTAATCTGTTTCTTTGTTGTACTTTTGTTTTTTCAAATGTGTAGCCTGGTCCGGATTCCATTGGAATCGTTGCTATTTCTCATGGTTGTACTGGTGTGGGAGCACGAGCCTGCGGCCTGGTGGGTCTTGAACCTACAAGGGTAAGTGCACTTTGTTTGCCATAACATTTTCCTACTCTGAGCTACCAACATTATGTTATGTCATGTTCCTTGCAGGTTGCAGAAATCCTCAAGGATCGGCCATCGTGGTTTCGTGATTGCCGAGCTGTGGATGTGCTGAATGTGCTGCCCACTGCTAATGGGGGAACGATTGAGCTGCTTTACATGCAGGTAAGAAAATCATTATGCACTTCTCATTTCTGTTGGAACACTCCAGCTGCAATTATATAATTTACTTCTGACTTTAATTGATGATATAGCTCTATGCGCCAACAACGTTGGCACCGGGTCGTGACTTCTGGTTGTTGCGTTATACTTCTGTTTTAGAAGATGGAAGCCTTGTGGTATGCTCCCAAACTTTTAGAATGTCATTCCTATTTTAGGAAATTCAGTAGACTTGGTATTCTGTGGTCATTGTCATACTCATGCAATATTCAGGTATGTGAGAGATCTCTGAAAAATACTCAAAATGGCCCGAGCATGCCACCAGTGCAGCATTTTGTGAGAGCAGAAATGCTACCAAGTGGGTATTTGGTACGGCCTTGTGAAGGTGGTGGTTCAATCATACACATAGTTGACCACATGGATTTGGAGGTAGGATGTGCTGATACAATGTTATTTTTTGGATGTACAATCTAAAGATTTTATTTGACCCAGATATAACTTGATTTCTGATTTCTTCAACTAGCCTTGGAGTGTGCCTGAAGTGTTACGCCCGCTTTATGAATCCTCAACTGTACTTGCTCAAAAGACAACCATGGCGGTAGGCAATTTTTCTATTTTTTACGTCATGAACATTTAAAGGATGTCTGAAGCACCAATATGGTATGGGTGATGCATTTGTAACCTCTCATTTTCAATAATGTATATCACTCCCAATCAGGCTCTACGCCAACTGAGGCAAATAGCTCAGGAAGCTTCTCAGTCTAGTGTGACCAACTGGGGCAGACGACCTGCAGCTTTACGAGCGTTGAGCCAGAGGTTAAGCAGGTAGATATCTTCTGTTGTTTGATGGTATCGATTCAGTCCTTTAATGTTTATCTGCCAGTTGGAATCTAATGTAAACCTGGCAGGGGTTTTAATGAGGCTCTCAATGGATTTAGTGATGAGGGGTGGTTGATGATTGGAAATGACGGCATGGACGATGTTACTATCCTTGTGAACTCATCTCCTGACAAGTTGATGGGTTTAAATCTTTCCTTCTCCAATGGGTTTCCAGCTGTCAGCAGTGCAGTCCTGTGCGCTAAAGCATCAATGCTTTTACAGGCAGGGATACAAAATTGTTTCATTTATTTACAACACGTGGTAGCTTGTGTGCTATGTGTTTAGTTGCTGTAATGCATTTGCTACTTCTTAGAGATATGTTTGTCTATTCTATAACTTCAACGGTTAGGTTCTTGCAATAGGGAATTGTGTTTTTCATATATTTTTTGGCCTTTCCCCCCTCTTTCTTTAACAATACCAAGAGTATGTCTACTTAAAATTGAAAACAATGAAAGGCTGACAATTTGTTTCTAATGAAATCTTCTTCCCTTCTTTATTCATGTGCCTTATAACTGTCGTTGTTTATCATCTTTTCCTCATGTTGTGCACTTTCCTTTTGCAGAATGTCCCTCCCGCAATCCTTCTCAGGTTCTTGAGGGAGCACAGGTCAGAGTGGGCGGATAACAATATCGATGCCTATGCAGCCGCAGCGGTTAAAGTCGGTCCTTGCAGTTTACAAGGGTCTAGAGTTGGAAATTTTGGCGGTCAAGTTATACTTCCACTTGCTCACACCATTGAGCATGAAGAGGTGAATGATTTGATCTTACTTCTACAGCTGTTGGACAACACTTTATATCAGAAATTAAGCATGGCTTTTATCTTTAGCATTTTCACATTTGTTTTTTGCATCTGATAAACTTTGCGTGTTTATTAGTTCCTGGAGGTCATAAAACTAGAAGGGGTTTGCCATTCTCCTGAAGATGCAATAATGCCCAGAGATGTGTTTCTTTTGCAAGTAAGACCTTTCTTTTCATTGCTTTCCGTGTATCTCTCTTGCATCCAAATACATCAACAGCTTGTCCTATTAGGTAAGAGGATAAGTTATTTTTTCTTGTCCCTAGTTGGCAGGTAAGTTTTAAAATAAGGCCATGGAGAGAAGGAAATCACTGAGAATTCTCATATACTTTTGAAATGGACCCACAATGTAGTTCTAGTTTGGAATGGACTACAGAATATGAAAGACAGAAATAGTTGTATAAATCTCTCCCATTCACTATTTGTGTTCAGATAGATATTAGTGGAAATCTGCTTTTCCTTCTGTCAAAAGATGACATAATGGTTTCGTAGCAGGAACAAGTTTATCAGGTAGAAGTGTAAAATGAAAATAAATTTTTGCCTTCCTGTTTTCAACCTTTTCTCCTCCAAAATATCTTTTTGAAGAGCTGAATTGCCAGTGAGGTTGGGTTTGTGTGTTATGAGCATCCTTAATTGTTTCTGGTCTGGGATTGCATGGTTTGATTCTTTTCTTTCTTTTATCACTTGATGACATTTTTCTTTTTGGTTCTCTTTCATATTTTCTCCATTTATATTTTTCTGACAGCTCTGCTGTGGAATGGACGAGAATGCTGTTGGCACATGTGCTGAACTTATATTTGCTCCCATTGATGCTACTTTTGCTGACGACGCACCTCTTTTGCCTTCTGGTTTTCGCATCATTCCCCTTGATTCTGGAAAGGTTAGTGAATTGTTTCTTAATAAGTTCATTTCTCCATGCCTATTTATTAACCTCTTTATTAATGCATTGGAAATGATCAGGAAGCCTCTAGTCCAAATCGTACCTTGGACCTTGCTTCTGCTCTTGAAGTTGGGGCTGGAAACAGAGCATCCAGTGATTTTTCTGCTAATTCTGGCTGCACAAGATCTGTAATGACAATCGCATTTGAATTTGCATTTGAGAGCCACATGCAAGAGCATGTAGCATCAATGGCTCGGCAATATATCCGCAGCATTATATCTTCAGTTCAGAGGGTGGCTTTAGCACTATCTCCTTCTCATCTGGGTTCACAGGGTGGTCTTCGGTCACCACTGGGTACTCCTGAAGCACAGACACTTGCTCGTTGGATCTGCCAGAGCTACCGGTGCGTCAGTTGTTCCTTTCCATAGATGTTATCCAAATCAGAATGTCATTTTTTGACCTGGACGATAATCCACTGCATTCAGCTTAGCAAGTCAATTTTATTAACTGAGAGATGTTGCCAGATGATTGAGTTTTTCTAATGCACATCTTCTCCTTCAAGAAATAAATTTATTTGCTGTCACTGAATTCTCTTTTTTTTTTTTTTTGCATGATTTTAAAGTGATAATGAATTTGAATATCTTGAGAAAAGTCTTTCTGGATTCCAAGAGGATTTTCTCATTTCATATACAACAGTTGAAAATATATGTGGAGCTAAAAAGAATTGATGTTTTGTTTTGGTCAATAGGACAACTTCAATGATTTTCATGTGGATTTTAAAGCTTTTGTATAATCTATTTAGGCGAGTACATTCTCATGAAAATGTATTTCAAACTTGGACAGTAGAAATGTTTCATTGACTGAACACATTATCACTTTGTGGTCACAACTTTGCAGGAACTATTTGGGTGTGGAGCTACTCAAATCCAGCAGTGAAGGAAGTGAATCTATTCTGAAAACCTTGTGGCATCATTCAGATGCGATCATGTGCTGCTCATTGAAGGTGGGCACAACAACATGATATCCTGCTTTCCTTTTACCATTAATAATATGAGTACTTGAATTATTAATCATGAGAACCTACACAAACACGGTATTAAATTGAACAAAGCTATATCTGCTTATGAATGCTCCGAGTACCTTATAAAAGGAGGTGATCCGAAACAATTGTATCAACATGATGCTTTTAAAATACAGCAGATAGATGTCTGAATAAAGTGAAGTTATTGGAGTCTTTTCTAAATGATTTGTTCTGGATATATCTTGCTGTCATATTTATAAAATGCTGGAAAATGCTTTGAACCAACAGAATATTATAATCATTGCCCTAATCCAACAGTCAGTTTTTCATGCGCATAATGCAAGCCAAATAAATATTGTTAGGTCCTTTGTTTAACATGCATCACTATTTTGCATTCAGATCTGAATAAAAATGTGATTATTATTCTGAAGTATTACCACAGTTCTATAGCTACCTTTTGCATTCATAGCAATTTGGTCTAAAACTTGGGTGATTTTTGCAGGCGCTGCCAGTCTTCACTTTTGCAAACCAAGCAGGACTTGACATGCTCGAGACAACCTTAGTCGCATTGCAAGACATAACTTTGGAAAAGATATTTGATGATCATGGAAGGAAAACTCTTTGCTCAGAATTCCCACAGATTATGCAACAGGTTTACAATTCTCTCTTAAATCTGATTGAAGGAAAAATAGTTTCAGGTTATGTTGAGAAATCTATATTTATGAAATGCCACCACAAAGGGACAAAATAGTTACAATGCTTAGGAAGAAGCCTTAGCTTTTATCCTTTTTTTTCCCTCTTATTTATCACAAGTAAAAAACAAGAATCAGTGCCTATTTGGTGTTGTTGTGCTTTTACTTACTTCCTATTTGGTGTTTAATTAAGGGCCTCTTAGCCCCCCCCCCCCCCCCCCCCCCCCCGCCCCCAAATTTTTGGCCATGCGGACCTGAGGTTTTGGGCCTGACTTAACGCTCACTGGCCAATTTGGGTTGACCTCTCTAAATACACATTTTTAGGGCTCTTATATATATATATATATATATTGAAAATCAAGCACAACCATACATGAGAACCTGATATCACACTCGCAGCAATCTTCATTCAAATATAAGTTTATCCTACACAGACCTAACACATTTAGGCAAATGCACAATAATTAAAGTATCAATTTAATAAACCATAGAAGTTATCCTCCAGAAGTATGTGCAGTAGTCTGAAAAATACAGTATTGCAGGAATGCGTGTGTAAATAGACTAGTTATCCTCCAGAAGTAAACCATCAGCTGTAACTGAGATATTAAAAATAAAAACTGTATTTCTTACTATAGTTCTCACTATGTAAATGATGGAAAAATGGGAGTTACAAACTGTGATAATCTGATTCTTAGAGCTGCACAGGATATTATGCCAAAGAATTATTTCATTTTCTTTGGGCAGTCCCCCCCTCCCCTCCCTAAGTTGGTGTGGTGGGTAGCCTGGTTTGGCCGATTCTATATGCATCACCTTATTTGTATTTATATTTCTCTTGCTAGGGTTTTACTTGTCTACAAGGTGGTATCTGTTTGTCAAGCATGGGCAGACCAGTCTCGTATGAGAGAGCGGTGTCCTGGAAAGTGTTGAATGAAGAAGAAAATGCGCATTGCATCTGCTTTATGTTTATAAACTGGTCTTTTGTTTGAGACTTGAACCAGAATCTATTGGAGTGGCAAGTTAAGAGAGAGAACTCTTGATCGTCTTATTTTGCTGGCTTGTTCTTTTATCTATGACAGGTAAAACCGTGGAGTACTTAGTTCATTTGCTGTATTCTAAACTTCATTTGTGTGTGGGGTTCATTATCCTAGAGATGATGGATGTATCAATGAGACGAAATAGTTGTTGGGGATCAGTTTGTTTGTGGCTGGTTTGGTCTTAACCTGGTCCGGTGCTAATTTTCTGCAACTTTATCTGCAACTGAAACATGTCCAAGCAGATGTAGTCTGTTAAAGTCCGGTTTGTCTTGTGTTGCATGCGTGGATTGTTCTGTTGTAATAATTTATTTCCAGGGTACGTTATGAAGAGCAAAAACAGGTTCTTTCTGCATCAGAGAATCATTGGTGAACTATTGAACCTTTGAAAAAGCATAGGCTTATGAAAAGGGTTTTATCCTTGGTTGGTATGTTTATTGGTTAGTAGGAAGTTAGCAGTTCCATTCTTAGAAATATTTTCAGTGACGCATTGGGAGGTCGTACCTTAGCATCAGGTTAATTTGGTTTGCATAGGGATGAAATGCTAGAAGGGACGGGAAAGGGTGTAAATACTGATTATAGCACTCTTGTTTTGGTTTGTTAAAGTTTTTCATCCAGGATCATTCTTTGGCGTAGGAGGCATATCTAGATTGGCCATTAGTCAGTTTCTAACGGTTTTATTGATTTTGATAGTTGAGTTGAAGTTAAGTTTCATACAAAAAAAATTTAAGTTTCAAGGTGGGTGATACGATGCATTCATTAGCCGGTGGCTGGATTATTTCCAGAAGTACAGTGAATCATGAACTCCATGTGTGTCGATAAATTTACTGCTGAGGTTATTGGCTTAATAATACTAAATATCTCCTTAAAATTAACTCAGTTCTGAGTCAATTCAGACGAAAACTTTCTTATGGCCGAGTGTTCGTTGTAGCAACGGAAGAGGGGTGCTGAGTTCGTAACTCTATTTTTTAGTTGCGTGTGTGCCACCTCTGATTGCATTACTAGTTGTTCGTGCAGCAAGGAAGAAAAATTGTGATATCAAATAATCGCTTAGCCCTGTTCGGATGAGCAATAGGAGATACAGCAGATAATTAATTAACCGACTCAACAGCAGAAACTGCTATTTATCATCAACAGCAGAAACTGCTATTTATCATGTGCAATGTAGATGGTTTTCTTAGTTTCTTGACTGAAGAACAGGGCAAATACATAGGTGTAAAGTAACGCAGTTTATTCAACTCGTAACATTTAGTACATGAAACTGGGTTTTACAAGATGGCAAATTATGTTACCCTTGTAATTGTCCATAGTTTGGCATCTATAGCCAAATGCTAGTCAAGGATTCATGTCATGGGGGTGGCTAACATAAGTGGCAGGAAGAAGAATGGAGGAGAGGATTTGGAACAATACTAAAACAGCCCTGATAAGAAGTTTTGATGGAAGTCATAAAATAGCCGTAATAAAGGGTATAAGAGGCAGGAGAATCTGATCATCCGGCCACCTAGAGAAACCCTAGAGGGTAGATTAATAGAAGGTGGATAAAAACTGCCCAAGGGAAGAAAAATACTCCTTGGTTCAGAAGGATAAAACAGGTTTGGATCACCCGTTGTAAGATAACACGAAAGGTTGGTCAACAGCATAAACTGGTAAAAATACGTAACAACTGAAACCTGAAGTGGAGGCAGGAATTGTCATTCCAGATAAAGAATACTAGTTTGTTTTGAAAAGGCTTAAAGAGGAAGGAGAAGAGGAAAATACAAATTCCTAAAAGAGTCCAAGAGCTGGTTAGAAAAGATGGACGTTGATCATTTTTTCAAATTTAGATAATTCACGTCTCTTGTAATCGCTGCGATGCAGCTTGAACTCCTTGCAATCCCGCCCATCTTTTGAGCACCTTTAGGACTGATGGATTTGGCCCTTATCGCGCTTTTCTTCAAGATCGCTCTCATGGCCTCAGCTTGAGACAAAACTGGATAAGCCCTACCAAACTTGTTAAACCTCGCACAGGCACTCATATGTGCATTCAAAGCCTCCTCTTTGTGGCCTCCATTTTTCTCCATCTCTTCTTTCACTGCCTCAGAACACAACCCACATATCCACTTCCCGAGGAACTTGTTCCGAACACGATCAATATACTCAGGGGTGCACTCTTCACTCATGCCACAACACTCGCATTTGGCATCTTCAACCTCGGATATTGGTGGGAGATTGATATCAATTGCTTCTTTGCTTAGTTCAAAAGAGATATCGGATTTTGTTCGATGAAGATTGTCATTTGAGAGTCTTGGTGGCTTGGAGAAGGCGTTTGTCTTAGCGTATGCGCTAGCAATAGACTCCCCATGTGGTGCCATATTGATCCACAATGCTATAAATGTGACTCTTATATATAAGAAAAACAACAAAACCTTGACGAGGAGAGGAGAAGTTGGTTCGGAGCTTTATAGAAAACAACTGAACAGAAGGCACTTCAAGTAGGGTTTATGTAGAGCAATAACTTGGAAGATTATGATCTCAAAGGTGGTATATAGAGGGTAAGAACAGTCACCATATTTATGACGTTCACTTTTCTTCTTGGGAAACTCAGCAGTGAGTTTATGTGGATCTTGGTGACTCACACGTCAATGATCAAAGCTATCGTGAATAGTCATGATCACATGCTGGACTTTTCCAGAAAGTTTTGAAAAAAAAAAAGATGGTTCATAGCTATCATTTCAAGCAAATTGAAGATATTTTGTATTTCCAACTGTTTTTGCCTTTATTTTTTTGATAGCTAATAAGGTATGAGGGGTGTGGGTGTTCCTCTACCATTGCTTTCTACAACTGGCTTAAGAAGTCGTTGGTGTCAACTTGAGGTTTTGCATGCAAATTCATGGCACTTCGTAATAGTACCTTCAAGGTTGAGGGTTCGTAGTTGAACCAAAAAAATAATCAGATTACACTCCATTTCTTAGTTTGTTCTGTAATTAGCTAGCTAGCCACACAACTACACATAGAAGTTAATCTGCTTTTGGTCGAATCACTTACTGGCACTGAAGCTTGTTTTGTTTGAAATGCAGCACTGAGATTTTTGTTTTTCTCTTCATATATATATATATATATAATATATATATGTATATGTATGTATGTAACCTACAAGGTCTAGCAGAAGTCGTAAAATACTTGAATTAAAATATGGGGATATCCTGAGTTTAAGTCCCACTCTTAGATAGCTAATTCTTTCTTGCACCCACTGGATATGGAGTCTCTCTTGAAAGAAACAAGATGGGGTTCTCATCAATCAAAAAACTGATGCAAAGTGGCGCAATCTGTCACTAATTATGGAGAAGACTCAGAAGAATACAAAGATACCCCACTACTTTTACACTATTTAATTTAAAACCTCATTTCCCATTACAGATTATAAATATTATGTTCGAATTTGAGATTTCTTACAGTGAACTTGAAAACTAAAAGAATTAGACGTGAAAATGCTAAATGAATTCGTGTAACGAGAAGAGAGGAACCCTGTGGAAGTTCCCGTTCAACCACTATTTTTCCCTTCGAAAGTAGGAACACAAATGAATGCTCACATGTGGGTATGTTACAGCCATACACTTATGACTTAGCAATCTCCATTGATATGCAGAGAAGGGAGTCCTGCATTACATACAGCAGCTGCAGATCTCACAATCAAACAATGACTTCACGAGCACCTAAACTGATGACTCTTTTGAGAGAGCGAGAGGTGGTTGAAGTTAGGTATGACAAAACGTTAGTGGCGATTAATAAAGTATTTGCAGATTCACAGTTGAAAGAGAGAAAATGAGGCCTTTAAATGTGTGGGTTTTTTTATATTTCTGGGCCGCTACTTTATAGTTTTAGCTTTTACATGGTGATGGACAGTTATAAGCTGATGGATATGCATGGCGATGGCACCTCCTAGCTTGATTCTCTGTATGGATCTACTGTGAATCATGTGACTGTGTGTAAATATCTTGCCTTTTTAGAAAGGGAGAGATGCAGAATCAATCTGAAAAAAAAAAAAGAGAATGAGAAAGGGACGGGGCAGTTTATGGTCTTAAATGATCTGTCCCTTTCGAACATGAGCACACGAAATTTGTATTGAATGAATTCTATTATCAATTTTTTTTTTTGTATATTCAATCTCTCAAGATAGATAAAATCTAATTATTAGTAAAATATAATTCCATTCTTATACAAATGCCATGAGTTTACATTATAATTTTAATTCTAATAGTGACTTTAGTTTCATACAATGAACCAAGTATTATATAATGTTTGGCTATGATACCTCATGTATGCCAGAAAAATATAGTTTAAAACATGGTTAATAGATATATTTAAAATCAATTTAATTGTTGGGTTAACACACGATTTTATTTAAAACTTTGTTGAAAATTATTTTCCAATATAAATACTTTCATATAAAATATTAATATGTTTAAAATTAATTATGGACAAATAAAAAATTGATTTTAAAGAAATTTTGATTAATATGTTTTCATAAACCCGAAAACATCATTTCTATATTGAAATATTACAAGATTTGTTTTTGGTAACTTATATACTGAGAAGTTGAAGAGTTAAATTAAATATATAGGTTTTAAAATTTTTAGTAAGGAGGAGATTTAAGCTAGGTAAGCCTTAAACTTAAGCCATGCACGTGCGCTTACTCGACCCAAGCCCAGACTTGGATGTATAGTAAAATAATTATTTGGTTTAAAAGGATTTTTTTTTTTTTTTATAACCATAGTTGCTCATGTTTAATCCATGGATAGTTTTAAGTACTAAATTTATGTTACAAAGCCTTAAATGTTTTAAAAAATATCGTTAACATTTTTATTTAACAAAAATGCCATAATTAATTCTGGCAGCCCAATTCCCCGTATAAAAAGGGGTTGTCTAGAAAACTAAGTATCAAACAAGTATTTTTGTTTTCCCTTAAGTTTTTTTTTTTATTGCATCTTTTTACTATATAGTCAAGTCATTTTTAGTCTTTTTATTTTGGTTTAGAGCTTTAGGATCTCGAATAGCAGAGAAAAAATCGAGTTAAATTTTCTTGGTTCATGAACTTTTAAAGGTATTGTAGCATTAAAGTTATTGGAATCTTATAACCTATTTGCAGGAAGACTGTTTGATCTAAATGACAAATAGTTAAATCCTTACAACAATGTTTATACTTCTCCATTGTTGTAGTAACTTGAATTAATTTAGTTATAAGCTTAAGTTTTACTCGAGGTTGTTAATTTGCATGCTACATAATTTTAAATTTTAAATTGAACTAAACTTATATGAAATATATATTTTTGACATATTAAATTTAAGACATTTGATGGATTATTATTATTATTATCCTCGTCTTATTATTACTTTGAGAAACTTCTTGATAAGTTTTTTAAAGTTAATAATAGCTTTGTCAAAATACTAATGAATATAAGTATGCATCTATCCAATAACATATATGAAAATGAAAAGATGCATCAATTATGATATTTTTGAAAACTTAGAAATTTGATGTGTTTTATTTGTGCATAAGATTAGATATTGCATATTCAATCATCAAGTTGAGTAGATTTATCAATAATTCAAGTATGAATCATTGAAAAGAAATAAACAGGGAACTGATATATATTAGGAGCAACTTAAAATATAAGTTATAATATATTGGATACTTAATGATACTAGAAGGTTTTAGTGATGTGAAATACATAATTGATATTAAAAGTTTTAAATCCACTAGTGAATACATTTTCATGCACGAAGAAATAACTATGTTTTATATGTGTTCTAAGCAAACATGCATTGTAAAATCCATCATGGAATCAAAGTTATAGCTCATAAAGATAGAGAGCAAGTTTGGTGGCTTTAAAATTTTTTAAATAATACACTACTAGATTTCACAGTTTTACCGACGGACATATTCCGTCGGTGTGTGATAGACATTTCGTCTGTAACTTATTTACCGACTAAATTGCCGACGGAATACTCCCGTCGGAATACCTTTTGTCGGTGATTCCACATTCCGTCGCTATATCGATCGGAAATACAAAAAAAACTTTTACCGACGGACCGTGCGCGCCAAAAAAGAAAAGTTTCCCGCTTGGAATATACTGACGGAATATTTTCTGTTGGTGTTATAACAATACCGACGGAATAAATCCGTCGGCAAAAGTGTCGGTGATATTTTATACCGACCGAATATTTCCGTCGGTAAATACGTCGTGGAATTTATACCGACGGATTTGTTCCGTCGGTGACGGTGGTAGACACTGTCCAATGCCGACGGAGTTATTCCGTCGGTAAATCCCTGTGTAATTGTTTTTTTTTAATTGTTTTTTAATTATTTTGAAAAAATGATATAAATTAATGGTAATACAAACCAATTATGCAAATAAAATTTATATTAAGCAACAAAAACTCAAAGTGAAATAATATTCATTAAAAAATGAATGTGTTTCAAAAAAACATTAAACAAAATTTTAAATGTAAATAATGTTAATTAAAAATTAATATAAAGGTGGAGGAGGAGGAGGAGGAGGAGGATGGGGGTTAGGCGGCCAAAAAGGATTAGGCGCACATGTTCCACCTTGTGTCATGTTCATGACCATTTGCCGAAGCTCTTCATAGGCCGCTCTTTGTTGTTCAGACTCTGCTCTGTGTTGTTCGTTCGCCATTCTTTGCTCTTCTTTGAGTTGTGTGTATGCCTCTGATAGGTGGTCGCACCTTTGCTGCAAGGCCACAAACTCCTTAGATTGGGAGCTCGATACAGATTGGGAGCTCCCAGCGGTTGAAGCAGTACCGGTCGACCGCAAGTTGGCCGCGGTAGTGTTGGAGAGCCCGTAAACCCGATTTTTATCGGGTCCACCTGACGATCCAGCCTCCATCCACAAATCCGGATCGAATTCCGGATGGGTCGATGGATCATCCCCGTATCTCTCCCTCAACCGATTATTATAGGTCTCCTGAAAAAAAAATTCATCATATTCAATTCAATAAACATAATAATAACTTACAAAATAAAATGGTTGAACAAACATACCACAAAATATTGAGCACGGTTGTCAACGAACTGTTGCGTCCCCTTTTGGCGGTCATGACTTCGCACGTGCGTCTCTACAAATAGCTCCATAGGGCTCGGCTCACGTCCAAGAGACATAGCCTATAATGAAAAAAATGTATTAACAACAAATTAATTGAACGATATATTTCTTTTAAGTTAATCTTACCATCCGTTTCGCATGTGCAGAAAACGGAACGGAGCCGCCGGTGTGCGTTGTCACCGAGCCATGAATTGGCCGATTCCGGTTGCCAGCACCTGATTGTGAGCGTCGAGTGAACCGCTCAGACGTCACGTGTTGAAGATAGTGTGGCCATATATCTTCCGGGATGTATATTGGTTTGAAATCCCTCCAAACCGCAACATCGTTTCAGCCTTGGAACCCCTTATCCCTCGCTGTTTTTTTTGCTTTTTTCTGGGTGTCATACCAAAAATCACGCAACCTAATTCACGCACGAAAAAATTACATTTCGAAACATAAATAATTATGTAAAAAAAAGTCATATTGTTTTCGATGTTACCTAATTTCCGCGTGATTTTCCCACACCCTCCTCACAACAGTGTCATGTTCATCGTCCCAGCAGAATCGATGCTGTATATAAAAAAATAATTTTTTAAAATGTTAATAATTTATTTACAATTATAACTTGAATTTATTAGAAATAAGCTGAAAATTATATATTAACACGAACCTCAAATCTACGAAACCATGCATTGATTTGAGGCATCCATTCAGGATGTCTGGATATCTGACTCCATTGAAACAATGGAATCTCCATCGACCCTTTAAACGCCGATGATATTACTCGGGCGGCCTCAATGTTTGTGAACCTGAAAAGAAATGAAATTAATTTGTGATTACTTCATAAATTATGTTTTAAATTTGTTTTTTTTATATAAAAAAAACTGAAACCTTAACAAACTTACATTGAAAGATCGTCCTTCCACTGTGCCTCGTACTGGCGGGTAAATTGATTCCGCTTCGAAGGCACGCCGCGTCTGCGATGTGAAACATCGCTGGAAGAGGCAGCATCGGTTGACGGCGCAGGTGGTGTAGGTGCCTCTTCTTGAGAGGCACCTAAGGAAACATCATCATCGCTGCTAGACGAACTTGATTCGACTGGATGACCAGCTCTGGTTTTCATTTTGCGCATCTAAACAATTTTATATTAATAATTGTAAAATAAAATTCAAAAGTTAAAAAAAAATCGGCAGCACCTCCCCTATACTGGATACTACCCAAATCCACAAACCTGCAAATATTAACAATAGCCACAACCAATCGAACCAATCTATACTAATTATTCCAACATATTCAACTATTAATCCTAAGATAAATTCAACGTTAACAATTACAATTCACAAATTAATCAATAATTATATTCAAAACAATAAAAAATATGACAAAAAATAAATTCAATAAATTCAACAAATTATACTTCAACAAATTAATCATTATAATTCAACATTAACAATTATAATTCAACAAATTAATCATTATAATTATGACAACAAAACAATAAAAAAAATTCAAAAAATTCAAAAAACAAAAAACCATCATCAATAAAAGGAACGAAATATACATACCTTAATAATGTGACAAATTCAAAACTTTATCTACATTACCAAAAAAAACACCAAAACAACAAAATAACAAAAATAAAAACAACTAAAAATAAATTAAAAGTAAATAAATTAAATTGGAAGGTAAATTCAACATTAACAATATTAATTCAATAAATTAATCAATAATTATATAGGCAACACAACAATAAATTATATTCAATAAATTAAAAAAAAATATAGACTAACAATTAAATTAACAAATATTCAACAAATTCAAAAAATTCAAAAAATATTCAAATATTCAACTTTAACTAATTCTAAGTTGAATTAACTAATAACAATTCTAACAACACAACAACAAAAAATATTCAATAAATTAAAAAAAAATATAGACTAACAATTAAATTAACAAATATTCAACAAATTCAAAAAATTCAAAAAAATTCAAATATTCAACTTTAACTAATTCTAAGTTAAATTAACTAATAACAATTCTAACAACACAACAACAAAAAATATTCAATAAATTCAACAATTAAATTCAATTATTCAACAATTAAATTAACAAATATTCAACAAATTCAAAAAATTCAAAAAAATTCAAATATTCAACTTTAACTAATTCTAAGTTAAATTAACTAATAACAATTCTAACAACACAATAACAAAAAATATTCAATAAATTAAAAAAAAATATAGACTAACAATTAAATTAACAAATATTCAACAAATTCAAAAAATTCAAAAAAATTCAAATATTCAACTTTAACTAATTCTAAGTTAAATTAACTAATAACAATTCTAACAACACAACAACAAAAAATATTCAATAAATTCAACAATTAAATTAACAAATATTCAACAAATTCAAAAAATTCAAAAAAAAGGAACGAAATATACATACCTTAATAATGTGACAAATTCAAAACTTTATCTACATTGCAACAAAAAACACCAAAACCACAAAAATAAAAACAACTAAAAATAAAATAAAATAAAATAAATTAGAAAAAAAACACATACCTTTTAATATAATGAAGATTTACAACACCAAATCTTGCTAGAGATTAAAGGTGAAAGTGTTTAAGGATTGAGGGGAAAAAAATGAAAAATCTGAGGTGAAAAACGGAGGAGAAGCGAAGCGGCGGGGAGAAGAAGAAAAAATGAGGCGAAGCGGCGGGGGCTGGAACTTATAGGTCAATTTTACCGACGGAATCACCGACGGAATTAACATCCGTCGGTAACAGGTCAAAATTCTGTCGGTAACAGGTCAAAATTCCGTCGGTAACAGGTCAAAATTCCGTCGGTATTTTTCGAATTTCGCCCCGAATTTTTAAAAGCCCTCCAAATTTTTCGCAGTCCGTCGGTAATCTGACAAGTTCAGAGGCGCATTACTTCACGCACTTTGGAAATCGCGTGGTCCGTCGGTAATTCTATCGGTAATATGTGTGACCGACAAATTACCGACGGACCTATTCCGTTGGTAATCCCGTTGATGGTGGTGGTATGTTTTCGAGCTTACTGTGAGATGCCGACGGACTATAGTTCGTCGGTAATCCCGTCGATGGTTGTGGATGTTTTTCGAGCTTACTGTGAGATGCCGACGGACTATAGTCCGTCGGTAATCCCGTCGATGGTTGTGGATGTTTTTCGAGCTTACTGTGAGATGCCGACGGACTATAGTCCGTCGGTAATCCCGTTGATGGTGGTGGCATGTTTTCCGAGCTCACTGTGAGATGCCGACGGATTTGATTCCGTCGGTATAGTTGTCGGTGAATCCGTCGGTAATTTCGTCGGTGTTTGTGGCATTTCGCGTAAATATTTTCGAACTCTCTGTGAGATACCGACGGATGGTTTTCCATCGGAGATTGTGGCATTTTGTTGTAAATATTTTCGAACTCTCTGTGAGATACCGACGGACGGTGATCCGTCGGTATGGACGTCGGTAAGTTTGCATTATGCAGGAAAGTTTGTCTTTGTATTGCCTGTTTACCTTCTTATAATAACTTAACTGATAAACTGTCTATCACATAAAACAATAACCACATTGCTTAAATAATAAATATTTTGTTTTACAAAATACATCATCAATAATCTAAATTACATGAGACAAATGTTTTTACATAGGGCTTCATTTTCATAATTAGTCAGAATTTTCTTCTTCTTCCTCATCAATTGAATTGTCATCATCTTCATCGCAATCTTCAATATGGATATCATCTTCTTCATCGACATTTGCTTGTCCGCTAGAGCTGAGAACAACATTCAACTCCTCTCCGTCAATATCAACAAGACTATCATCGAGAACTCGAAAATTTGAATTTTCTTCCAATTCAATCGAAGGAGCAACTCGATATGGTTCAACCAACTCACGAACTTGAAAGACTTCATCTCGCACACTTATGTCTTCGTTCTCATCCTGAACAACCTCGACACGACCCCGTGGTTTCGTTTTTAAAACGGACAACCAATCAACTCTTGAACGATCCTTTCTAAATGAAGGGGTGTATGTGTAATAAACTTGTTGACATTGGTTTGCGAAAACAAAGACATCGTTTATGTTGCGGAGTCTAGCTTTTGAGTTGATTTCGACCAGACCATGGTGCGGATCAACTCTGATTCCTCTGTCCGTCGTGTCATACCAATAGCATTTGAATAAAAACACTTTATTCTGCTCGCTATGATATTGCAGTTCGACGACCTCTTCTAATCTACCATAGTAGTCAACTTCTAACTGGCTACTTGTGGATCCCTTAACACAAACACCGCAGTTGTATGTCTTTCTTCCTTGCCCGTATTCTTCAGTATGGAAAACATATCCATTGATAAAATACCCGTTGTAGCACTTAACTTTTCTTTCAGGGACGAGGCTTAGTGAAGACAATGACTTGGGCGCACTCCTTCCCATTTGATAAACCTTGTAAATATATGTAATTAAATGTACATCAATACACGGTAAATGAACGAGAATCTCGTAATGACATGCATACGTTAGAATGAGTTTGTGATAGTGCTTACATGTGTTCTGAACCATGTGGCAAATTGTTCATCTTGTAATTGAAAGATCTGGGATTCGGTCAGCTGCGAGTTATTGGAGAGCAAATATTGTCGATGTTGCCTGCAAGTGATAATGAGTGTATGATATTACAATATATAATTAACAGTATATTACTGACAAAGTTTAATTACTATTACACATATATAGACTTACTGAATAAATGGTCTCAGCTCATCACAGTTAAATAGAACATAGTTGTGTGCTTGTTTGAATTCTATTTCCGACAAATATCTTCCTCTTACGGCATTTTTAGGTGTGGGTCGTCCAGTATTGGAGAATATTGACAAGTTCCCACTGGAAGGCACTTCACCGCCATCGTCATGTCGTGGAACGCGATTGATTCTTGTTCTCATATGAGGTTCGAAATAGTACGAGATAAATGTTGATATCTCTTCAACAATATAGGCCTCAGATATCGAAGCCTCAACATGCGCCTTGTTCTTAACCTTTTTTTTTAGATTAAACAAGTACCTGCATTGAAGTACAATTCAAGTATTTTCAAATAAGAAAAACATAGAAAATACTTTAAGATATGAATCCCATTGCAACTGTAATATCTCACCGTTCGAATGGGTACATCCATCTATACTGGACCGGTCCTCCAGCTTTTGCCTCGAACGGTAGATGTATAGGGAGATGCTCCATTGAGTCAAAAAAATGAAGGAGGGAATATCATCTCAAGTTTGCATAGTGTCTCGATGATATTCGTTTGAAGCATCTCAATGTGCTCAACATTCATCTTGCTGGAGCATATATCTCTGAAGAAATGACTGATCTCCGTTAGTGCATCCCATATTCCCTTTGGCAACAAATCACGAAAAGCTAATGGGATGAGTGTTTGCATAAACACGTGGCAGTCATGGCTCTTCATTCCATACAATCTGCAGTCCTCTATGTTAACAAGCCTTGATATGTTCGATGCATGTCCATCCGGGAAACGCAGACTCTTAAGCCATTTGTAGACTAGCAGTTGTGCGTTTTTCTCTAACACGAAGCTTGCCCTTGGTTTTGCAACCCGTGACTCGTCATAAACCAACTCCATATTTTTACGGTTACAGTATAAAGCTATATCCAATCTAGCCTTCATGTTGTCCTTTGTCTTCCCCTTCACATCCATGACGGTGTTGAAAATATTCTCAAACACGTTCTTTTCGATGTGCATGACGTCAAGGTTATGGCGGAGAAGATTAGTCTTCCAATACGGAAGCTCCCAAAAGATACTTTGCTTTACCCAATTATGGGTCAAACCAAAACCAGGAAACTTTTGCTTACCTGATTGAAGGCCAAACACATTGTCACCGTACTCTGATACAACATGATGCAATTCTTCACCAGAAAGACGCGGGGATGCAACATCTTTTTCAACTCTGCCAACAAAGAAATCTTTTCTGTTCTTTCTGAACCTGTGATTAAGTGGCAAGAAGCGACGGTGACAGTCAAAAAAAGAAGCTTTACCTCCGTTTGCTAGCGTGAATGCCTTGTTGTTTTCCATGCAGTATGGACATGCGAGTTTCCCATGCGTGCTCCAACCAGAAAGCATTCCATAAGCTGGAAAATCACTGATAGTCCACATCAAAGCCGCCCTCATAAGGAAATTTTGTTTCCTCGATATATCATAAGTCAGAGATCCGGAGGACCACAACTGCGCCAGCTCATCTATCAACGGTCGAAGACAAACATCTATATTCCGCCCCGGGCTGCTTAGACCGGGTATGACAGTAGATAGAAACATGAACTCCGGCCTCATACACATTCCCGGTGGCAAGTTATAAACTGTGAGAATGACCGGCCAACAAGAATAGGGAGCAGCAAATGACCCAAATGGGTTGAACCCGTCTGTACACAACCCAAGTCAAACATTCCTTGATTCAGCAGAAAAGTCCGGATGAACACTGTTAAAGCGTTTCCACGCTTCGCCGTCAGAAGGATGCACCATCACACCATCAACGGCATCGTGTGTTTGGTGCCATGTCATGTGCTCAGCAGTCCTTGGTGACATAAATAACCTCTGCAGTCTTGGTGTGATCGGGAAATATCTAAGTTTTTTATATGCCACTAGAGTCTTCCCCCTGCCAGTTCTGGGTTTGTAACGGGAATGCCCGCATGTCATGCACTCGGTCATCACAGCATTTTCAAGGTAGTATAACATGCAGAAGTTAGGGCACATGTCAATTTTCTGGTATCCTAAACCGAGGGGTTTCATCATGGACTTCGCAGCATAGAAGTTCTCTTTGAGCCTGTTCCCTTCTGGTAAAATGCTTCTTGCCCAATCAATAATTTTGTCATACCCGGCCTCACTCAACCCGTGATCTGACTTGATGGTGAACACCTGTGCCACATCCGATAATTTACTGTGGTTTGTGCAGCCATCCCATAATGGTTCGTCAGAATCTTTCAACAAATCAAAAAACCTAGCTGCCTCTGCATTAGGTTCTTCTTCTACGATTGGACATTGATTGACATTATCTTGATTCATTCTCATTGCATCCATAACCATGTTTCTGTAAGGATTAGTGTTGTTATTTGCCGCTTCATGCACGTTGCTAGCACTAGAAGTTGACCGAACCACCGTTTCTCCCATTCTCCTATTACTAACAAATACCTCTCCATGTGCATACCAACACTCGTAATCCTCCACAAACCCTTTGTGTAAAAGATGCATCATTACAACATCTGGATGCAGATACTTTTTATTTTGACACTTCCTGCATGGACACCTAATACCGCCTCCAGTAAAATTTCTGGGAATAGATGTTGCGAAATTAATAAAACCCTGAACCCGTTACAATAATCCATCCTCCGCAATCCTTGGGGTGAATCTAGATACATCCATGAACGATCATCCATGACTTCTATCGAACCTCTATAAAAAGGACCCATTAAGCAAGCTCTTAATTATTTCAAAACATAACATGTAATTCGGTAATTCTACAAATTAAGTTAACAATTTTCAAACAAATACAATCTTACAAAATCTAAAACAAACCATAACAAGTATAAAATTATACATTCATATACTACAAGTTTGTTTGAGAAATAACAATAAAACATGTACATCTACTAAAAAAAAATACATATACTAAAAAAACAATAAAATTGACATTTAAATGTTAAAATTTTAAAAGATAGAATTTCTTACAAAAAATGATAAAATCCGTCGGAAAATCAGAACACGGATGCTATGACCACAAAATTTCAAGAAATACAACTTGTTGTGCTGAGATGAGGAAGATTTTTGTTTTGGGGCGAGGGGGGGCTGGTTATTTTGCAGATAGGGAGGGTTAGGATTAGGAAGAAGAAGGAGAAATGGGGGAGGAGAGTGTCGGCAGAGTGGCCATATATTCACTTTTCCCGACGACTTACCGACGGTTTTGATTCCGTCGGTGAATCTGTCGGCGAAACCGTCGGTAATTCTGACTGGCAATCGACACGTCACCGCACGGACCTGCTATTCAAATCCCTCGGTGATTCTGTCGGTATTTTTAACGGTGCACCGGTCACGTCACCGGTACGGATCTGGCATTTCAAATCCGTCGGTGATTCCGTCGGTATTTTTGACGGTGAACAGGTCCCATCATGCGTACGGGGCCCAGGTTTTAATTCCGTCGGTGGTTCCGTCGGCAAAATCACCCGTCAAAACCTCCTCGCCACCTACCAGCCCTTTTTTCATTAATTCTGAATTTTCGGTCGGTAATTCGGTCGGTAATTACCGACGAATATTGTTCGTCGGTGATTTCGGCCGAAAAATACCGACAGAAAAAATTCCGTCGATATGTCCGTTGGTATTTAGCGAATTTCTGGTGGTTATATTTTATGTTAGCCAAAGGTAGTGGAAACAATTTACGTCCATTGAGATAATCAATCAACAATTGAAAGGGCACAAAGTAATATGTATAACGTTAAGTCTAAACATTTACATTATAGATATAATGTTAAACACTCACTTTAGATTGGAATTATTTCCATTGATAATGTTAAGTCAAAGGAAAACATTGTGAGTTTGCTAATTAAAGGCTGAGAGCTTCTGTATAGTTCGTTAAAGAAAATGAGTTTCAAATCTTTAAAGATGAAAGGTGTTATGATAGTAACCCTACTTAATTGACTGCATACCAAGATCTAGGTTAAAAAGAAAAACTAAGTTATTTGTCATTCTTAGTAGCGCTTAATAATAATAATTTATTTTCTATTTCTTTGATGAAAAGGGTGTTAGTTGCAGTCGCAGATAGGTAAGTTGTTTTTTTTTTTTTAAATAATATTCATATATTGGTTTTCTAAGTAGAATATAGCATAATATTTCTAATTAAAGTTCACCTATATTGGTGAGAAATGCAATCATTTCTTTGATAGTTTTTTTTTTTAAAATAGAATTCTATAAAACTAGAAGTTGTTCAAGTTATACAACTATGAGAACGGAAGAAAAACTCTAGGTAGAGAGCTATGCGAGTACTGGTTATAATACTTTTATTCATATGGAGGAGTTTTAGTAAAATTGGTTTAAACAAAAAAGTTCAATTGTTCAAGATATCACATTTCCTAATTAATTGAGTAAATCTGATAGTACTTTATAAATATTCAAAGTCAAAAGCTATTTATCATTATATATAGTGATTTATCAATTTATTTTCTCTAGACGAAGACTTAAATACAAACCTTCAACTCTTGGTATATTGATCATAAGATTTTCATTTATATGAGGGATTGCTAAAAGATTTGGTTTAAAATATGATTACTAGGCACATTTAAGATCAATTTAAATATAGAATTAATTCATAATCTAGGTTAATATTGTTGGAAATTTCTCTCTAACATAAGTACTTTACATTAAAACATTAACATGTTTTAAACTAATTATATGTAAATGAAAAATTAATTTAAAAAAATTATTAGTTGCATTCCATTACAAGCTCAAAAATCTCAATCACGTATTGAAAGTCTATAAGATTTTTTTGTAACTTATATAATGAAAAGTTGAATATTTAAAATTAGGAATAAAGGGCACTAAAGCTTAGAGAGGGTAAACCCTAGACTAGACAGGTTTTGGGCTTAAACTAATATTGGGCACTTCGTTTAGGTCGTGCTTGGGCATATTTTTTACTTAAAGGATTTGTTTTTGAACTTATTAATAATACATGTCTAGATTCAATGAATATTTCTAATTAGTTGCTTATTTTTAATACCCAGATCCTAAATGTTTATTTTAAAGCCCTTAAAATGTCTTCAACATTTTCCATTTAATAAAAATGATAGAATTATTTCTCTTAAATCAAAAATAATTTTGGCATCCTTGTTATAAAATTATTTCTTTTAAATCAAAATCAATTTTTGCTGCCTCTTTTCGTATATAATAGGGGTTTAAGGGTTGTCTAGAAAAACAAGTATTAAACAAGTATTTTTGCTTTTTCTTAAGTTCCTTTGCATCTTTTTACTCTCTGGTCAAGTCATTTTTAGTTTTTTTCATCCCAGTTGCTTTCTATATCTAAAGATTTAGGATCTTGTGTAGTAAAAAGAAAATAAGTTAGTTTTTCTTAGTTTATAAACTTTTATGGATAATATAACCTTTTAAAGTAAAGAAGTTGGAGTTTTGGAAGGCTAACGAGAATTAACAAGCATTACTAAAGAACTTATTAATGGTATTAATTAGACCAACTACAAAATCAAAAGTTAAAAAAATTAAATAGATTTTTAGTGAGTTAATTCAGAGATATTTGAGTTAAGATAAAATTCAAGAATTCAACTATAAATGAATAAGGTTTAATTAGTGTTATCCATGCAAAGGAAAGAGAACCTTGTTGTGCTTGAAAATTCAGCAAAATTAAAAAAACACAAGGAGAGGCGACAACATTGTTTTCCTTATGATTTATAGATAGCTTGAAAATTCAGCAAAATTAAAAAAAACACAAGGACATCAAAATTAAAACTTATAATTTTTGAATTCAATACATGAGAAAATTTCAATATAGATTCTACCGAATTGATTCGTTTTATTTGAGGGTGTTGTTCATTGAAATCTTAATTTTGGATTTCATATTAGTTTTTGTCTCAAATCAGGTCTATTTAGTGTGTAATTTTTTGTTTGCAATTGAATAATTGAATTGTTTAAGTTTACATTGGTTTTTGGGTTTTATAGAATTAATTCTTGAATTTCTATGTTGTTGTTGTTTTTGTATTTATTTTCATCATTTTTTTTTTGTTGTATTCATTTTTAATGTTTTTTTTTTAACTTATATTTTTAAAACCGCAGAAATTATCCCAACCGCAATCTCATACAAAGAAGTTGTACTGTTTTTTTTTTTGTTTCCTTACAAGCTTCGAGATTCTGTCGGGGCTATTTAAAAGTGGTCATTGACATTTTAAAAAAGATGTGGAACCCTGTGATGTTTTTGCCATAACTCTCGATGAACAGGTCTGCTGGTTGGATTAAAGCAATTCATATACAGGACAGTAGATTTTTGTTATGTGATCAACAGGTCCATTTCTAGGGATTCTGGTTTGTTTCCAATTAATGCGATTCCTCTACGTAAAGAAGGTGGCTTAGCTTCATTATAATTTGTTACGGATGCAGTAGCAAAAATACGAGCGACATTAGCGATCTGGATATATATGGATGCATTGATTTGGAATTTTTCTTCGTGATAAAATGGATATGGAGCTTCATTCCTCTGAAGCTTGCATGGCAGCTCTCCTCTTTTTCTTCACACACACACACACACACCCACCCATGGTTTTGAAACCTGGCGCGGCGCGGCGGGTCAACCTAGGACCCAAATGACCCGGGTCAGGTTTAAGTAAAAAACAGCTAAGGATTTGGGTCGGTGAAACCCGGTCGACTCTGGTAAACTTGACTGAGACCCAACCTTATTTTTTTTGACAACTGTCTTTCTCTTCATCTTCTCGTGGCTACTGCTATAAACTTCTTGTTACCTGGAGAAGTAGCTGGGGTGAACGCGTAAAGTGTAACTTGCTCGGTGTAACTTGCTTGACGATCATTGACTCATCGACCCAGCTCGACCAACCTCCGTGTTCGACCACCTTAACTCGGTTAGTCCCATCACGAGTCAAGAATATATAGATGTCGGCAGTGGCGGAGTTATGATTATTTTTTAGAGGGGGCCAAAATTAATATAATAAGATATAATATTTTTTTCTTTGAATTTTCAAGACATGGATAACTTTTGAACCAATGAGACTGAAATCAACGAGGATATTTTTTACCAGTCATGAAATATTCAGACATCAAAGATTGATATGGCTCCAGATTATTGTATGCCCTTCGAATTTTATCTTGTTGATTAACCGAGTATTTCCAAATTTAAGGACGATTACTTGGATCTCTAATGAAATGAGCAATGTCGATTCTAGTAAGAGGTTTCTCACTAATCAACGCAGATTCTTTGTAAATTGAAGCACATTAGAGTTGCTTAACCATAACTTCAACATTACACACTGGAGTTGGTTCACAAGGTTGTGAGTTATCAATATATATATATTTTTAAAAAAGAATCAATTCTTATTATTTTGTTCATGGTTCAACCTAAAATCAAAACATATATCGTAAGAAAAAATTGATAATTTGGGTGGCTTTGCTAAAAACAAAACATAAAAAAAAAATCCAAACATAATCAAAACAAACCAATAAAATATATCTAATTAATTATAAAAAAAATCACTATAACAAGAATTCAAAAAACAATGGGTAGAACTAGTAGATCTGAGGAAAAAAAAAAGTAAAAATGATAAAATTATATATAAAAAAACCTCATTAAATTATTAACAAACATCTCTAAACAGAACAAAAATAGATTTTAAATTTAAATTATCTTATTTTGTTTGATGAAAGATAAATTAATTCATGGCTCCGCTTCAATTTTTTTTATAGAAAAATTTTGCTTGCAATTTGTGTTTTTATTTCTCTGTTTGATCGGCCGCAGGATTTATATTAGATAAATTGATAGCTATGTGGCTCTAATTTCAAATGTCTTTATATTGTTTTTATTTCCATGTATGTCAAAGTGTAAATTGGAAATCAAAAGTAAAGTCACTATAATAAGGGAGTAAATTGGAAATCAAAAGCAAAGTCACTATAATAAGGCCACCTTAACCTCTGGATAATTAAAAAAAATTAAAATGTCTTGAGGGGGCTTCGGGCCTGCTTGCCTCCCTTGCTTCCGCCTCTGAGTTCCTCCACTTCACAGCTCCATCCTCTCTCTCTCTATAAGAAGCAACAACTGTGTAAACGCCAAAAGGTGAGACTACAAGGCTAAAATCAACAATCCCATGTGAGTTGAGTCTCCGAGTCACCCTGGTTGTTAACTCGGTTGCGTACGCTGCAACCTAACATGTTCTTGGCTCGCCTGGGTTTTCATGCGTTGACATGTATACTAATCTCCACTCACAATTAAAAACATGAAAACCGAGGCGAGCTAAGGACTATTTTGGCTTACCTCTTTTTTTTTTACCAAATAATTTCTACTCACATGGGCTTATCCTTCATCAAAATTCCACATTTTCCATTCAATAAAGAAACTTGTTCACGTTTAGGAATTTCAAGGGCTGACCTTGATCGGGCGGATCATCTCCTCCTTTTGGCTCCATTTATGGCTTATGGATCTTGAGAATGGTTTCCAATGGGCAATCTTGGAAGTGAAAAGACTGAGGAGAAGACTTACTTTATTGGGATGTTTTTTTTTTTAAATGACCTGGGTTAACTCATTTGTCTTATAACTCGATTATTAGACCGAATCGATTACTGGATCGGGTTTAAAAACTATACACACACCTATATTGCTTAATAATATTTTGGCCTAATGGAGAAATAAATCAGGAAGCTGTACCATTGATATCTTGAATACAAGCCTTAGTCATGGGCTACAAGCCTTAGTGACTTGACTTCTAGACTAACCCAAAGACAATCCATTTTATCTTTTTTCTAAGCTCATAACTGTACTCTACTTTTATAATCTTACTATTGATATATTTTCTATTTTCATACATTGTCCAACTGAAAAAAAAAGTCATTGAAAATAATAGGATAAACCAGTCATGATATTCAGATTTGAGAGAATTTCTTTTCCTTTTTTTGGGTGGATGAGAGACATAATAACTGAGAGGAGCCTTTGAGATCATAAAGAGAAAAAAGGAAGAAAAAAGAGTGAATTGCGTCCCTCATCACCCCTTTTTCAAAGTCATGCATCCAGTGAAATTCAACTATATTGCTAAAACTCGATTAATTAAGAAAAAACATAGGATTTATCACTTGATCGGAGTTGCGTTATTAATTGAATTGGCCATGATTTTAGCTTAGTGAAGTCCATTCAACTTGCGTATTATAGTTATATTATTTGGATATTTGAGATTTTAAATTCGATAGGTATTTGATAGATTTTAATTATGTATTATTTTGAAAATATTTAAAATGCTTTTTTTTGAATTAATTAAAATTTATATTAAACTTGAAACATGTTTAAATTTAGTATGTTAAGTATTTTTAATATAATATATATTTAATTTATCAAATTCAACTAGTGAACTAGTTACCCAATTATTTTTAGGATGGGGTCTAAGAAACATGGTGTGAAAGAACATGAAATGCTTGTAACTCACGTGGTACCATGTTGGTGCTGACATGCTCAAGCGGAGCACACGTGTGATAGAAACATCAAAGGAAAGTCGTTCAAGCAACGTGGAATTTGACCCATAAAAACAACACGAACTCACATGATTGCTGACACCATCTCCCTCCTTCTCACGTGCTCAATGGATCCCATTTACTCTATTAAAACAATACTGTCACGTATTTTGTTTTTTTTAAAAGAGTAGTTAGGCTAATCCATTTTTACCTTTCTTTTCTTTTTTGAAAAAAAAGGAGGAATTTGTCACTTTTACTTCTCTGAAGATAAATGTTTTTAGGGTTAATCACGTATTCTTGAAGTATATAAAATTATATCCTCGTGCTAGTATATAAAAAAATTAATAAAAAATATTAGAATATTTATAAAATTAATATTATATTTTATTTAATGATGCTCTTGCAATATTAATATTATAATGTTTTTATTGGCTAAAAAAATCTAATCACAATTATTGACATTTTTTTCCTCTACTTTTCAATCTTAGCAAGCCCACCAAAAATAATTTTAAAAAATAATGTATTCTTGCCTGATTTTGTATAGAAAATTGACTAGTTGGATTTTAAATAGGTAATTTATATTAAAATTGGAGAATGCACAAAGCAATTTTTTCATCTAATATATTCTATAATTTGAATCTTAAATAATACCAAGAAATCTTTATGGTACATATTATAGTAATAAAATCCAACCTAATGAGTTAATATAAAACTTTAACTGAATTTAATTATGGTAAAAGCTGAAATTAATTTTGATTTGATTAAATTCAAATAACCTAACGTATATATGAAACCAATACATATATATTTTTTTAATTAACAAATTGATGCTATTTTGTTTTAGGGATACAAATCCTAACTCTTTCCTTTTGTTCTTTCCTTTTTTGTTGAACCATATTCTCATTTTCTCGCTGGAAAGGGATCGATTCACTTGGAAAAAGCATCAATAATCTCAGTAACCAGAGCCACATCGAGGGAGTCATAGACTTTAATCTTCTCCCTTTGTTCTTTATAATAGTTAATTTTTCCTTTCCTTTCCCTTCAATTGTATCTAATGACTGGGTTGCATTACCTTTTATTTCATTGCTCTCTTAACATGACATTCAGTAAAAGATTAATAATTTTCAAGTAATCCAGGGAGAAAGGATTGGCTCCAAAAACTACTCATCATTGTTTCTTCTTGCTAATGTTGACATAGCTTGCAATGAAGAATGTTGGTGATAATAGAACATTATTCTTTGGAGACAATCAAACATTATTCTTCAAAGACAATTAGGCAAAAATTAAATAAAAAATCACTATAAGCATCAAGGAGAAATAAACGGCAATGAAGACGCTGTATATGAGTTGATTAGTTGTGAATATAGAATGTGTAGATATCTTTCCTTATATAACTTGTACTACTATTGTTAGCTCTTAATACTTGTAACAATTTTTCTATATAATGCAAAATCCTATGCCATAAACAATTGTTGTAGTTTCATTATTGTCTATAAAATATGTTCATGGTATCAGAGCCTTATAGGATTAACCTTTACTTGATTTTATGGCCTCAGATAATTCTTCTACACTCTTCTTTAATACTATGGTTCACATGGTAACAATCAAGCTATCATTAACCAATTTTATTCTTTGGCGTAGCCAAGTAGTTCCCCTATTGCAATGTCAAAAATATTATGGATATGTTGATGGCTCAACCCTTATTATGCCTTTCGCTATCACTAATTCCATAGCCAACAACCTTTGTTAACAAAATGACCACCTAGTCATGAGTCTTTTTCTTTCCTCTCATACGGAGGAAACACTCTTTGTCATCATTAGACTTACAACATCAAGAGACGTCTAGAACGCTTTTGAGATTGCCTTTAGTCACAAATCTAAGGTTTGTGAACTTCAAATAAAAAATGAACTTCATTTCATGAAGCGTGCCTCTCGCATTAATTTTTAATACTCTCGAGTATTGAAGACCAATTATGATCAATTATCGGTAATAAGATGTCTAGTTGAAGACACTGACAAAGTGCACTGGTATTTATGTAGTCTAGGCCACAAGTTCTCAAGTTTCTTCACCACTCAATTCTCTTTAACTCCTATTCCAAGTTTCAAAGATATTGTTCCCAAAGTAGAAAGCTTTAATATTTTTTCCAAGTCAATTGATCATAATGCAAGTGGCCCTTTTGCCTATATGGCTCATTCTTCCTCTACATCTTCCAACCGGCATGCAAGGCCAACTAATAATCAAAATAAATATAAAGGAGGCTAATTAAAAGGAGGAAATCATGGGAAGCAACATTATAAGAAACCTCCTCGATGTCAAACATGTCATGAAAAAGACCAATATGCCACGAACTGTAAGATTAGATACACAAAATCTGATGCAAACCTTGCTGAAACACTTGCAAATTACACCATCAACAATGATACAACAGATTGGTACACTAATATAGGAACATCTGCATACATGACTTTGATGTGTCTAACCTTGATAAGATGGAACCTTACGCTGGTAAGGACAAAGTTATTATTGGTAATGGATCCTCCCTACCTATTACATACATGGGTTCCTACTCTCCCACTCCAACTCTTAAATTAAATGATGTTCTTGTGGTGCCAAACTTAACCAAAAATCTGCTTTCTATTAGTAAATTAACCAATGATTTTCCTTTGTTTGTTTTCTTTACTAACAATCATTTTATCATACAGAATCTTCAAACTCGAAAAGTGGTGGCAAGCTGTAATTGTGTAGAAGTACTCTATATACTAAAGCGTGGAAACCATGTTTTCTTTACTATCATTAGCAAGCACAATTTATGCAATTCCTTTAACACTTTGCATGCCTATTTAGGCCATGTATCATGCCAAATAATTTCCATGCTTAATAAGAGAGGTCTTTTATCTCTCACCTCTATATTACCGAATCCATATTTATATGTTAGTTGTCAAAAGACTAAAAGCCATAAACTACCTTTTTCAACAAGTAATAGTTGATCCAAAACATTTTTAGGACTTATACATTGCGACTTACAGGGACCGGCACCAATAAATTCAATCTCTCGGTATCGATGTTATGTTATTTTTATCGATGATAAATTTCACTTCACTTGGTTCTATCCATTAAAGCACAAAGCTAATTTTTATCAAACCTTTATAAAATTTCAAACACTTATTGAAAATTAGTTCTCGGCAAAGATAAAAAAAAATTCCTAAGTGATGGGGGAGGTGAATTCACAAGTACCATTTTCTAGTCTCACTTAGTCAAATGTGGTATTCACCATCAGCTCTCTTACCCCTATACACCTTCTCAAAATGGTAGGGCTGGGAGAAAACATAGACATATCATTAAGACAGGCCTAACAATGCTTTTTCATGCCAATGTTCCTCTTCACCTTTGGGTCGAAGCCTTTAGTATAATAGTTTTTACAATTAATTGCTTGCCCACACTTGTCTTGAATGGGGCTTCTTCATTTGAAATTTTGTATGGTAAGTCTCCCATCTATGCAATATTTTGAATTTTTGGTTGCTTATGTTTCCCATTCTTACAAGATTATACTAAACACAAGTTTGAACCAAGAAGTCTCCCATGTATTTTTCTTGGTTACAACTCATCTTACAAAGGATTTCGATGGCTAGATCCTAAATCACATCGAGTATTTGTTACTCAATATGCTTGGTTTAATGAGACTATTTTTCCATCATCTTTATCCTATATGAAACCTTCTTATACATTCTCAGATTATATTTCTTTTCATGATCCCAGCTCCTCAAATTCTCCTTTGTCAAGCACTAATTCTACTACAAGTTCTCAGTTATTACCGTCAGTCACTCCATCTAAGCCATGTAAGTCATGTGCCTTGGAGTTAAACACATCTGGAAGTTCACCAATATCACTGCCTCATGTGCCTACTCCAATAGATGAGTAAGTTTTAAAATTACCTCTTGTGCATACTTCAAGAATCGAGCCACTTTCACATATGCCAAGTGCACCAGCTCAAAATTCTTCAACAAATCAGAATTCTTGTCCCATGTTAACTTGTGGAAAAACTGGTATCTCAAAGTCCAAACATTCTACTTATGTTTGTCAAATTCCTTCCTCTCATCTCAATTATTATTTTAGGCCTAGAAGTTACTCATTCTCAAAAGGTAATGTTCCTCAACCATGTGAAGTATGCAAGATATATTCTTATCCGAGTTGATCTCTATGATTCGAAGTCAATTGCAACACCAATGATTGTTTCTCATCATTTGACTACTGATGGTCCTTTCTTACATTCACCAACAACTTATTGATTCCTTGTTGGTGCACTATAATATCTCACCATTACCTGGCCGAATATTACATATATAGTAAATTTAGTAAGTCAATTCATGCATTCACCAAGAGAACAACATTTTCAAGCTGTCAAAATAATTCTCAGATATGTTAAAGGAACTCTCCTTTTTTGCCTCAATATAAGTTCATCAAGCAATCTCAACATCTCTACTTTTTTATATTTGATTGGGTTGGTTATCCAACAACCAATTGATCAACATCAAGATATGCAATTTTTCTAGGTAATAATTTAATCTTATGGACCTGCAAAAAGCAGATCGCAATATCTAGGTCTTCAGCGAAATCTGAATATAGAGCATTAACACTCATTGTAGCTGAAGTTAAATGGTTGCTAAACATTCTTCATGATTTATAAATTCAACCAACAGAATAGCCGACTTTACTCTGTGACAACACAAATGCTATTTTCATGACTCGAAACCGTAGCTCAATGAAGGTCCATGCATATTGATATTGATATTCATTTTGTTAGAGAATTAATCTGTTATGGTATATATATTAAAGATTAAACATGTGTCATCCACCTTGTAAATAACAGATATATTCACCAAAAGCCCATCAAAACCCTTGTTTCTGCTATTCCGATCCAAGCTTTGCATGTTGCCAACCACACTTGGCTTGAGGGGAGGTGTTGGTGATAATAGAGCATTATTCTCTAGAGACAATCAAGGCAGAAATAAAAAAAAAAAATTCACTCCAAGCATTAAGGAACAATACACGATAATACAGACGCTGTATAAGAGTTGATTAGTTGTGAATATAAAATGTGTAGATATCTTTCCTTGTATAGCTTGTACTATTATTGTTAACTCTTAATACTTGTAATAATTTTTCTATATAATGCAGAATCCTATACCATAAGAAATTGTTGTGGTTTCATTATTGTCTATGAAATCTATTCAAAGAATAACTATCCTTTTTTAAGAATAAGTTATTGCATCATTGATGTCATGATTTGACAAGATAGAAGACCCTGGTAATAAAAGCACAATTACAAATAATAAATGCCCGGTATTCAGTCTTTGATCGAAACACCTTTATTTCCTTAGTGTTATCGATCGAGTTTTTTTATCAGACCACAAAACATTCTGGTTTCTCTAGTTCGTATTAGTTCTTGATCGGTTCAATGTAAGTTCAACCCTAGAATTTCATATAAGTTCTGATTAAGAATTTTATATTTTAATTATTTAGATGAATTTTCTAGACAAATTGAGAAGAGAATATAGTTTTATATAGTAGAACTTTGGGTTAATATATATCTAACATAAAATGTGTTCTAAGTTATTCAAATATATAGTTGAGCTATTGTTTCTCAATGAAACAAATCAAAGATTGGATATATTGCATTTATTCTTTCTTAAAATAGAAACTGTTTTTGGATAAATTAAGAATTGTCACAAATGAATGCAAGGTCTTTGCTTTTTATGAGCACCAACATTGCAAATTGACATGGTTAATTATATTTTAATTGTAGATTTGATAAATTTCAATGAGATTGATGATAATTGTGATGATAAAACTATAGAGAAGCATGATAATATTTTGATAGGCGTTGATGAGGTTGACTCAATCTCATCGACACTTGATCCAAATATTGCTCCTTTGGACACAAAAGAGCTCAATATATTCATTATACCAAAGTGAAGGTGTTGACAAGGATGCAATTATGTGTGTTGTATTGGTTTTCAATATTCTTTTGCATCAACTTTAACTATAATGTTATGAAATCTTGAACTTTTTAGTAATGAGGTTTTTGTTTGTGATGAAGTATCTATTAAAATATAGGATATAGAATTGTAATAAGTTAATTAGTTTTGTCCTTGAACTTGTAGCTTGCTTAATTGTTTTTATTAAATTGTGTTGAAGTGTTTGTCAATTAATTGTTTTTGTTAGCAAGTTATTTTTCAATCTATCTGATTTTTTGTTGTTAAACTTTAGCAAATTGGATTAGTGGAAGGGATTTGCATTATTTATCTTTTTTGGACCTAGACATGAGGGGATACTATAGTGATTTGTAGTTGATTGTTTTTTGTAATTTTCACAAGTTGACTTAAGTCAACCCATGTGATCCAGGACCTTGTCCCTTTGCCGAGTTAACCCTTGAACCAAGTTTAATAACAATTGTATCCCTTTAATAAGAGTCCTAGGATTATTTATTAGATTTCTATAAAAATATAAAGGTGATATAATTATAGTATCATCATCTAACATACTCATAAGTCTAATAATATGCTAGATTATTAGGTCAACACATTAATTATCTCATCAATAAATATGCTAGTCAACTTAACAAGTTTATCTATTGATATGTCATGTTGATATACTTATTGTTATTAATTAATTTATTTGTTGATTTATTTTTTGATAATATTATATTACAACAAGACTATGCTAAATACTAGAGTCAAGAGAGGTTGGAGGGGACAATCACACTTTCCTTCCTAAAATTTCTTTTCCTAGAAGATGTATATATGTATATAGTAACAACTTCCCCCACAAGCTAAAGACATTTGATATTTGGTATTATGTAATATAAATGACTATTATTATTAATTTTAAATTAATTAATCTAATAATTATGCATGACATCTCTTGCCAAGTTCAAATAATTTGAATGAGGAGTTGCTTTTAAACTCTATAGACATATTGGTTTAAAGAGGTGTGTCTTTAAACTTTACAAGCACATTGATATGAAAATGTGTGCCTCTAAACTTTACAGACACATTGTTCTGAAATGGTGTTATTTTCTTTATAAATACAAGTTTGATGTTGACAATAATTAATTAGAAATAATCTTTTTCTCTTTCTTATTTTTCTCTACAAACTCCTTGTTTATGTTTATCAGAAACAAAACAAAGCTTCTTAATAAACTTATAGAAATTATTGTCTATAAGTTTAGGGTTTTGTTGTATTCTAAATGTATATTATTTTAACCCTACATCAAATATAGTGGAGGAAATTAATACCTTAAAGATAATGATCTTCACGCCTCAAAGCCTATTTATTATACCTACCAAGACTATAATTTCTTCTCTTTTATTTCCATCTTTGAGGCATCGATTGTCGTGGCTCCTGTGCAGTTAAGAGCTAGGTTGTTTGTTATTGAGTTTAAAGATGTTGGTGTTGCCGAGTTTTATGGTTTCTCTTTGTCTTCTCGCTTCTTTGTTCATGTTACTGATGGTAGCTAGGCTACAAGGGGAGCTAATTATTGTGTTTGGCTTTGCTCTCATTCTATTCGGTGATGTGATGAGCTTGTCGCTTGGTTAAATTAGACCATTACCATTATTGTGCATTAAACGCACAATCCATTTGGCTATATCTTTGGTATTTTTTTATTTTTATTTGCATTAGAAGAGTTGTTTCTAGAGTTTTTAAACCCGACCCAATTCAAGGCCCGGGTTTCAGGTTTTGACCAGGTCACCAGGTCGCCTAGGTCAATTCATTTTTTTTAAAAAATCAAAACTACATCCTTTTAGTAAAAAAACAAAAGTCAATGGATTGCAACCGGTTTTTTGACCGAGTCTTGCCGGGTCACCTTGGGTTTTAACTTTCTCTATTTGTTTTTAAACCCAGCCCGGCTCCAGTCCCGAATCTGCTGCTCTCGGGTTGACCCCCCGGGTCAGGCCGGGTTTCAAATCTATGGTTGCTTCTTTTTTAGGGAGACTTGACATCCCTTTCATTTGTGACAATTGGTTTCAATTTTCTGTTGGTTGGTCTCTCTTAGTGCTTTTTCATTCCCATCTACATGGGAACAAGTAAATGTTTGTTCATGTTCTTATTTCGTTAGTTTTTTTTTTCTTTATTTACCAAGGGTCAATTTCTCCCATTTCTATCATTTCACCATCTATTTGATTGGCCTAAGTGATATTTTTCCATCATTTTTAAGAGAGTATTTAATTAACTTTATTTTCAACTAATTTCCATTTCTGGCTCAGCTCTGAAGAGCGCCAATGTTATTAGGTTTGGTTGTTTTTTATAACAATGAACGTTTACATGTCTATGGATGACTAGTTTAGTTTAATTATTATTTTCTTGAGCTAAGGTTCTTTCTCCCTCCTTTCACTTTTTTGGTAGGCTTTCTGGGTGAGAACTTTTTAGGATGCATGCTCTTTTTATCTTCGCTTATAAACATACTTATGCCATGTTGTTGAATTTGCCAATGTTGATTTTCTTCCTTATTTTTCTGTTGCTTTCAGTTTCTTCTATGCTTATTATTACTATATGACATTCTTACTCTCACTTTTTTTTTTCCTAGCTTTTATCGGTCTGGAAAGCATTTAGTTGATGGTTTTTTTTTATTATCTTTCCTCCTATTTCTTTTCTTAAAGTTAAAGCAGAGATTTGTAATAATTTAGTGAGTGCTTAATCAAGACAACTCCTTTACTATTTATATAAGCAGGGCATTGTACATATGTTATAGTGTAACCTATTACATAAGATAAAACTATACAAGAGAAAACATAATATTTCCTAGTTGTAACATTTTCTATTTTACAACACATCCCATAATACCCATAATACACCCTCTCAAACTGAAGGTGGGTTACCCATGTAAAGCTTGGAACGAAGAGAAGCAAAATCAGAGGAAGTAAATGGCTTTGTAAGAACATCGGTTAATTGATCTTTGAAGGAGATAAAGTGAATCTGAATCTCTTTCTTAGCCATTTGATCATGTACAAAGTGATAATCGACCTCAACATGCTTCATACGAGCATGAAAAATCAGATTTGAAGGTTAAACTGACAGTGGTTAATGAGAAGCCTGTGGTCGTGAGGAGGAGGAGAGCGTGTTTGTTGAAGATAAGTTAGTTATTGATGAGAAAAAAGATAGAGAAGATGAGATTGAAGCGAATTTTGGCGCCAATGGATCGGCTTCTTTGAAAAAAGAAGAAGAGGGCAGGAATCTGTAGATGAGTATGAAAAAGATGATAATGAGCCTGAATATGAACCGGAAGAATATGGTGGGGTGGATTATGATGAGAAGGAAATTGAACATGAGGAAGATGAAGTGGAGGAAGAATATGAGGAGGATAATGTTGGTGAAGAGGAACAAGGTGATATAGTTGAGAAGGAAATGGAAGAGGATGCTGAAGAACATGAGGGTGAAGATCAGGAGGATGAGCATGCTGGTGAGGAGGTATAGAGCATGCTGAAATGGCTGATGTGGAGGAAGAGGACGAGCATCATGAAGTGTTCCATGAGAGGCACAAACGAAAGGAGTCTGAAGTATTTGTTGGAGGTTTAGACAAGGATGCTACCGATGATGATCTTCGGAAAATATTCAGCCGTGTTGGTGAGGTTATTGAATTCAGGCTGATGATGAACCCCCAGACTAAGAAAAACAAAGGGTTTGCATTCTTACGTTTTGCAACTGTTGAGTAGGCAAAACGAGTTGACAGAACTCAAAAACCCAGTGATCAATGGGAAACAATGTGGTGTTACTCCAAGTCAAGACAGTGACACCCTTTTTTTGGGTAACATTTGCAAGACATGGACTTAAGGAAGCTTTGAAAGAGAAGTTAAAACATTATGGAGTTGAGAATGTTAAGGATTTGACCCTGGTAGAAGAAATCATGGCACAGGTGAAGACTCTGTTTATTGATGGCCTGCCTGCCTCATGGGATGAGGATCGTGTTCGGGTACTTTTGAAGAAATATGGAGAGATTGAAAAAACTGAGGATATATAATTAGAAAATAATTATGGAAACTGATCGTGTTCGGGTATATAATTAGAAAATAATAAATTAATAATATATTTATATAGAAAATAATATATTAGGATTTATTGATGTACACTATAAAAGTATATTAATTTAGTATATTAGTGCATATAATACTTTAATTTACATAATATAACTAGAGAATACATTCGAATACAAAATATGTTATATTCTACAAGAATTATACATTTTGAATCATATAAATTATTTTATAAAAATAAGATATCATAAAAAATAAATTTATTTTCAAAGTTCTTCAAATACCAAAAAATAGTTATATGACTAGAATATTATATTTAAAATATTTATATTATATGCATATATAGTTACATTTTATTAAATAAATTATATATAAATATATGATATAATATATGGAATGCATGCCATTTTCTTGGAGAGCCTATGCAGTCTCAATAAATAGTATAGGCTATCAAAGTGCACCAATGATGCTATAATTATCACTGAAGCATATCGGACCCTCCGTGACCGTGGCCCTTATCCAGCTCAAAAGGTTCTTTAGGACATTCTTATAAATAGTATAGGCTATAATTATTATTTGCAGTTTGTTCTATATATGGATTGATTTTATTTAACTATCTCGCTGATGTAGATTTTCTTCTTAAGCCCATGCATTATTAATTTGTCGGTCTCTAAAACTCAGCATTGCTAAGCTCTATATATATCCTAAAACAAAGTGGAACATTTCCATACGATGGGGTGTTGTAAATTCGAGATAGACTTACAAATGTGTTCTATGATGATCCGATAATTAAATCATTTTATGTTTCAAAGTCAAACTTAACCATCAAATTAAAAGTAGAAAGATGTCAACCATATAGTATGTGGCTCAGTAATAAAAGCTTAGAACTAAGAGATTTACTTTTTCTGTGATTATTAATATGATGATCACTAGATACTTACATAGTCATTAACTTTAAAGTCCATAAGATTTGTTAAGATACGAGTAAGCTGGCCCGGACATATAAAAAAAGATGAAGTAGAAAGATATCTATATAGCACTTCAATTTCTTTTTGCTTTTTATTATTTAAGTAGAATATATGAATAAAATATTTTTATTGGTTATTAATTTACATTCAATTGTATATAACTAAATAATCTTAAATGATTATCTCACAATCTTAATCAACCTACCTTATTTACATTGAATGATTAATATGCCAGATTATCATATCACATCTATGAAAATGTTTATTTATTACTCTAATCACGTCAATATGCTTATGAATATTAATTAATTTACTTATTGACATATTTTTCGACAATATCATATCACCACAAATTACATCGCATCTAATAGTACAATCGAGAGGGGTTGAAAAGGACATCACCCATCCTTCTAAATTATTATTATTATTATTATTATTATTATATGATATTGACCTCTCCCTCGTTTAGAAAAAACTCTTAATTAGATATATTTTTATATTATATAGCACTCTTTGAAATTCAAAAATAATTGATTATAACAATATGTAACTACTCCTTTTAACGATTTTTCTAAAGGCACCTATTAACTTTTCAAAATAATATATTATTTGATTAAACTTTTTTCATAGTTATAAGACTCAATTTGATTTAAAAATCTATTTATAATTTAAGTAGATCAATTTATAAGTAGATAAATTAACTTGGGTCTATTATTTATTGGATTTTTATTAATAAAACAACATTGTTTTAGAAAAATTTATAAAAAATCATTTAAAAACATTGTTTTGAATAAATATTTTACAAAATTTTAAGTGAGTCTCATTTAGATTTTGATTAGTCACACAAATTTGATATGATAAATTTATTATATAATTCAAAGTTAAACTTAATTTGAATCAGGGTTAATTAAGTTAATTTATCAAGTTAAATTATGATAATTATGATATTGTTAACTAACTTGCTAACGTAGTTTTTTTTTTTCCAAACTTGCATGCAGGGGCGGAAACAAGGGGGGCAAGCAGGGACCCGGGCCCCCTCAAGACAGTTTAATTTTTTTTCATTACACGGAGGTTGAGGTGCCTTATTACAGTGATTTTACTTTTGATTTCTAATTTACTCCCTTATTACAGTGACTTTGCTTTTGATTTCCAATTTACACTTTGACATACGTGGAAATAAAAAAAATATAAAGATATTTGAAATTAAAAACAAAGCTACATAGCTATTAATTTATCCTAATATAAATCTCGCGGCTGATCAAATAGAAAAATAAAAACACAAATTGTGGGGAAAATTTTTCTATAAAACAATTGAAGCGGAGCCATCAATTAATTTATTTTTCATCAAACAAAACAAGATAATTTAAATTTAAAATCTATTTTTGTTCTGTTTTGAGATGTTTGTTAATAATTTGATGAGGTTTTTTTTATAATTCTATCATTTTTACTCCTTTTTTTTTCTCAAATATACTAGTTCTACCCATTGGTTTTTGAATTCTTGTTATAGTGATTTTTTTTTTCTAATTAATTAGATATATTTTATTGGTTTGTTTTGATTATGTTTGGATTTTTTTTTATGTTTTGTTTTTAGCAAAGCTACCAAAATTATCAATTTTTTCTTACGATATATGTTTTGATTTTAGGTTGAACCATAAACAAAATAATAAGAATTGATTCTTTTTTAAAAAAAAAAAAGAAAAGAAAAAATATTGATAACTCACAACCTTGTGAACCAACTCCAATGTTTAATGTTTAATGTCTAATGTGCTTCAATTTATAAAGAATCTGTGTTGATTAGTGAGCAACTTCTTACTAGATTCGACATTGCTCATTTAATTAGAGATCCAAGCAATCGTTTTTAAATTTGAGAATACCCGATTAATCAACAAGATAAAATTCGAAGGGCATACATTAATCTAGGGCCATATCAATATTTGATGTATGAATATCTGCTAACTGGTAAAAAAACATCCTTGTTAATTTCAGTCTCATTAGTTCAAAAGTTATCTATGGCTTGAAATTTTTTTTTAAAAAAATATTATATCTTATTATATTAATTTTGACCCCTTCTAAAATATAATTCTAGCTCTGCCACTGCTTGTAGGCATTTAATTTGTTTGTCTTTATAACTCAATGATTTTAAATTGCAAATCCAATACTGATTGTAGAATATTTCCATATAATATCGAGTCATAAATCCAAGAATAGTAAAAAGTACTAGCCATGATGTTCTTGTTTCATTTTAAGGCCGACAATTTTTTATATTTTCTTATGTAAAAAATAATATTTAAATTCTATAAAATAGTTTTAAAAAAGAAGTAAAATTAGGGATTCAGCTCATAGACCCGATTATATCAAATAAGTTAATTTTATTTTATTAGACATTAAAAAAATAAGCAATAAAAAAAACAGATCAAATTTTTTAAAAAACAAAAACAAGAAGAGTGATCATGATAACTTGAGATTTAAAAAACAAAAAATAGAACCAACAAGGTAGCTGAATTCATAACTTATTAAATACAGCAAGACAAAATGGAATAAAAAAAGGGAGCCAAAACAATTAGGTCTGGTAAATTCGAGCTAGCATGACAAACTTGTAACTTGATAATTAAGAGTGAGTTAAATCAAGATATCCCACCAAACTCATGGTGCAAATCATGAGATTAGAATAACCATATAGAAAACAAAATATAAAGGCCATTTTTAAAAAAAAAAATTGTCAGCCCATGTTAACTTTTCAAACTCGTGATCGGGGTCATCAAACCCGAAGTACCCTATCTGAAAAAACCATGAATCCCAATTCTAAATCAACAAATATTGAAGGATAAAATTGAAAAAAAAAATTTAATTATACAAAAGAATCCAAATCAAAACGTAACAATTATAAAAATGAATATCAAAATTGAAATACAAAATAAATTTTATATAGAATGAAATTGAAATGAAAAAATAATTTATTAAAAAAATAAGGATCAAAATTGATATAAAAAATAAAACTAATTTTTTGATTGAATGATGAAATTGAAAGGAAAAATAAAAAGAATAGGGACCAAATTAGTAAAAATAATATACTATAAATTTGGATTGAACTATGAAATTGAAAGCCAATAAAACTTTTCCAAAAGAGCCAAGGAAACAAAATAGAAGTCAAAAGAATAAAGACAAAAGTTTAAATACAAAAAACAAATAGGGTCAAGTTATAATTTTCAGAGGATGAGAGAGAAAAGAAAAAGAAAAAAAGACTATCAATGATAAACCACTCAGCTACCATTGACACACGTCGCACCATTAAGAACAAGATGTGGTGGCATTTACAACGACATGGTTCAATAATATTTTTGGCTATTAGAAGGTGTCACATGTTTCGCCCATAGTGCACAAGTACTTTCCTCGCGATGATGAGTGCCTTACATGCACCAACTACTTTTCATTTATTTTCATTTTTTATTTAAAGATTAAATTTTCTCTAGGCTGACATAGTAATAATAAAAAAACCATTATGAAAAGTAAAAAAAAAAAATATCTTGAGACTAGTTTTAATATTTTAACTTTCCAATGGAATTTTGGTTGTCACTATAATCATGGTCAGGATGTAACCATGGTTTGGAAGGTTGGAAAATGACAACAAAGGAGCAAAAGGTTCAAATAAGAAACATCAAGATCATAGTTTTTAAACCTGACTCGGTGGTCGACCTGGTATAATAATCGGGTCAGATGGGTTGACCCAAGTCAACAAAAAAAAAGAATTTTTCCAGCACAACTATTATGTCCTCTTAAAGCAGCAACCTTAGTCTCCACAAACTCAAGATTAACCCAAAAACATAATCAAAATTTGATCCAAACATAATCACAATTGGTGGATGAATTTTTCAAATAGTAGATGAAACCCTAACTCAAACAAATCTGAAATCCCTCTTTTCCCAGCTCTCCAAGCTAAATCAACTCATTCCCTATTTCATCGATCGAAACCCTGATTTAATCTCTATTCTCTTATCCCTCTTGGGAACCGGAAATCTCCCCTCAAAGGCCAAGTGCGAAGGAAAGGAAAACTTGGAAACATTCATTGACAGAATCTAACATAACACATCCATTTTGTTTGACCAATATCATTCCCATTTATACCTTCTTTCTAATTTAGCAGCCCTGGTCTTCTAGAGAGTGTACCCTTTGTTTCTACTCTTTCTCTCTTATAAGAAAAACTAAGAATCTAAATAAGAAATGAAAAGGGATTTTCTTTTCCCGTTAGACCTTAGTCCAATGAGAACAGCGGAACGAACAACCCACTTAAGCAACTCGAACGAAAGAAAGAACAGAAATATAAGAGAAGCGATTAGGTTTTTTGTGATTTTGTCTTTATGTTACAAATGGTTTGATAGTAAAAAACTAAAATGGTAACGTTTTATATATATAAAACAGCCAAGTCTCAGCTGGGTTTACCCAGGTCGACCCGCTAGGTCGACTGGGTTTTGCCGGGTCAATTTTCTGACCGGTTTTCTCATCAAACTGGTCTGGTTTGAGCCTTAGGTCAGTCGAGTTTTAAAACTATGATAGAGATTACTAGAAACCTTAATAGACATTAGTTGCAAAAAGATTATAGTAAGTAGGAATTAGAGAAATGATCAAAAAGCTAGTAAATGGGTTATAATTCAATAGGCCTATCGTAAGCAGACTTCAGTCACGTATCCAAAGTTTGAATTCAGAAGCCCTATCTTGTGTTTATACTCAATTTTCATATCTTTGTTGAATTTTATTTTTTTTATTTCTGTTATGTTAAGTTAGGTACAAACTCTAGCAAATCAATACTAGGCTAATTATATTCATTTTAAATGTTATATGGAATTTCTTAATTATTTGGAATTGTTTTCATTTGAGAGGCCCGAACTACCTTGAATCACTCTTGAAATAGTTTGTTCTTTCTTATAATGTTCATTTTAAATTCAATAGAAAAAACATGTCACAACTTAATTCCATTACTACCGATCACTTAAAATACATATGAATTGTTACATACTCCTACCGTTGATTATCCTTTACAAAAAGAGACTGAAGTTCCATGACATTAGCTTCTTGTGTTAAATCTTTATTAGAACCGATTAAAATAGCTTTGAGGAGTAAGATACTGCTTGCTTTTCAAAGTTATTTTTATTTATAAATATATTAAAATAATTTTTTTTATTTTTTAAAATTTATTTTTAACATCAATACATCAAAACAATCTAAAAATATAAAAGTAATAATTTTTTTTTTAAAAAAAATTGAATTTTAACCTACTTTTATTTATACTGCAATCCCATGACAACACTTAAAAGTAAAAAAGGTTCTATAGACAAGCCATGTGGATTAAGATGAGTTGTAACCATTGTGCATAAACGTGGATAGGGAATATAACAACATGTTATGAGAGGCCAAATCGGAGTGGAAAGTACAATTAATCAAGTTGCTAAAAAACAATTAATAATCATGGAGGAAGAAAATTTAAAATAAGCCCCGAAGAGAAAAAGAAAATTATATTTGGATCAGAAAAATCAAGTTGTAAACTTGGACACTAACGGAGAAATCACTGAGACAAAACCTGCCACGAATGGACTCTTTAGGGGCAGAGTCTTGAAGCATAACATGGCCTTTTAATTTCGGTTAAATGAAAGTTCTTAGTTACTTCGTTAATGGCTCAATGATTTGACATAGGCACAGTTTATTTTAATTAAAATTACAGATGATATTGACATTTTATATATAGCAGATAACATTGTTGTGCCATTTGCGGTTGGTGTTGCGCTACCACAAGAGTAGGATAGGACATTTATTTTTATATTTTAAAAATGTTTTTTAAAAATTTTAATTTTTTTTTAAATTAATATATTTTTTAATATTTTTAGATTATTTTGATGCATTGATGTCAAAAATAGTTTTTTAAAAATAAAAAAATATATTATTTTAATATATTTTAAAGTAAAAAATACTTTGAAAAATAACTATAATCATATTCTCAAACACGTTATGTTGATGAAGCTAGTGTCTCCAAGTCCTTCCAAATATTTATTGTTTTTAATTAATAAATGTAATATATTCAAAGTTATATGAGGATTTTGTTTGTATATCATTAATTCATAATTAGTTGAGTAATAAATGTTTATTTAGATACTCTTATATTTTTCAAAGAATATCATTGGTTGCAACTTTAAAAAAACTAATTTTAAATTTGATGAAATTAAATGAGAAAAAAATAGAATAATAACAAATTAAGTTGTTATTTTTCTTATTATATACCAAACCAACACATATAACACATTATGTTTATATTCATAATAGAAGATAAAATTAAAGATGTTAATTAATCCAACACATTTAACACATCCATTATTTTCATTCCGTTTTCTTTTTTTTTCTTTTCCTTTTTTTTTATTTGAAATTTGTGTGAAGTGAGCCATATTTTGATTATCATTGTAAAAGTTTACCATTGACAACTCATTACATAGCAAAAACACAAATGTAATAAATAAGAAAAATCCAAAACCTAGAAGTGAAAAAAAGGAAGAAAGGTGAATAAACAAAGAAGTAAAGTTTGGCACAGCTCAGGTACTTTATACCATCTCCATGTTTGTTGTTATTGGATTTTAATCTATTTTTTATTAAAATTTATTTTTTTCATTTTAAATTTATTTTTTAATATATTTAAATTGTTTTTATATGCTAATATCAAATAATAAATACTTTAAAAAATAACTATTAACAAGGTATTAAACATCCCTCGGCAAAAAGAGAATTTCATTTTTAAAAAGTATAGCAACAGCAATACTCTTTGGAGAAGTAACAAGCCACCAGTCGCCACCCCCGTTATTTTATTCACACCACCACCTCTGCCATGCTAGAACACAAAAAAGATGCTCTCATATTTTCATTTTGGTCCTTCCCTTCACTCCTGAAAACCCCACCAGGCCACCACCACCCACCAGATCTCCACTCTCTCTCTCTCATACCCACCTCTCTTCCTTTCTGATCTAAAGACTTAACGTTTACATCTTCTCCTCTAAAGCTTCATTGCTTTCTCTCTCCATATATATATATTTCTTGGTAAAGTTCAGCATTTACTATTTATCTCTTTGTATATATCTATACAGATGTATAATACTAGCTAGTTAGCTAGCTATTATTTCAAGAATTAATGGAGGGGCCTAAATTCTTTAGCGGCGGATACAATGACTGTGGAGCCACCGAGTTCGTTTCGGAGAAGAAAAGCTCAGACCAGAAAGCAGACCAGCATTTCACGGTTGAAGATCTCTTGGATTTCCCTAATGATGATGATGATATAATGGCAGGTGGTTTTTTCAGTGATATTGATGGTATCAAAACCACTACAAAAAACTGCACCACCGCCAATCATTCTTTCACCAACACTCACAGCTTCAGCTCCGCCTCCGTCGAATATGGCCAGACCTTTGCCGATTCTCAGTTCTCCACTGAGCTTTGCTTTCTGGTAATTTATTGTACACATTCTACTTAATTTAACTAGTTTTTTTTCTTCTTTTAATTAATAAGAAACATGAATGATAATTATTTTCCTAAAACGGAGTACTTATTAGTCTAAACGGTTCTCTATAAATTACAATGCTTACGTGAATTTGAGTCTTTTCTTTTCTTTTCTTGCTCCAGTACGATGACATGGCTGAGCTAGAATGGCTTTCAAATTTTGTGGAAGACTCATTTTCAACTGATCAGAGCCTCCAAACCAACATCCACATCCTATCCGGGTCCAAACCACCCACACCCGAATCCTCCTCATCCGAGACCCACCACCCTGAACCAATAACCTGTAACCCCAGCAACCCAGCGTTCCAGCCTGAAACTCCACTGCCTGGCAAGGCCCGTTCCAAACGCTCTCGGGCTGCGCCATGCGACTGGTCCACCCGCCTCCTTCATGTCCCATCCACCACTAAAATGTCATCTGAAAAGCAATCAAGGGAGAGCCCAGATCCAAACCTCGACTCGAATGCCATGGTCCGCAGCTGCCTGCACTGCGGAGCAGAGAAAACTCCGCAGTGGCGGACTGGGCCCATGGGCCCCAAAACGCTGTGCAATGCATGTGGGGTCCGGTACAAGTCGGGTCGGTTAGTGCCCGAGTACCGACCCGCAGCAAGTCCAACCTTTGTATCAGCAAAGCATTCAAATTCTCACAGGAAGGTCTTGGAGCTTCGGAGGCAGAAGGAAATGCAAGGAGCACAGCAGCAACAGTTCCTAAGTCAAAGCTCGATTTTTGGCGTATAAAACGGTGGAGATGATTTCTTGATGCGTCATCATAGTCGGTCTCTAAGTTACGGGCACATGACTTAGTGGGTCTCTAAGTAGGATCCCAGTACTTAATTCCAAGTAATATTTTTCAGTCCTCGGATTTGAATTTTTAGTTTATTTCTTTTCAGGCACCCATGAAAAAAGAGAAAATTAAGGGGAGGAAGGAGCCCTAATGTACTCTTAATTGCCAAAATTGGCAAAATCCAGAACTAATTATCTTTCCCTTCGAGTGAGATTCTTACAATATGGTAAATGACACCAGGCTATATGGTCAGAATTACATCATCTTCAATCTTCATACATCCCAAAAATACAGAATTCCGCATCCCAAAAAGGAAAGAAAGAGATGAAAGCAAGCAAGCAATATATTCTCTTTCCATGAAAGCCAGCAGGTTAGAGAAGACAAGATATGTAGTGACATTTTTCTGGAATCAATCAAATGTTGCAGCACTTTTGTGAAACGTTCTGGGCCACAGGAAGAAAGTGTCGCCCTTTACATCTGCACATGCCCGAAGATTTTGCTGGCAAGTTCATGGTCTTTGATTAGACAATTTTGTAGTGATGACGCCTTTAATTTCTCTGATTCGAAGATGAGACGCAAGATTAGTGAGCATGGATTTCAGTGAAGAATAATCAAATGGGGTAAGCATCGTCTTATGCACGTATATCACCCACTTAGAAACAGGGGAGACTGTCGTGAAACCAAGATCGAGAAAGAGAGAGAGAAGGAGTGAATAAAAATTTGAGAGAATTTGGGTTATTAGTTTACAAATGGTGCTCAAGACCATGTGAAAGTTATTAATTTAAATGATAAGAATTTGGGTATGGGGTTCCACGTATACTATAATCTTCATAGTTATGAGTTAAATCTCTAATATTCTTTCTAGCTAGGTGGTGAGTAATTAGTCATGAGACGTATTTGATGAGGGTAAGTGTATTAACCATCTAGTAAAATTCAAGCAATGTGGTTGCTAATAAGATGGTCACTGAAGGGTTACACAGTTATTAACTTTAGAGCTTGTGAGATGAGTTGAGGTGTGCACAAACTGACCCGAACATCCATGTTAATAATAATAATAATAATAATAATAATAATAAAAGAATTAACTTTTTATTGTGCTCAACTAGCAAGGTGTGTCCCTCAATTTCAATCTTGATTAATGCATGTATATCTTATGGTAACAATAAAAAAGGGAGTGGTTTAGTTTTCTATTATTGATACCGAATCAATATTTTGAATCTATAAATCTCATAGAAGATTATATGCGACAGAGCGGTTTTACTTCTAATTAAGTGATATTTCTTCCATTGAATAGAAGCTGAAAATCAAATAACTGTTGTAAGAAATCTTCAAATCAATTAAAAAAAAAAAAAAATTCAAGACTCATTACTAGAAATTTAGCAAATATAAACGAAAATACCGATGAAATTTTTTTCGTTAGTAGATTGTGGTGAAATTTACCGACAGACTTCTCCATCACCATATCCCTCGGTAAACACCAACAAAAATATTTGGTAGGTATATACTGAGGGAATCGTAGTGGGAAAAGAAGGAATAAAGAAACTAGAAAAGTACGATGACATGTAATTCTTACCAACGACTTTACCGACAATAAACTTCGTCCGTAGATATACCGATAGAAATAATCTCTCGGTATATATCGATGAATTACGGACAATATTATAGTAGTATTCAAAAAGACAAATGGTCGGAGAACATGACACTTTTTACCAATAGAATGACCGATAAAATAATTTTGTTGGTAAATCCATCGGTAATATTTAATTTATGACCAGACAATCTCCCCTCCCCTCCCCTCCCCTCCCCTCTCCTCCCTCCTTTCTATCTTGCTCGTTATGCTTCTTCTTTTTTTCTGCAACAAATAGTAAAAAAAATCACCCTCTCTTTAATCTTAACATAACTTAACCTCCCACAACACTTAATTTGTCAGCAACCATGTTCTTATTCAAATTTTATTGAGGATTCTCCACCTCATGTAAGCAAATCTACCTCTTTTTTTTTTTACACAATTTTAAAATGTTTATTTTTTTTATATTTTTGTAGTATATGTATTTTGTTTGGGTGTTTACTCATTTTATAGTTTTTTCCTCATACAAATTTATTGTATGGATTTATGATTTGTACATGCTAGGGTTTGTTTTAGATTTTGTAAAATTATATTTGCTAGTAAATTGATGAAACTTATGTCGAATTTTTGACTTAGGTGTTTTGTGATAGAACAAATAATGGCTTATTTAAAATATCCGTTTTATTTCCTTGTCAATTTTATTATCGAGTTGACATTTTCAGTAAACATGTAAAAATTTAAATTTATGTAAATAATTGATAATGAATTAATAATACTATTAAAATAGATTAAATAAGTTTGGGCTAAACCAATATTTTTACAATTTGTTTTAGTTAACATAGTTAATTAATACATGTTGTCATCATTATTTAAATAAGTTTGATATAAGTAATGGATGATCGTTCATGGATGTATCGAGATTCACCCCAAGAGTTACGGATGAGAGATTATTGTAATGGGGTTCGGAGTTTTATTAATTACGCACTATTTAATCCAAGAAATATTAGTAGAGTATTAGATGTTCATGCAAGAGGTGTAAAAATAAAAAAGTTTCTCGATATAGATGTTGTAATGATGCATCTTCTACAAAAAAATGTTCGTGAAGAAATACCTATGTTGGTATGCATACGGAGAATCATATATTCCTCACGATACCATAGTAAAAAGGATGGTTTGGTTAACTTCTAGTGCTAGTAACGTGTATGGAGTTGTAGATGATAAAAGTAATTATTGTAGGAATATAGTTATGGATGTGATAAGAATGAATCAAGGTCGTGCCGATCAATGTCCAATCGTAGATGAAAAATCTAATGCAGACCTAGCCAAGTCTTTTTATCTTTTGAAAGATTTCAACGAACCATTGTGGGATGGTTGTATAAATCATAGTAAATAATTAGTCGTTGCACATGTGTTCACCATCAAGTCGGATAATGGGTTGACTGAGAGGTCAGTTATGACAAAATTGTCGAATGAGCGAGAAGCATTTTACCTGAAGGGAACAAGTTGAAATAGAATTTCTATGTTGCTAAGTCCATGATTAAACCTTTTGGTCTAAGATACTAGAAAATTAACATGTGTCCAAACTTTTGCATGTTGTACTACTTTGAAAATACAGAGTTGACCAAGTGCAAAACATGTGAGCATTCTCATTATTAACCCAGAACTGGCAGGGGAAGGACTATTGTCGCACAACAAAATTAGATACTTTCCAATTACACCTTGACTACAAAGGTTATTCATGTGACCAAAGACCATTGAGTACATGACATGACACTAATCACATGATGTGGTGAATGGAGTGCTTGTGCACCTTTTCGATTATAAAGCTTGGAAACACTTTAACAATGTGCATCCTTAGTTTTTATTGGAATCAAGGAACACGCGTATTGGATTATGTACAAATAGATTCAATCCATTTGGGTCATTGCCATCGAAGATGTGTATAAGGCCAGAGTTCATGTTTTTATCTACAGTCATACTCGATCATAATAGTCTAGGTCCGAATATAGATGTTTTTTTTCAACCGTTGATTAATAAGTTGAAGAAATTATAGGAATTCGGGACTTTGACTTATGATGTATGGAGGAAACAAGATTTTCTGATGAAGACAACTTTGATATGAACTATCAATGATTTTCTTGTTTATGGAATGATTTCTGGTTGGAGCACATATGGGAAACTAGCATGTCCATACTGTATGGAAAATACAAAGGCATTCACGCTAACAAACGATGGTAAAACATCTTTTTTTACTGCCAATGGTGGTTCTTACCAATAGATCACAAGTACAGAAAGAACAAGAAAGGTTATTTGTTGGTAGAGTTGAAAGGGATGTTGCACCACCGCTTTTTTCGGGCAAGGAATTGGATGACGTGGTGTCGAAGCACAGTGGTATTGTATTTGGTTTTCAATCCAGTAAGTAGAAGTTTTTTAGTTTTGGTTTGACCCATAATTGGGTTAAGCGATGTATTTTCTTTGAGCTTTCTTATTGGAAGACCAACTTCTTTGTCATAACCTTGATGTCATGCATATAGAAAAGAACATGTTTGAAAACATTTTGAACATAGTTATGGATGTAAAGGGGAAGGCAAAAGAAAACATCTAAAATAGATATAGCTTTGTATTGTCATTATAATAATATAGAGTTAGTTCATGTAAGGTCACGTGTCGTAAAGCCCACAGCCAACTTCATCTTAGACAAGAATGCACAGTTATTTGTATACCAATGGTTTAAAAATCTGTGTTTTCTTGATGGACATGCCTCGAACATATAAAGGTTGGTGAATTTAGAGGATTGCAGATTGTATGAAATGAAGAGTCATGACTGCCACATGTTTATACAAACACTCATTTCATTAGCTTACTAGATTTATTGCTAAATCTTATATTCCAATGGTGATGAGAGGTGTTCCTTTCTCCCTAACATTGTTTATGGTGTCAATTATACATGGATATACTAATAGCATGTTTTTGCCGGTATATTCTAGAGGCAAAGGGAATTGTTCTCCTTTTACCTAACATTGTTCATGGTGTCAATCACACATGGATTTAGCGATGGATTGTGTCCATCAGTATATTCTAGAGGTGAATGGAACTATTTCCCTTCTCCCTAGCATTGTTCATGAGGTCAATTACAAATGGGTAAACTGATAAAATAATGTTTGTTAATATATTCCAGTGATGATGAGAATTGTTCCGCTTTTTTCTGGCACTATTCATGGTGTCAATTACACAAGGCTACCGATGGAATGTTTGAAGGTATATTCTAGTGGCGATGGAAACTATTCCCCTTTTCCCTGACACTATTTAGTGATAATTAATGCTTTTTTTTTTACCAATGGAATCACTAACAAAATAGGAACTCCAATGCTCTAACAATTAATGGTCTTTTTGATTAGGGGTACACTTTCCTTAATGGAATCGTTGACGGAAGGGGTATTCCAAGGCGATGGTAATTAACGTTTTATTTATTTATTGTTGACTTGTTACTCTTTTATCGACAAAAATTATCAGTAATATTTGGATGGTATCTGAGAATTTTTCGTTCAAACTGGAAATTTCAACTTGACTTCATCGATGGAAGCACCGATGAAAATTTAAAGATATTAATATTTAATATTTTTTCAGTAATTCTATTTGTCTAAACCTAATATAAAAGGCCATGTCACAGCTGATAAGGCTTCATCTTCTTCATTATCTCCTTTCATGCTCTTTTTTCTTCTCTCTTATATTCTTTTTTGTTCTCTCTCTCAATTGTTCACGAGCTGAAATCAAGTATCATCTTCTGTTCTCATCCTAAGATATGTTGTGTTTCTTCATTTTTCTTCTTATTTTTCTTTTGTTTTTGGTTTTTTTAATAATCGCTTTTCATTTAATTTATTTATTTATTTAGTTTTTAATTGTCAGTTGAAACTAAGCACGTCATAAAGGTAATAATTTTTCATTCATTTTTCTTCTTCTTCTTCTTCTTCTTCTTCTTTTTTTTGCATTAGTTTTGTTTTTTTAGGTCATTATTTTTGTTCAATTTTGTGTTCTTAATAATTAGTTTTTATTGAGATACTTTTTTATTTTTATTTTTTTAATTTTTTTGTTCAAATTTAATTAAATGTTTATAATTGATTTTAATTATTATTTTGATTTTTAAAAAATTTTAGATTAAATTCTTGTAAATTTAGGATTAAATATATTACTACTTAGAAGATGTGAATTATGTGCGAAATTGAATTATTTTAATTTGTTGGAAGAAATTGAATAAAATCAACTAGTTTGTGAGATATATATTGTGTATTTACAGGTTTAAAAATTTTGGGTAACCTCTCATACAGGGGAGGTACTACCAAATTTTTTTTTAAAAAAACTTGAAATAATTTTATTTTTTTTGTTAATTTGTGTAGAAAGTCTATTGCACGTCGTGAGGACATGATCATTGCTAGTTCTTCTAACAGTGATGATGATGATCATAATTCATTAGGTGATGACCAAGACCAAGAACAAGCACATACATTGACGTATGATACGAGGTTGTCAATTACAATGCCACAACATTGAGGGGGTCCCATCATAGCCGAATCCATTTAACCCAAGTATGAGACCCAATGAAAGGATGACATTTTAATGTAAGTTTGAATCACTTTATATGCTTAGTAATTTTTTTTAAAATAATTTTATTTAATGATTGCAATTTCAGATTTACAAACATTGAGGCTGTCAGAATAATAACTTTGGCCTTTAAATCATTGATGAAAATTTTATTATTTCAATTGAGCCAGGTTTTCAAACATCTTGAATAGAAACCGCGAGTCGATGCAAGTTTTCAAGGTTTAATATTAGTATTAACTTAAATATATTTTTATTATGTTAGCTCGGTTTCCTAATTGAAATTACTGAAATTTACATTTTATAATTTTTTACTGCAAGTGAAAATTTGAATGGGAGAGAGCGGGTGATGATGTTGCCATGAGGGTTTAGGAGAATCACGCTACAACTAGGTCAGATTGAAATAAAGATAATTTTTTTTATTCCAAATACCAAAATTTTATTTTTCATTTACTAATAGATAATTTATTGGTAACATATATATTGCATGATTTTTTATACGAGACCCAAAAAAAGCAAAAACAAATATGCGAGAGAAAGCGGTCTTCCAGCCTGGAATGACGTGGTGGTTTAACAGGATTTCTAACCGCCATATATCTTGGAGGCTATATGGGTGGAGTACATTCATCACCTAACGCCCACGTGATTGATGTGACAATCATAGTTTGGTGCGAAGAATCAAAACTGACATGTTCACGATTTTGTTACCACCCTACACAGACAGCTCAATTTTGTTCATTTTGCATGCAAAAAATATGGTAATTTTTTTTTTAATTTCTTCCATTTTTTATATTTGTTATTTTTTATAAATATATTTAACTGACAATATTTTTATCTTGCAGACTATGGTTCTTAGACGTGATTCAAGTTTGACGAATCTCTTTTTTGAAACTCACGTGCAAATTGATGACCACCAAAAATAAATGCAACAAATCATGGATAGCCAAGCTCGACACTTTGTGGCTTGTTGGTTTTCAATGATTAATTTTATTAAGTTATAATTTCCTTTAATTTGATGAATTTATTTTTATCTTTAAAGGATACATATAACAATCACTTGAAAGTGAGATATGAGGATGATTCTTTGATCCATCTGGATCTTGATTTAGATTTGTGGTTGGAGGCAATATCATTTTGTGGGCTCGATAGAATCGGGTGTATGGACTTTCTAACACTACAATCGAGAACTTGCAGACAAACCGTAGTGTTTCAACCATTGGATTTTCGCAATCGATCCCAAGCACTCAAACTCCAGAGTTTGAGATGATGTTAGACCAATGCAAGATCAAACAACTCATCTCAATGAAAAATATGAATGACTCACTATGGAATATGAAGAACTCTGCCAAGTGATAATGGAGATGAGATCACACATGGATAGTCCATATGCTCCTCCTTATTCGCCCTATGGTCCCCGTGACGACCAGTCTCTTTCTTTTCCAATGTCGTCTTTGTTTTAGATTTATTGTATTTGAACATACATATGTTTAAATTTGTAATAAATATTTAATTTTTATATTGTTTTAATTTCTTTTTATATTTGACTTTAATTCATTTTAATTATTTTACTACTTATGTTCAATATATTTTTTAAAAGAAAATATTTAAAATATTACGGATGGGGTTACCGACATACCACATTCATCAACATATTCTAGATAGTTGGAAAAGAATTATTGTAAATGTCATCACTACAATTAACTCTCCAATGAAATTACAGATGGTATTCCATCAGTAATATGTTATATTTACCGATGGATATACCAACAAACAAATAAAAACATTGATGAAATTGCATATGAAATTTCTATTGGTTATATGGAAAACTTCCTGAGGAAAATACCAACTGAATGAAGCTGATAATTTGTTTTTGCGTACTTCGTCCATTTGTAAATTCAGCAGTAAATTTATTACTGAAGGACTCATCGATAAACCAAAAATTATCGATGAGTGTTTTTTTGATGAATTGGTTTTGTCCATGAGCTCATCGGTAAAATATATATTGACAAAAACTATTAAATCTAGTAATGACTTTGGAAGCGGCATGCTTCCCATATCAAACATGCTGCAGTAGTGTAAAAAATATAAAAAATTAAATAGCTTATAACCATGCTATTTATACTAATATCATATGTTTTTTCAGATTACATAGAAGAAATTCGAGGTCAAGATATCTTTAATTTAAAGAAAAATGGTCATATAAATGATGAGAGTATAAATTAATTAGGCTAAAGAACAAAATTAACTCATGTCCTTTGGCTAAACATTTAGTTTTGTTGCCAGAATGATCATAACCAAAAACAGTAAACAAAGGGTGCATAAAATGCGATCCAGAACTTGCAAAAATATGGATAAATTAAGATCTTTCTCTGTGTTTTTTTCTTTTTACATCTGCACAACTTCTCTCCCTCGGAGGTAATAGCAATATTAATGTGATTAATTTCAAGCCTCTTCAACCAGTACCAAAACTAGCAAGTAGCAACTCTCCATTATTTTCTTTTTTATGAGGATATTTATATATGTAGATGTACAAAACAAAAGCAACAGGCACGCCACGAAAAAAGAAAAAGAAAAAGAAAAAGAAAAAGAAAAGAAAGTTAAAGAGAGAGAGAGAGACTAGTGATAACAGTAAGTACACTGAAGGTCCAGTGACATGGGTTTTGGATTCTTTAAAAGCAAAATGCACACAATCATTATTTATTTATTTATATTTAGTTTTTATTCTTTTTATTTTTATTATTTGTGTTGGATTCTTTTGATAATTTAATTCTACCTTTCAATTTAGAATTCTAGGTTGTCATCTCTTTCTTTTTTTTTTAAATTGATCTTACTATTTTTTAATCCTTTTCTATAATTAAATTTTTTTCTATTTTATCATTCGACATTTGATTTATTAAAATTTTTTATTTTTTAATCCTTCTTTCCCATAGTTTTTAGAGTCACGAGTCAAGTGTGTTGACTCAAGTTAATCCAAGTTAACTAAATATTTTTATTTTATAAAAACAACATCATTTTGAAAAAAAAAATAAAGAAAAATAGTCAATAGATTTGACCTGGTTTTGAATGGATTTTACTTGGGCTAACTAGATCATGGGTCAACTCAGGTTTTCAACCATTTCACGCTGGAACAATTTTCCCATACTTTCTTTTGAAACCCGACACAACCAAAGTCCCGAGTAACTTGGGTCACAGGTAAACCCGTTGGGTCAAGCCAAGTTTAAAATAATGGTTTTTCAAATGGGGTACTTTCGATTTAGCCACTAGGTATGACCATGAGTTTGAAAAGCTAATACGGGTTGACATCGTTTTTTCTTTCAAAGTTGTTTGATTTAAAATGAACTTTGTTCTTTTATTCGGTTTCCTTTCAGTCATGTTATCTCCATCTCATGTTCTAGGCACGAGGTATGGCTGGGTGACCCAAATTATTTTTTATGTTGTGTTTTTTATTCTTTTTTATTTTTTTTCGTTAGAATTTTTTTTTTCTTAAAATGAACCGTGCCTTTTCCTGTTTTTTCTTCTATTGATTTATCTCGTTCATATGATCTTGCTTGCGAGTTTTTGCGACCTCACTCAAGTTTGCTAGTACTTTGCTTTTTTAGACTTTTTTTGTTCACTAATTTTTTTTTCCGATTTCAACCTTCTACATTTAGATTCTTAGGGATTGAGAATCATAATTTTTTAAATTTATTTCCATGTGTCGAGTCGTGGATTCTTTTTCTTTTTTTAAAATACACTAACAGCGCTTAAACAATGCTTTTTGTTGGCCCGACCCGCGGACCACCTATCTAGTTTAACAAAAAACTAAAAGAGATGGGGGTTTTAATGTATCCTTCCTCACAAAACACTATTAACTTGAATACTGTTTTGTTTTTCTTTGGGTTTTTTATTTATATTTTTTTTTAATTTTAATTTCATTATTTAACATTAGATTTTTTGAGGAGTGAGCTTCATAATTCTTTTCAATTTATTTTTTATAAGGTTATCCCAGTCTCATGACTCGGATAAAATGTTTGATAGGTTAATGTACGACTGACTCGAGTTGTTTCGCTTTTCTTAATTAACATTGGGATGATTGATAATTAAGCTTAGTTAATTTTTTGGTTTATTTTTTGTGAGGTTATTCTCGTCTCATAACATTAAGTCATAGGGTTTGTGGGTTCACCCAAGTTGACTCGAGTTGTTTTTTATGCCATTTTCTTAATATATTTTTTTTAATTTCATCTTTCATCATTGGATTGATTGATAATTGAACTTTATAATTTGTTTCAATTTCTTTCTATTGGGTTATTATAGTCTCATGACCTAGGTTCCAGGTATGATAGGTTAACTCGAGTTGATGCATGCTTTTTTTTGGTTCTTTTTGTAATTGGGGTTTTTTTTTTAATTTATCATTCAATATTGGATTTGTTGGAAATTAGGCTTCATAACTCATTTTGATTTACTTTCTATGAGATTATCACGTCTCATGAGCTGACATGCAAATTGGTAGGCTAACTTGAGTTGACTCGAATCGATTCAATACGTTATCATTTCAATATTTATAAAAAGATAAAATCTCATCTTAAATATTTATTTTAAATCAAACTATGTTTTTACCTATCATTTTGGTTATTTTTAGACTCACCAAGTCAATCGAATTATATTGAATAAATTCCCACATGATTTAAAACTGTTTTTTACTAAAAAAAAAAATTATTAGTAACATCTAAATTTTTTTATACGACTCACAATATAGATAGGTTATGTTATCTAGTATCCTCTGGATATCCAGAATGTCTTTGTTGCCCATTGTATACAATAGCTAGGGATCTTTCTGTGTTACTATCATTATGTTGATAAGATGTAAATTGTCCCCTCCCAGCACCACTCACTGTTTAATTTGAGTGGCCATTTTACAAAAGACTCCTATTAGCTAGAAGTTGCCTTACTTTTAAATTTCTTTCACTTTTATGAGCTATAAAATTGGTATTCTAGTGCTCGTTATATTGTCCAACACAGGTTCTATGTCGGTGGGCTTATGACTATTTCTTTTGTCTTCACCCTTTTGAGGTTATTAATTTGTTAATGAATTTCAACAAATATATATGAACTCCTAGACCCTAATAGCTCGAGATTATCAATTGTCGAGCTAATGGTGACATTGAGGAAAGAATAGATTTGGATTTTTAAATCCGGTTAGGAGAGCATGTACAAGCGTCTATCATGAACTAAGAAACCGGTGTTCCAATTAACATGCAAAAGAGATATTTGATTAGTCAAAAGAGTAAAAACTAAAATCACTTCTGTATTTTAATAATTGCGTTGGAGGTTCTCGAGAATGAGTCGATAATAGGAGCTCTATTGTGACCTATAAAAACAACAATACATCAAATAAACTCTAGAATAGTCTAACTAGTTAGATTTTATTTTTCAATAATTATGAGTTTGAGTTTTTTTAGAGTTATTGGAGGTTTACATAGTCATTAACTTCAAGACCCGTAAAATTAGTTGAAATGCACACAAACTAGTCCGGACACCCATATTAATCTAAAAAAAAAAACCAATACACCAAACAAATAGAAGAGGTGCAAGTAGCAAGAAGCATGGGAAAAAGAGTAGGCAAAATGCAAGCTGAGTGGCACACAAGTGATAAATAGGTGGATGGTAAAGTCCAAGCAAGTAAAGCTTTAAATGTTGTTTGGTGTGAGAGTGAGAGAGTGCTTTGAGATAAAGAGAGCACTAAATTCTAGAAGTAGGAATCCTCTCTTAACTTGTTGTGAGATTAATATTTATAGTGAAAACATGATTTCTTGGGGCTAAATTATTAACAACGGCTAAAGGGATTAACAATTGGCTCTTAGCAGACCTTGCTTAATTCGAGCCTACCAAGTTAATCTTTCTAATGCTTCAAAAAAAAAAAACCATGGATATTGGTTCTGTTAGAACATAAATTATACTTAACGCTAGTTCTAAGATTTGAATTTGAAAAGTTCAGAAAGAATAAACTTCTTAAATCACCATACCTGGTCTTGAAATTACAACGTATAATATTAACAAGGCAGTGCTTTTACACGTAGAACAGAAATCTCTCTTTGTTGGTGTATTCATCAAGTTTTTAGAGCTATATTGAGAAAATTTATCCATTTAACCTTGAAAAGTGTAACTCAATTAGTCAGATTTTGAGTTTATTTTTTAAAAATTATTAATTCGAGTGCTACAAATCTCAGAATCATTTAAGATTTATATAGTTATTAACTTTAAGGTTTCAAAGGATTAGTTGAGATGTATATAAATTGGTCCAAATATTTATAGTTAAAAAAAAAGTAAAAATAAAATAAAAATGGATCATGTGGGATTGGAAGACAGCGAGCACCCCCCGTGAATACACGTACTTTACAATTATGGCACGGGATTTGAATGATTAAGATAACCTCATTTTCTAGTGAATCATGTTTCAAGAATCCGTGAGTATAATCAAAATATCTTATCTATATATATAGATGCAAGTATGTACGTAAAGCAAATGATAAAGAGTCGGAGCCTCGGAGGTGATGGGATACAACCCAACTTTTATGCATCGAAGGTTTTGGCTTGTGGGTTTTCTATGGCTAACATTTGTTGCTCTATCGAGATGGAGCCTCGGACCTTACGTGAAGGACAACTCAGCCATGCCAGGGTAGGTGACATCTCTTCCTCATTTACTATCTCTCTTTTAATTTAATTAGGTCTTGCAAGAATTGCTAACTTAGCAGCTCAAAGTCTCTGCTTAAAATGTGTTAGTTGATCTTGCCTTGGCTTTTTATCTAGGATGCTGAGTGAGCATTACATAATTTGACTGATCTTCTTTTCAATCTCCACTGCAACAGGTTTCTCTTTGGAGCTTTAATCAAATTGTATGATTTATCAAATTTAAAAACGGAGGAAAATAGCTTAATCATAATTTTCATTTCAATGAGTAGCTCGAGAGAAATGATTGATAGTAGCAAATCACTAGGTAATGGAGTGCTATTACAACAATAGGGTGGCATTATATGGTATCACTTGTGATTTAAAAGCTAATCAAATTTTGGATACATTCTCTTCTTATCTTGAACAAGTTCTGCTATGTTTTGTTTTTCCATAATATATATATAGCACATTAATGAGCAAATAACAAGTTTTGTTTCTAATACTTTCGTTAGAAAAGATGTGACCAAAACACCGAAAGCTTTCGATTTACTAAAAGCCTCTAACGTTTCTTTCTTCCAGGAAGAGGCTGCGGATGTAGCTCAAAAGATGGAACCAAAAGAAGCGTCCGATGTATTCATAAATGTAATTTTCCACATCCAATCTCTGAAAAAAACTACATTTTGCATGAAAATTGAACTTAATTTGCTGCTTGTAGCTTGTCTTTGCAGGGGCTGAGACCGGTTGTTTCAATCAAGGAGACGAGTCAGATCGAGGGAAATGGAGATCGACATGGTCACGAAGTTGTAGAGTGCAAGGAGAAGACTGCTGAGATTGTTGAAAGACCTTGCCAATGCTCATGCATCCCTAAAGAAATAGAATCCCCTGATCAATTGAATCTTAAGGAGCCGCTTTCAGCCCCATTTTGATGGTGTACTCTTTGTTTTATTTATTTTTTCTTATAGAATATATAATTAGTCATTTATTTCTAAGATGATTGGGAACAATTTTACTGTTAAAGACTTCTGATTTGAAATTTACCTCCTTAAAATTATATTAGCCTCGTGGTTTAGCTTCATGATTAACGGCTAGCATACTTTACTTCTCGGATTCGAGTTATGTAAGTGGCCTTGCTTCGTTCAACCTTGGGTTGTAATATAAATCTATGGACTAGCGAATATTTTCTTTTTCGTTGAGCTAGAGGTAGGGTTTAATGAAATTTTATGTTTGTAATTATTTTAAGGGTTAAGCATTAATCTCTGAAAGTAATACAAAAATAATTTGGAAATCAGTCTCTCAACATAAATGTTAGTGAATATTTCATATAATCAATCAATTGGTTATGAGTATAATTAATTTTATTCATGTAAAATATATTTATTATTAATAAAAACTTTATTTATATTTGATTAATAAATCTAGTATTTAATCAATGAATTTAAAGTAAAGATAAAGTTCATGGGATAAAAATTCTTTGCAAATAAAATTATGAAGTTGTTATAATTATAAGATTCTTATTTTATCAAAACATTGTTTCTAATAGTTTCTAGTCAATATTCTATTAAGATTGCACATAAATTAGAGTTATTGAGACCAGTACAAATTATGTTTTTTTTCTTTTAAAAAATAAAGCAACTACTTTCATAAACTGAAATATGAGGGATATTTGGAACTAATATACAAGTGTTAGTCAAATGACATGTATACTGACCTAACTCGCAAGAAAATTCCATATGGAGAGATCACTTATATATATGGATAGGTTTTCGTGATAATTGTATAAGTGATCCTTAAGTTTGAAATCAGTAAGTTATCTTATATGGAATGTTATGCTATGATCCTGACCACGTGTTATTCTAATCAAGGGTAACAAATAAATACATATTAGATATAACATAAATTATATGAAGGTATTTGAGTAATTAAAAGATGATTTATCATTCTAGATGAATTAAAAAAAATATTCTATTTATTTGTGGCCAAGGTGGAATGATTTTTTAAAAAAGTTTTAAATCCACATGGTGCGACTGACCTGTGTTGTATGCATGAACCACCTCGCCGCTAGCTAGCAAGGTAACAACAAAGGTTGCTGCTCAGCCAGGCATAGCGTCTAGTGGCGCGTCAGCAACCCTTAAAAGGGCTGCACAATGCAAGGTTGTTGCTCTATACTTATGCGGTTGTGATCAGCGACGACTAGGTTACCTTGCACTGCTTGGCTCAATAACAACCTTGGCCACTGCTTCCTATTCTATCATTGGCGGGAGGTAGTGTACCCACTAGTTGTTGTAGCAAGAAGAAGAAGAAGAAGGGGTCAAATTTATGATTATGCCTCGGCAACCTATTTTAGGGTTTTTTAAGGCTTAGAATTATAATTCTACTCGTGCAACTTATATCTAATTATATCTAGATATATTTGGGGTTGAAATTATGATTTTAACCCTTCATATATAAAATAATGATTTTATATTGAAAAAAAATCCTAAATTAAATTAATTATTCAATTTGGATTATGGTTTAATTAAAATGTTTAATTCAAAATTTTTTAGTTTGGTTATATCCTTATATGATTAGGATTTAATTAAAATGTCTAATTAAATAACATTTTGAAAAAACAAATTTCTAAAGTAAAGAGGGTTTTTAAGATAAAATTTTTTTATTTAATTTATCCTAAAATAGTTTAGGATATTAATAAGAATTTTAATATGATTAATTTTCTTATTAAATTTTGAAAAAAAAAATTCTTAATGAAAAAATTTATATTAAATAAAAGTTATTACATTTGGGAAATTATCAAATTGGATTTGATTTAATATTTATAAGTGTTAGAAATTTTTATTTTAAAAATTGCACATAAAGCCAACAATTAGATTTGAAGCATGCAATATATTTATTTATGCATATTAATGTGTTATTATGCATGATGGATGATTATGGACATTAAAGACCAATGTGATTATGTTTTTATGGTTGAATGGTTGTAATATTAAATAGGGTTTGTGTATCTTGCCTTTTTCTTTATTTTTCTTATGGGATTGTAAGAACAATTTCTAATCTAATTCCCCTCGAATATAACTTGAGGTTTCTTAATTAATTATGTAAATGTTATATAATTTAGAAAAATAAGGATTTAGATAGGAAAATTATTTTGTAATCCAAGATGAAAAAAGAATGGTGGTGAAGTATATAATCATGCTACTCACAAAAGGACTTGTGAAGATTTGTAGCAGCTACCTATATTTTGACCATCAAATTCCCTTCGATGGCTCAAGGCAATTAGTTTAGATATATCCATAATCATCAAATTAGAATGACATGCTAAAGGTGTATGTTAATATATAATTGTTATGTATGATATATCAATTATGCCATGAAATGAGACCTAATTAAAATTGATAATAAATCCCTTATTAATATATTAAGTATATGTTGAGAACATGATTTGTTGTTGTCACGGCTTGAATCCCAGATCCATGACCGGCACATAGGCAAAGTTTCCTTCTAAAGTTTTATACCTAAGCGAACCCAAACTTACATACAAATTTCTCTTAACTTAATCAGAGTTCAATACAGCATTAATAACAAAACTAACTTCATAATATAATTTGATTGTCTTAATACAAGAGTTCATATAAATTCATAGTTTTTTAGCATTAACTAGGCATAAAGAAAAATGTACAAATTACAACCAAAAGAGCAAGTTCTGAAAGTCCAACAAAAGTGACCTACTATCAAGCTATAAGCCTGAAAAGAATAAATAATGAGAGGGCGAGTTCAACAACTCAATGAGTAGATAACGTTCAATATACACATATGAGGTAATACAACAATGAGAAATATATTTACAAGTATTGATTTAGGTTCTTATAGGAAAGTTTAATAAAAAAGCCATAACAAGAATATCATAATGTAAAGCTCGTCAGAAAATCAAAATGCAATGAGCATGAGGCTCCGTATTGTGGAATGATCAGTCCACACATGTTGGTGACTCCCCTGACCAACTAGGGTTCAAATATGATGTGCACAAAGACTAAAACTACCCTGTTAGCTTGGATATTCTGACTGACATTCATAGGTTCATAATCATAATCAAACAGACATATTCATATCTCAAGGCTCAACTCATGACATCAATCAAATAAGGAGCTATCAATTCAGAAGTCAATTCAAAATATATGCTGGTTCATATCAAGAATTCAGATTCAACAATTGATCATGCTTTATCATAACAAAGATAATAAGCAACATATATATTATCAAGAAGCATAATCCAATTCATATTAACAAATCAAATATTTATAATATTTCTTATGCATATGGAAAATTATCCAGTCACCTAACTCGAAAGCAAACAGGACTTAAAAGTAGATACTGAAGGAAATCCTACTGACGTCTCGCCGGTAGAATATCAGGATTATCTGAATACAAAGAAGACATAATAAAGAATGACTCAAAAGAACATATAACATATTTAATAAATTTATCTAAGGGTATGTCATAACCCAATTTTTGACCCTTTTATTTTAATTATTTTATTTACTGAAAAAATGATGAAAAACAAGTAAAAATAAAATAAATAAAGAATGAATTAAAATTTGGGTTAAGGGCAACACGATTGAAAGTTTAAAGATTTAATTAAACTCTTGAATAGTTTAATTAATCCAATCAAGGTTTTAATTAGAGAATTGATAAGTTTCGAGACTTAATTGAGCTTGGAATTAATTTAATTAATCCAATCAAGGGTTTAATTGGAGAATTGATAAGTTTGAAGACTTAATTAAGCTTGAAATTAATTTAATTAATCCAATCAAGGGCTTAATTGGAGAATTGATAAGTTTTAAGACTTAATTAAGCTTGAAATTAATTTAATTAATCAAATCAAGGGCTTAATTGGAGAATTGATAAGTTTTTAGACTTAATTGAACTTGGAATTAATTTAATTTATGAAATCAGGGACTTAATTGAAAAAATGCCAAAGTTTGGGGTTAATTGGGGACATAATTGCACCAGATTAAAGTACATGTACTAATTTGTAAAAGGCTCCTAAATGCAGGGGTCCAATTACAATTGAACTAGGAGCTTAATTACAAAATTGTCAAAAATGCAAATAGCCATTAAACACCAAAAACAGCGCCGTTTTTCCACTGTTCATCTTCTTCCCGACTGAAACGGACGCCCACCACCGCTCCCGCCGTTACACCTGCAATTAACACACTTTATGGCTGGAAGAAACAACATTGTTCTCTGGTCATAAAAGACAGAGAACGACTGTTCGCGTGGAGGAGAAAACAAAAAAGGGAAAACTGAGGGGGAGGAACAGGGAGGAGAAAAAAAATGAGGTTGTGCTTTTGCCCAGCCGGGTCACTGGCTTTGGGCCAGTGACCGGGCTGGGCCAGCTAGGTCCAGCCCAGTCCATGTGGACTGAGCTGGGCCCTACCCCAAAAACATAAATAATAAAAAATAAAAAAATATAGAAACAAAATGTGTATGCATGAATAAAAATAATGTAAATTTATTTGTTAATTCACTAATACTAGAGTCGAGAATAAAATACTGGTTTAAATTTATATTATTTTTATTCGTTATATTTTATTTTATATAGCAAGAAAAAATACAAAAATATGTGCATGCGTGAAAAAATAAAATTTATTTTATTGGTTTATTCATTGATGCTAGAGTCATAAATAAAAATATTGATTTAATTGTTTTTTATTTAACTACATAAAAAATAAAAAATATGCGAATGTGTAATAAAATGAATTTATTTTATTTGTTTATTCACTAGCGTTAGAATTAGGAATAAAAAAAATATTGATTTAAATTTATTTTATACCTATGTAATATTTACCAACGCCAGAGCTGGAATTATTCATAGTTGAATATTCACTGGTGCCAGAGTCAGGAATATCGCAAGTAAACCATCAAAGCATAAACCAATAAATGTTTAGCAATTTAAGACAAAACCAGCAATGCAGTCTGTCTCAAGCAGAACATTTTAGGAGTGATAATATCTTCTCTTTTACGTAACCAGTCCCGTACCGTAGAATCTCTATTGACTAGTTAGGGTTTCTAGTTATCATAATATCAGGTGACAACTCCTTAAGCAATACCTTTTTTCTATAAGAACAAGATGCTAGAAATCTGTTCTTTTTTCCATGATTGAGAATTATTTTAAGGGTTCCACGATGTCGGGTGCGACATGGTATATTTCATAACCCTATATGTTTTTAGACTAAACTAGTTATTTTCTCAAAAATCTAAAAATTAACGGTTTTCTCGAAATCTAATCCATAATAAAACAAATAATAAGACTTGATAATAATTCACTAAATAACCCTCATTAATTCATCAAACCAATATGAAAAAGCTAATATTACAACTAGGGACTAATATGAAATTTATCATTTTTTTTAAGATTCAAACTGTAACTTTTGTCAAATTAAAGGACCAAACTAAAAATATCATAAATCCATGGCTATACTGAAATTCTAACCATTTTAATGCTCAATTCTATCAAGAATATCTCATTATACTCCAGGGACCATTCTGAAATTGTTTCTAATTTTTTGGGTCAAATTGGAGGACCAAATTAAAAATATTACAAATTCATGAATATAGTGGAATTATGTTCATAATTCATCCTCATTTCTATCCATAATCTCTAATTATGCTCCAAGGATCATTCTGGAAGTTTCCCAAAATTTTAGGGTCAAATTGTAATTTTTGTCAAATTGAAGGACCTAGTTGAAAGTGTTAAAATTTCATAAATATATAGGAATTCTGCCCATAATTCATCTTTTATTCTGTTCAGAATCTCGGAATATGCTCCAGGGACCAATTTATTATTTTCCAAAGTTTGGGGACTAAACTGTAATTTTCATAAATTGAGGGACCACCCCGAAATTTTTTCATCTTCAACCTCAAACCCAGAATTTCCACAGATTACCTACTGTTATCTCATGATTTGTAACACAAACACAACAATTAACCCTATAACATTCAAATTAATTCATCAATAAACCCAAAACACAATCTTCAAAACCCTAACATTTAACCAAAACCAAAATTTAAAGCTTAAATAACACATATTTATACATAATATTACCTTTAAACTTATTTCCTCCAATTCTCTTATATTTCCCTTATTTTTCTCTCTTTTCTCTTCTTCTTTCCCTTTTCTTCTCTTCTCCCGGTTTTTCACTCTTAATTGCAAATCTCTTCTTTTTTTCTATTTATATTTATCAAGTTTTGTTGAATTACCACAATATCCTTCATTCATTTATTCCTACATATAAGCCTTCAAGGGCTTTATAGCCTTTTCTTATCTCTCTGATTCAAAACGTTACAATATATGATATATTAATTATGCAATGAAATGAGACCTAATTAAAATTGATAATAAATCCCTCATTAATATATTAAGTATATGTTGAGAACATGATTTGTTGTCTTCTGATTTTATATGCATAAAACCATAGTTCTATTCATGGATAACTTGTTGAGCTACTCAAGGTTATTGTTAATTGAATATATTTAATTCTATAAAATTGGATCTTACTTAACTAAATTATTTAATTTGGATGAGTTACTTATGATGATATAAGACTAGAGGCAATAGTTAGGTGAAACATATATGATATGTTTAGACAAAGAGTTGTCACCTAATTAGTTTAGGAGTCACATAAAGATGTGATTGATAAGCTATATTATCTACCTAATTTAATTTATTTTGATTTGTTGAGTTACTTAAAGTCATATGAATTAAATGGAATTCTAGCTTACTAGGAGATCTAAATGAGACTTCCTGAATTAATAGTGAGGGCTATTAATTTGTAAGAAAATAGTGGGAGACCAAGTTAAGATTAAAAACCTCATTTGAATTTGGATATATATATAAAACTAATACTCGATATCTTTACATGAATAGGTTTATAGATCAAAATGAGTAGTATCATATCCCTACACAGCATGCTTGAAGCTAACAAATTAATCGAACCAAACTTCTTAGATTGATACCATAATGTGAGAATTGTTCTCAAGAAAGAAAGAAGGTTATATTTTCTTTACAATCCAATTCCTCTTGTCACTAATAAGGTTGTTAATGAAGAAGTTAGGAATGCATGTCAACGTCATTTTGATGATGATGATAAGCAAGCTACATATGTGATGTTAGCTAGCATGACACTTGAACTGCAAAGGTATCATGAGAATATAAATGTTTATATTATGATTATAAATCTCAAAAATTTATTTGATGTTGTAGTATGATTGAGAGGTATGAGACATCTAAGGAATTATTTTGTTACAAGATTATGGATAGTTCCTCAATGAACACTCATGTTTTAAAAATGATATATATTGAGAAATTAGGCCAATTGAGCTTTTTCATAGACCATGAGTAAAGTGTTGACTTGGTCTTGCATTTATTACCCCAAAACTTTTCACAATTCATTATAAACTATCATGTGAATAAATTGGATAATATATTGCTGAAATTGCTTAATATGTTTAAAATGGTTGAAGAAGCTCTTAAGAAGGAAAAAAGGCCATGTTTTTCTAGTTCAGCCTTCTAGAATGTCTAAGAAGAAGAACAAGAAGAAGAAGGGTTCTATCTTTAAAACAAAAAAGCCTAATGGGGGCATCAAGAATGAAAAAGGGTAGTTATCATCATTATAGTAAGGAAAGCCATTACAAGAGGAACTGCAAAGATTATCTTGCAACCATAAAGGCTAAAAAGATTATTAAAGTTTATGACAACTGTTGTGGCATCAATCGACCAAAAAGAACTACACTAGGGGTGATATTTGACATCTTATTCTTTAAGAGGAAATGTTTTTTTAAGAAGTCATCATCTAGTATAATATGGGCTTGATTACACAAAATGAAAGATAATATCACCCCTAAAGCATTCCATCTGAGGTTTTAAATTGTCTTTGGAAATGTAGATTTCCTCTTTAGTGATCCTTATGGAATCTAAGCTTGTTAAGGCTAAATGGACTGAAATATGATATAAACAACTAAACAAGATTAGTGAGAAGAGATTAGCTGCAATATGCCATCACCAATTGTACCAAAAAATGATGGTTAAAGGTATGATAAGAAATTCTGACCAAGGGAATTTAAGGAAAAAGGTATCATGTTAAGAAATATTTTACCACTATTTGGTGAAAACTATAGTAAGTGGGCACCAAATTATAAAGGTCCATATGTAGTGAATAGGAAATTTTTAGCGGGAGCATTATTACTGACATGAATGGATGGAGAAGATTTTAGTAGGCCTATAAACTTTGATTTTGTAAAGAAATATTATCCATGATGTATAAATTTTCATCAGATCAATAAAACAAAACTTTAGCCAATAAATTTTCTTCGCATCTCTTTCATTTCTTTCACTTACTTGTAAATGCTTGTCGATATTGAAGAACCTATATATACACCTTTATAACTTTACTTGATCTCATAGACTTGGCTCATTTCTTTTACCAAAAATCTTTTTTTTCCCAGTGAGATTTTGAAAAATTAAACTTGCTTTTGACTTTGAAAATAATTTGATTTTTGTTAAAACAACATTTGATATCTTATTTATATGATGACAGGTGACAAATGACAAATGAGTCAAGTATCTCCCTCACTGAGGTGACCAAACTTTAAACTAGAATATATGAATTGAGAACCGAACAGTCACCCTCTCAGCATGTCTTTTGAGCTATGTTTTATTTATATGCATAATACTATGTAGTGGATTTAATGATCATGGACTCATGAAATGTATTTCTTTGCAAAGTCCAAACCATTATATTAGATGAGGTCAAAGTTTATAGGTTTTAACCGCTTTATACTTGAAATGAGGAAAGACTATTTTTGTTATCTCTTTCATATTCTAAAATGAATATATCCCTTGTGGTCTCTTTTTTAGACTAGATAATTTTTTTTTCATGAAAAATCTTGACTATGATTACTCCCTATACTAGGAGCATGTGAAATTTCAAAGATCAATAATTGATGATAAGTCATGAGAAAGCCAAAAGACAAAACAAGCCCAAGAAAATCAAATACTAGGGGGCATGCCTAGATCAAAAAGGAAAATTAACAGTAAAAACAAATAAGGATGCCTTATCAAAGCAATAAAAAAGGCAAATCAAAGAAACACAGTAAGAGAAAAATATTGAAAGACATGATGAGTTAAGTTGATGATGGCGATCCTAAGTTTTTAAAACCTTGAAACACCTTTTGAGCTTTATAAATCCATTTCTTTCATAACTAAGATGATATATATCTATTCTTTTTTTTTTCCTTCTAATTTTAAATGTTGTTGTGATATCAGGTGCAACAATTTTAATATTAGAAAAAATTATCATCATGATGTTTTTTTAAAGCCAAGTTATATTTTTATCAGTTGTTTGAGTTACTTTGGGACCTACCAACTCAACTAGGTCATGTAGAATCAATTCCTATACAAGTTAATTATTAAGTTTGGGCTAAGCAAAGAGTCATGTCAAAAATTTTAAGGTTGACCTGTTGGTTCGTGTTTTATAACAATGATAAATAGTTTTCCTATTTTAAATCTATTTTCCATTTTTCTCGATTGAATCTTTTTTATTTTATTTTTTACAATTTTATTCTTCAACATTTGATTAATATTGAATTGATATGCACAATTTATTTTGGTTTACTTTTTATGAGGTTCTAGCTCGTAATCGCAAACAAAAATTGTGACATTTGGTTGATGCCCCATTTTACGAGCGTATATTTTTATTATCATATCATTAAATAAAAAATAGTATAAATAAACAAAGTTGTAAAACCTAGTGGAGTTTGTGATTTGGGTTGTGAGTTTTTTGGTTTAAATCATGAAGCTTACGTCAATCTAATATATCATCGTCTCAATATATATATATATATATATATAAAAATATCATCTTGAAATTTTTTTTAAAAGGTAAACCACACTTTTTACCAGTTGCACGAGTTATTTGTAAACCCATCAAGTCGACTAGCTTCAATTTTAGTCGACTAGGTTACATCAATAAAACATTCACATGATTTGATTTGAAATTCGACTAGGCAAGGAGTTGCAACGACAATTTTTAAAGTTGCCCCAGTTAGGTCGAGTTTAATAACAAAGTCAAAGAGTTTCCTATAATATAAACTTTTTTTTGCTTCAATTTTTTTCTTGATTTAACCTGCAGCATAACATGAGCAAAAAAAAAAAAAAAAAATATTATCTAAAACACTAAAAGATTTGAAGTTTATTATGGTGCTTCACTATTCATTTTTTTTTGTTTCATTTTGGTCTTTTTTTTTTTTTCAATTTCATCATCACATCTTTGATTTTTTTTTTTCTTTAATTATTTTTGTGACCTAATTCCATGAGATAAAGTTTCAAATTGTAGGAGAAAAACAAAATCAAAAGTGAGAGAGTCGTACTATAAAACATGAATAAAATTCATGATCAATCTTTAATTATAAAATTTTTTTATTTTGGTCAAAAAATTCATTTTGTTTATTTTTCAGTTTATGAGTTTGAGAGATGAGAGAGAACTTTGAGGGAAATTAAGAAAGAAAATAGAAAGTTATTGGTTAATTATGTTATGGACACTAAAATGAAAGATCTTTGTATCAATGACTCATCTTCATGAAAGAAATTCAATAGGGGTATTTTTTGACCTCCAAGGTGCTTGAAAAAATATATTGGGATTGATAAAGTTTTTTTAATTTGATTATGTGTTTTTGGATGAATTTCAAGGTGTTTTAAGTTGATAAATTAGTTTATTAACATTATAAGGATGTTTGTTAGCTAAAAATAAATTAAAAATTAAAATTTTGTATCTAAAAAACCCAAGCTCAATTTTTTATCCACCCCTCCATTAATTAGAAATTGGATAAATACACAATGTGTGGTTTGTTTTATTTTTTTCTATAAAAATAGGGTCGCATGAAGTGTTATAAGGTCTATTTAGAAATGTAGTAGAATTTACGTTTTAAAATGTTTTTTTTTTTGGAAATACTTTAAAGTAATATATTTTTTATTTTTAAAAATTTATTTTTCATAATCAGCGTATTAAAAATCTAAAAAATATAAAATATTAACTTAAAACAAAAAATATAAAATGTTTCAGAAACACGGTTCGAGAAACTCCCAAACATGCCATATCATCTCGTATCGTCATAAAATACTTGGATATATTTAAATAACGGTCTCATCCGTCTCTGATTAAAGGGTACATTCAAAAACAAATTCAAAGTGTTGGCTAGGATGTCTAAGATTATGGTAGCAGGGGGTTAAAAAAAAAGAACGGTGTCAAATAACGAAATCACGAAAGTGCCCTCATATAAGGCGGCGAAGAAAGAGACCCAGAAGGGAGGGTATTTCCATCATTCAACAAGTAAAAAACTCAAAAAAGATTTGAATTCACAGAATCGGGGTATTAGGGCTCCATTACAGTTTAGACCCAGACACGGCTATAGCTCTCTCCTCACTCCTCAGCTTACTTGCTTTTAGGAGGGAAAATCCCTAAACTCACAGGTACTCTCTCCCTTTCTCTTCAGAAATTCCCATTGTCTTTCTAAATATTTTGCTGATTGATTTCTGTGTTGCTTTAGGTTGTAGTAGAGAGGAGAGGTTTCCTTTTGCTTTGCTTTAGGTGTGTTGTTAGAAGAAGAAGAAAGAAAGATGAGTTTAGTGAATAAATCCTCTGGGAGGCAATCCTTGTTTTTCCAAGATTTGGCATCACCTGTTTCTACTGGTAAAGGGAAGTTCTCGACTCCAGCTCAGGCTGCTGCTGTATCTGCTCTATGGCGTGACAATTTTGGGGGTTCCGATCTTCCTCCTCCTCCCTTTCACACCTTGGAGGACCGTTCGGAAATCTCTCCCGAGTCTGGGATTCCTGATTATCCTTTATCTCCTGACATCAAATCTCACCCTACAACATCTCCATTTCAGTCTTCTGGGAGGGAGTTTGGTACTCCCCCAAAAACCAAATCCGAGGCAACTACTTCCTTTGCTTTGATCAGTGGGCAGAACACTCAACAGGGCTCTCCGATTTCGACTTGGTGGTCGCCGTCAAAAGCTAGAAGCAGCGAACACGAAGACAAAGGCAAAGGTTCTCCAGTTGAGGGTGTGGTCCAGCCTGGTGCTTTAATCACACTTCCACCGCCTCGAGAAGTTGCAAGACCGGAAAAGCATAGGAACTGCGTGCCTGCAGGTAACCTTGACGAGGAAGAATGGGTTACTGTTTATGGGTATTATTTCATCTCCCTTTTTCTATGCACCCATTGATTTGTTATTTCTTGTTTTCTTCTCTTAGCATTTTGTCATGTAGTATGATGTTACCTCCTTTTCCTTGCTATCTTCTTTCTGTACTATCAAATGGATATTGACTTTAGCTTGAAAATATGTACTGGGCATTTAGATTTTCAGATTTTCACAGGTACAGATAACGTTGAATTAGGGCTGTTTTTTGTAGTGTTGTTTTAGATTGGTGGATTTATGTACTCTATAATAACAACCACAACTAAGCCTCAGTACCAAACTAGTTGGGGCCGGTCTTACTATGATAGCGATGAATTATGGTTGTTGTGCAAATAGCTTTCCATGTTTGCTGTGTTCTACCTTGATATGCCTAGAACTCTTGTCAAAACTATTGGAAGATCTCTACAATGCTGACAGTTAGAGCCTTAAAGGTTGCTTATGTTAAGAGAAATCAAAGTTTTGAAATTGTTAATGCCTAGTTTATGATTTGTGATTATTTCTCAATCATTAGGTTGAAAATGAATAGAGTTGATGAAATATCTTCACAGGGAATTAGTCAAAGATATGATAGCATTGAACCCATCATCTAAATCATTAAATCCAAATTTGATCCTTTTTTTTTTTACCGAATTTCTGGGGTAGCACCTTCTCAATTTGAATTAGACTGAGGGAGGATATATCTTACCAATTTTAGGATGGAAGTACTTTGATTCAAGTTAAAATTGAATTAAACAAACAAATCTGATTCTCATTTTATTATCTATGCCTGTGGTAGATGAGTTCAATCTAAATGCTAGTATGTTGCATATAGATAGTTAAATAAGTTTCAGAATCATGTCATTTAACTTTATAAAATTGTGCCTAGGCGTTGAGTTGTGCACCTCAAATTTTTTGTAACAGTAGCAGATGAGTCTTTGAAATCTATCTATTTATATCTCTAACTCTTTCTCAAAAGTTATTACAAGTATGGATGTTTCTGCATCATCATGAGATAAAATTTTGACATAAAAGCTGCATCCAACCACTAAACAAGAACACATAATAAGTTACCGTGCTTTATTTAAACTGATTTCGGAATTGTTTTTTATGTTTGTTATCCGTGTAAAGGAGCTAGCAGGGTGCAATTTAATTGTTTCAGCCATCCTATAAATGATTGATGTTTTGGACAAAATTCCAGATTATCATTTTCTGTGACAATTAGAAAAGCAAATAAGCTAATTTAAGTTCACATAATACAAATAAAAAAATATTGAAATTTTATGCTGGATGTGATGAGCAAAGTCAATTTATTGCCATTAAATTGCTTATGCTGCCACTATGAGAGTCATAGAGAAGCCCCTTCTGTGGTATTTAAGTCTTGCCAGTAAAATCCTTTGTATCATCTGCTCATGCAAGGTTGATTATCTGATGCCAAAGAAGTGCTTAACCAAGACTCCTACAAACATGTATTTTCTCACTATTCTATTAGAAAAATCTTGCAATTTCTGATTATAAAGCTTAAATCCATCTAAAGAAGAAGATGAAATGAGCTGCTTTCTGTAATCTCAAAAACAAAACGAGATGGAGATTTTGGCCAATGATTGGTTAGTTTATAGAAAGATGTGTTAATGAGGTGGGGTACAGAATGGGAGAATTGGTCCATTTAACCATTTTTCAGATTTAATTGAGAAACAATGTTTGACTTCTAAGATGGAGTGTTTTAAGTCAAACCAACGATGATTGCAATTATTTGTTGCTAGTCATTTCTAGTGGTTGGATGGTAAATGAAGTTCTTAAAAGCACACAGCCAGGAATCTGAAGCCTTGGAGGCTTGTCCATTATTATTCTTTATTAATCTATGTTGCAAGTTGAGAAATGTCCTCTATTTCTCCATGTTGTTTCCTTACATTCTAGATCTATACCACTTATTGGAAATATTTATTTTTCAGATTTGCTCCAGGTGATACCAATTTAGTGTTACGGGAGTTTGAAAAATGCGGTGTGATCTTGAAACATGTTCCTGGTCCAAGGGAAGCTAACTGGATGCACATTCTCTATCAGGTTCTACTCGTTTGCCTTGTATCATCATTTGAGAGGCTGTTCTTTTGTTGTATTTTTTCATGTCATCGTTGCAAATTTTCTTTTGGCTTTTGGCACTTTTATGGTTCTTCTATATAAATGAACAATTGCATCTCTGAAACATATGCTAACTGAACTTAAAAGTTGACAAAGTTGGTGATACATATGAGAGAATTTGAAACTTTCAGGAGGCTTAACATTTCCTCAATTCTGTGTTTAGTGGGAATATGGAAGTATTCATGTATACCTGTTTGGTTGTTCCATAATGACTTCTAATCAACTAAGTTCTTCTTTAGATTTTCGCTATCACCCAATATGATAGATTATTTGAATAATATGGTTGCTACAGAATGTTCACCTGATATACATGCATCCTTTGCCAGTTTTTTGAAGGGTTTGAATTGGGTTCCGGACCCTTTTGAGTGAGTAGTTTATTCAGCCATCATTTCTCAGATCAACAAGTGACCTTGTTTCTTATTAGTCCTCTTACCCTAATTTGATTCCATAAGCTTGCAGAATGAATACTCTGTGTAAGCAAGAGCACAATTGAGACAAAAAGAATAAGCTGCTGCTGTCTGGTTTATGTTCTTCCTCTTGTTTTTTTTTTTTTCTTGGCTTGTTGTCCCACGTTTGCCTCATCTTTTTTCACCAAGAATTGTGTGTTACATTGTTGACAATCTTATCTGTCCAACTGTTTTGGTCATTGTGCTTTAGACCTATATGTTTTATCCAAAAGTCTTCTGGAACCTTTTCTATTTGCTTCTTTGTATCAGAAATTGTGCACAACTTTTTCTGATACTTTTAGCCCATGGTATCAAGGTGTTACATGATTTTGAGTCTGCTCCATGTCAAAGCTTATGAATTGTGATTTAGTGGTCTGTCCTTTTGCTATGTGTAGAGTCGAGCTGATGCTCAGAAGGCTCTTAGCAAGAATGGGATTCAAATCAACGGAGTACTAATCATTGGTGTGAAGCTAGTGGATCCAATGCAACGCCAGGCTTTGAATGAAAGAATTAACCATCAGGGATTCATGACCTTACCCCCACCATCATCGACTAGAACCCCAGAGTCAAACGCATCAAGAGCCTCTCCTCGCCCCCACTATCTTCAAAATGGCAACACCAGTGCCCGGCAGTCAGGAGGTGTGATTGCTTCCCCAGCAAAGTCCATGGTATCCAAAATCTTCGATGTTATGTTTGGCATTTAGGTTAGAAGTTTGTGCTGATCCAAAAGGCTGTTTTTTATATCTTGTTACAACCAATAGTATAATTGTTTCCGGCAACTAGAATATAACAGAGTTAAGTGTTTTTTGTTTCATTGTCTTTCCCATGTGAGAGATATTTGTTATATTCCTTGTCTTTAAAATTGTACTAAGATTCCTATTTGAAAAAACAAAGAAAAAAACTGTACTAAGACATCTGCCTTGTGATATTTTGCTCAAATGTTGTGAAATGAAATGTGCTGTCATGGTGAATTTGGAAGATAATAGAAACCGAACTTTTATTTTTTTTTACTCGTTAAGCTGATATGGAAGCAATTATTTTTCTGTTGTTATAATTACTATAATTTTTAAAGTACGAGAGGAGAAGTGCAATTTTTTGCTATGGTAGCTTATACTCTCTTCTGAAAGGGAAACTGTTTGAAGTTTGAGCGTAGATAAGAGGGAAACCTGCCTATGGGAGTTTCACGTGATGGTTGGCATTGAAACGATCTGTTTTTCAGCATTGCAGTTTCTCACTTTTTGATAATTTGGGTTGTCAAGTCTTGTATTCTAGCAAGCTCCATTTAAACCCAGGTTGGACTGGTGTGGGAAAGCTAAACTGTGATTTCAGACAGGCACTGTAACTAAGCTGCAAGCGGAATTTGATTGCTTCAACCGGTGGCCATTTGCAAAGCTGATAAATGACGTCCAATTCAAGTGAGAAACTTCCGACACCCAACACATATTTTCAAACATCCTCTCCATGCACGATGCCTCAACCTGGCACAAGCATCAGTAACAATCAATAGCCCTATGCTGTGCGGTGTTTCCATCTCAGGAACCATCAGTCTCGGGCTCGGGGTTTCTGCGTTGAACTTTGAACCAAAGGCATGGTAGGTTTATTAGTTTCAGGGTTTTGGTTAAATAATTGAAGCTTTAACCTTTCAGAAATAATTTCATAACAGAGCCATGAAACTAATAAGATCTTCTCCTAAAACATTTATTATGGCCTGCAACATTCAGGGATTCCACCCAGAATTGCATCATCGAGTTCTAGGAATAACCGCCACCTGGAAATCCATCCTCCAATTCACGGTTTCTCTTGACTGTTCCTGCATTAGATTCCATCACTGCTGCCATCTCCCTGAATTTTGCTGGGGTGACTGGGGACTCTGATGAGTGACACAACTTTCTTTATCTTTGATGACTCCAGGTTAGCTATTTTGTTCGACCCAACCACCAGTTTCTCAAAAAAGAAAAAAAAAAAGGAGAAAAAAAGAACAAAAAAGGAAGACGAAACTTTGAATGTGCAGAGACTGAAAAAGATTGTATAGACCCCAATTCAATGGAGTTTAAACCATTACATACATAGAGTTTAACAATGTACAAAGTGTTCTTTTATCAAGGCTCGAGCCTTACAAGCACAAGCTGTATTCTATATAAAATAACATGGAAGAAATTGTTGAAACCCATTAAACCATAAACAATGATACAATGTAGGTTGTTCTTCAGGCATCTATGGAGGATTGTTTGGCTCTTCTTGGATAGGAGAATTACCTTTATCCATTGCTTGTACTAACTGATCAATATCAGGCATCGTAGCAATCATCTTGCTTGTAATTTTTTTAGGTGGGACATGATTTTTTTTTATTAAGCTATCCCACCAAGCATACGGTAAGTTGTAATAACATTACAACTCATGATATGTTCCTTATTCCATGTGTAAATATATTGTTTAATATTATTATATTGTCTTTGTTTATTTTATTTTAAGTTCTTATTTAATAAGTGTGACCTCGTCTAGTAATCAGCTAGTTAGATGACCCGTGCAATGTTGCCGGTCAATTTAATTTTTTGCATAAAAAATATATATATAAAAAGCTAAGATTTAAAAATGCAAGGTCTTTCTACAAAGCTATACTCAAGAGTCTTGGGTTTGGCTGCAATGTCTAACCCAAGAATAATATTTATAATATTAATAATAACATTAAATTTGCATGACTTAAGTTTAAGTGGGTTTGACTGCAATACCAGACCCAATAGCCTTGGATGTGGGTCTGGCTGCAAAGTCATATCATAAAAGTATGAAAATTAAATAGATTAAGTTAAAAAAAAACATAGAAAAAAAAAACCAACATGAAGAAAATAACTAACGAAGAAAAAAAAATCTGAATTAACTAGGTTAACCTGTCAAACATTGGATTCGTGTCGTGAAAGTTTGATAACTAAATAGAAAAAAAATTGATGGGTTAACCCAAAATTAACTGGGCTAACTAGTCAAACTTAAGATTCGTGTCATGAAAGTTTGATAACTAAATAGAAAAAAAATTAACATTAATAAACTAAAATAAACAAAAAAAATTAGTTAAAAAGAAAAAAAATAAAAACAAACAAAATGCATTGGCCTATTCACCGTGGACTGCAATGTCCAGTTCATAGTTAAAGGCATAAAAAAGGTAAAAAAGCAAAAAGTAGTTAAAGGCATAAAAAAAGTAAAAAAGTGTCATCTTTATACAACCCCATGTGTTTATCAGCATGTTAATCCAAAGAGTAATAACACTTAAACCAATAAATAAAATAGAAATAATAAAAAAAGAGCTAAGATCGAAGTGAAAAGAACTTGATCCAATGATTATTGGATGAAAGACCTTAATTCATTAATTATAAAGAATAAAAAACTACAAGTATAAAGAAGAATACCACAAAGATAATTAATTTTTGCTAAGTCATGAAGAGTTCAATAAAAAACCAAGAGTATGAGCAACTTCATACACACACATAATATTATTATGAAATAAATTTAAGTCCCCCCCTCTCCACAAAAGGATTTATCCTTTAATTAATAATAAGAATAATATTTATGGGCAATACATTCATATAATCTTGCATTAAAGAATCAACAATATTAGTTTGCATAGGCTCGTTAGTATAAAAAACATTCTTTAAAACACTCTCTCATGCATAAAATCTCTCATAATTTTATATTTTCCCCTCAACAATCTCTTTTATTTCTCTCTTATAGGCTAACTCACCATTTTCTTTTAGCTCGACCACTATTTTCTTGTACGTTAACCTCACTAACATATTCTAAAAAGTTATATTCCTAACTAGACCACTTCCATGAATGTGAATAGACACATGAACTCTTTGGCTATATATTAAACTTCCATACCGAGGGTCAGGATGCTTTTTTCCATATTTATATGAAGACAATAAAGACATTAAAATCCAATACTTCTTATATTTATTATTGATGTGGTATCTTGAATTGAAAAAAAAAATTCTTTTAATGCTTTAAATTATCCTCTTTGACTTGCCAACTCAATACACACTAGACCACAAGTAACTCACCCTCAATTGAATATTTTATCTCCTCATCACTAGCATCGTTAAGATCAAAATCATTGATGTTATCTTTTTTAGGATATGAATCTAGTGGACTTTCATTCATTGAATCATCCATCTCAAATGAATCAGGTTGGGAGTCTTTTAAGTGTTCAATACCATCTTAATATTTTGTATTTTTTTTAGCATTGTATTGTAGCTCCATAGTTAATAAGTAGTTTATTTATTTCTTTAATAATTTTTCATCCTTGCTCTCCTTTACTAATCTTAATAAAGCTTCTTGAATGTCAACTTTTAGGGTTTAAAGCCATAGTTTATCTTACCTTTTAGATCTAGGAACCTTTTAGGTTTTTTTCTTTCTCAAATTAGTAAACACAAAATATTATTTATCCATCCTGTTTTTTATATCATCAAACTTCACATTCATATGCTTAAACTGTTGTTGCATTGCCTATAACAAAAAAAAAAATCATTTTTCTTCTCCTTAGGTGATGACCTACTAATGAAAGACATGGTCAAATATGAAGTTTTATGTTAGTAAAAGAAATATCATCACACACTCTCTCATGTGTTTATACTTAATAATAAATCACTTCACTCGTGTTTCACTCAAATTTTAGCTTTGTTTTTCATGATAATATGTCCACCTTTATGCCTTGTACCTCTCGTGCTCTCCTGTTTAGTTCTTTAAAGAACTAAACAAAAACAACCAAAAATTCAACTCATAATATCCAACCAAAGATTTTAAGAAACATGATAGTTAAGAACAATGAAAATAAAAATGAAATGAAATTGAATACACAAATAAAATGAAAAAAATATAAAATTGAAAACAAATTCAAGAAGGACTATTAAATAAAAACCATAATAGATTCAAATAACCCAAGATCAAGCTTTCAAAAACTCTAGAAATTACTAATGTAACAACTGATTTGATATAAATTGATTTGACATGTTCTTTAAGACCTGAATCAAAATATTGTAATTTCAACCACCCAAAATCAATTTTAAGTCAAACAATTAGTTACATACTAATCAGACCTAAATTAAAACCAAACTAGTATGAATTATAATTTTTCCAAGAACCCAAAACTATAATATTAGAAGTACTAATTGAGTCTATTACAAGGTCTAAGACTAAGAAGATCGAGAAGAAATTTATTGGGCTAAGTCAAGATGTTTGGGTTAAAAAGTTGCAAGTCTAGCAGACTAGACCTTTATGTACTTTTTAGGCCATCTTTTAAAGAGAAATGGTTTTATTTCAGAATAATATTATGTGTGCTTGTGCGTGAGGTTGCTCATACTCTTGGTTTTTCATTAAACTATTTATGATTTATCAAAGTTTAATTGTTTTCGTGGCGTTCTTCCTTATATTTCCAGTTCTTGTTTTTTTTATAATCAACGGGTTGGGGTCTTTCATCCAATAATTTTGGTTTTTTTAGTTCAAATAATCATTGATTTAATTTTTTTTAATTTGATTTTAGCTTTTTTAGGTTATTTCTATCTTGTTTGTGGATTCAAAGGTTCTTACCCTATTGATATACATCAGTTTATAGCAGAGTAAAACTCTAACACATGTTTTATCTATTTGTCCATCTTTAAATTTTCATGTTATTTGCTCTTTTTTTTTTTTTTACAGTTATTAAATTATGGAATCTATTATTATAAAAGCTAAAGTTTCTATAAAGTTTTAGTTGCTCTAAATCAATTTATTAAAAAAAAAAAAGATGAAATCACATTAGATAGTTTCTGCCATGAGTAGAGATTATACAATTGAATTTAGAATTCTTAGGAAATCTTTTTTGCAATTCTTGATTTCAAATACAAAAATTTAAAATTACTAGGTATTTTTTGTTTGTATTTGTATTTGAATTGTTTAAGTCTACACTAGTTTTTAGGTTTTATAGAGTCAATTCTTGAATTTTATTATTGTTTTTGTATTCATTTTTATTTTTTTTTCATATTTTTTTTTGTTTTTATATTCATTTTTATTTTTCTCATGTTCATATTTGTTTTGTTTTCGTATTTATAATCATTTTTGTTATTTTTTTCTTGATTGTCTTGTGTCTTGAAATCTTTGGTTAGACATTACGAAGTGAAATGTTTGATTAGCCCTCTAAAGAACTAAAGAGGATAGCATGACAGGTAAAATATGAAAAGATGAGACTATTATCATGAAAAGCTAAAATTTGAGTGAAAAACAAGTGGAGTGACATGCTATTGAGTGTAAACATATGGGGAAACGACTTGGTTTTATTTCTGAATAATATTATGTGTGTGTAAGATTGCTTATACTCTTGATTCTTCATTGAGCTTTCGTGGTGATAGAGCATAGGGTCCGGTTAATAGACCTACCTATTAGGGTTAGGCATTTTGGAAGTGTACATAAGATGCGAAATCCTGGGTAGAATGCATACGGGGGTTGGACCTAAACTCATGGCTTTAGGATTTACTTTTAGGATTCAAATGGCTTTTCATACCCAATACAAAGGGGAGTGGACTAGGTTAGAGTTCTAAGAGAATAAAAGAAGGAGAAATGGGGAAGGTGCTATGTATTACATTTGTTCAAGTTATGTCTGGGACTTAACCACCCTACTTATAATAGTATTAAAGCTCATAACTCTTCTATAGGCACCATAATACTTGATGGACACTATAGACTACGACCAATGCATTATAAGCAAACAAGAAAACCAGACAGAAAGGTATAATGTATTCATCCTAGGTCATGGAAGAAGAGAGGCAACTCATCCAAAATAAAAATTGGACTTTTATCTCGAGCTCCATCTTGAAGGGGCATATTTTAAGTAATAGGATTGTAACAATTTGATAGTTTCAAAATAATTGTTCCTTATAGTAAGGAAAAAAATTTCAAACTGCTTTATATTTTAGGATCTCAAACAACTATTTGTTATCCTTAATATGTATTAACTGCTGCAAAAATGTATAATAAATCAATCGATTTCCTAATTGTAATAATAGGATCCTTCTTGGTAGAGTTATTACATGGAAGTGTTATTATAGGACAATCCACTTTGACTCATTTTTATAGTTTACACACTTTTGTATTATCTCTTCTTACTGCCATATTTATGTTAATGTATTTTCCAATGATACGTAAGCAAGGTCTTTTATAACTTTAGTCCTTTATTCCATTGTGTCTAAGCATGATTAGACTCTTTTTTTATCTGCATTCGATGCATTTTCTTATTTAAGATAGAAGTTCTTCCCTCGTGACCTATCACATTTGATAGTTGTTCTAAGAGTCTATGAGCATGGAGAGGTTTATAAAGTTTTCAAGCAAGAAAGACAAGTTTTGGCTACGATACGACTATGATTCCTATAGAGAAAAAAAGAGTTTACAGCTATTGGCACCAACTCGAACTAATAAGAGCTACCTCACAGTGACCTACTAGTGACTTCATGGTCTCAAATTGTAACCCAAATCATGCAAATGTTGGCCAAACATGTACAAGCATTAAGCATAGAATGAAACACTCAACAACTAGTGGATTAATTCAATCAAAGAAATTGTTCACATATTCGTAGCTAGATTACATAAAAAATCCTAGAATAAAAGACTAGTCCATAGCTAAATTAAGGAGAAACAAACTTGACACAATGAGCATTACACAACAGTGGAGAAAGACTGGAGAAAAGTTGGATGTCTTGAAGTTAGTTGCTACCTCTTTTTTTTTTAGTTCTATTGTTCTTTATTTTAGTATCGCCTCCTACATTTTATGGTGTTTTTAGGGTGTCGAGAGTCGCCTTAGCTGCTATCTAAAGATGTATATGTATTCTAGCATTATCCTCCAAAGAAAAGGAAGTCAATTTCCTTCTCTGTCGTGCGGATTCTTTTCCTTCCTGATATTGCAGGCTAAATTTGGAGTAGAAAATGTGCAAATTAAGACTTTTCTATTTCTAGAACAATAGAGTTTATCGATGTTCAATTTCAAATTCAGCCCACCCTAGGTATTTAGTACCCGAAAAACATATTAAATTCCGAAAAAATCAATAATTCAAAAAGGCATCTAAAATCCTAATAAACTTGTGTGATACATACAAAATACTTCAAAATAAAACAAAAATAATTAAAAATGTATGTGTAATAAATTCCTTTATTAGTGGACCTACGGCAAGCTTTGGGTGGAGCTTGGCGGCCAAGCTTGTCGGAGGTCCCTGTCCCTATGCATAATAGTGATCATTAGGCCTTCATGTTTTCTACTTTGAAACATTAACCCTCATTTCGTTAACCTCAGGTGCATTAAAAGAAATGGATGTTTTATTGACTCCACAGGAACATTCTCTTACTAGCTGGGTGTGTTTGTAGATGGTTCAAGTTCATGAAGATGCATAGAATTTCCTCACGCGTGGGCCATCATCATTTGTCTGCCATTGTTAACCATATATATATATAATTCGTTTTAAAAAAATTTAATTTAATCCTTAAATTTTCAATTATTTCATACAAGTTACGCATTTAGCCCCTCCAAAAATAAAATATTTGCTCTCCAACCTTATAGTTTTTATCATTGCACCCCCAATTAAAACCACCATATGATTTTATGAGAATCTCCCATGCATTTTTTGAGTTTTTGCTGGAGCCATCATTTCTAACTAAAGTAAATTTAAATTTTTTAAAAAATATTTTTAAAATACGTCATCTAGATTCTTTAAGATTCTTCTTTTCCTCATCACTCAGGGTTGCTTACGCTGTTGTTGATTATGGCTCAATATATCCATCTTCAACTAGTTTCCACAAATCTAAACAACCCAAAAGGTCCTTGAATTGCACACACAACACATCATAATTTTGCTCATGATTGCTTTGTCCTTCGGCCCTTGTCAATCATGTAGTCTTTCATGAGAATTCATCATGTAAATTATGGGTTGACGTCAAAATAAAAAAGAGATAGGGAGAGAACTGATTCATTCGACTTCTCCTTTGTGTGTGGCCTCTTCTTCTTCGAGAGTGCTGAGGGAAAAGATTGGGTGGATGGGAGAAACTACTCAGAAGACGATGAGATTAAGAGTTGTAAGAAATTATATATAAAAAAAGAACACTGTATACTGTAATTAGTGAGTAGTTGAACAGGAAGTGCAAAACAAAAAACAATGTTGTTTTTGTTTTTGTTTTCTTGTGTTAATTGTCAATGGTGGGTGGTGGCCGGGGGAAGTTGCAGCTAAATTTCCCTAAAATGTCATGCTCTAATATTATACTATCACAAGCACTTAATAAATGTTTATTTTTTAACACATTTTAAGCACACGCTGTACAAGTAACCGCGGAGGAAGACAAGTACCCTGCCTCCCTCTGTTGCCTATAAAAACCTCCCCTCTCTTGATTCTCTATTGCCTGATTGCCTCCTAAATCATATCCCCCCCCCCAAAAAAGAAAAAGAAAAGAACATGATGATGAATGGCCAAAAAATGGCAGCAGCAGAGGTGGCAGTGCAGCTGCCTGAGTCAAAGATGGTGACTGAGAACATAGGGGGAGCGGCAGCTGCTATGAGGCCTTTTGGCCGGAAAGCTGAAGTTATGAACGTGTTACTCAGGGTGTTGTGCATGGTGACATCTGTTGTAGCTCTGTCCTCCATGGTCACAGCCCAACAGTCCAGTACCGTCTCCATCTATGGCTTCATGCTCCCTATTCAATCGAAGTGGTCCTTCTCTCACTCATTTGAGTAAGTTAGATTTACCCTAATGCCCCTCGCCCCTTTTGTTCTTGCTGCTGCTGCTGCTTGGTTGCAGGGAAACTGAGGGAAAATAACAGAAAGTGGAAGGAAAATAACTGAGGGTATATATAATTTATTTGATTTTTAAAATTTTTTTTCATTCTTGCTTTCAATTTGTTTTAAATTTAATAAAAAAATGTTATTTTCAAATATTTTCAAATAAAAACATATGCTATCACATGAATATCTCTTAATCATATGAGTTTGCCGTTTTCATTGAGTTAATTTTATAGTCATAAAGATAATGTCCAGATTCTACTTGCTTTACTTTTGCTTATTTTCTTAGTAACCAAACAATCCAAATTAAGTGGCAATAATTTGAGCCCTTTCTTTCTCGACCCTTCTTCATTTGTGGTTTTTTAAATTGAATTTTCCAAGGTTGACCGACAAAAGCGGAGCCTGACGACCTCACTCGTTTGTCAGATTGTATGAAAAAATGTTTTATTTTTATGTTGACGGAATTGCCCTTTCAGGAAAAACAAAATTTTTGGTACTCCCACCCTCCACTCTCATGGCATTTGAATGAACAGAATCAAACCCGTGACTGTTGTTGTTTTCTTCCTTTGCTTTTCTCTTAGTATTTGTTTTATCGGGTCTTGGTCAGATTATGATTTTCTACCTTTTTTTTATGTACTTTTTACTGTATCTGCTTTTCCTGTACCTTTTGCACTGACTGTTTAATCCCTTCCTCCAAAGCAAAGCAGAACTGGGGATGGTCTCATGCTCGAATCCTACTTAAGAACCACATATATTAAAGAGTTATTTTTTTGTAAATTTGGATGAGCTAATTAATGTCAAGAATTCTGTCATCCCTGCTGAACAGATATGTGGTTGGAGTCTCTGCAGTTGTTGCAGCGCACTCATTGCTGCAACTGCTGATTAGCGTGTCAAGGTTGCTTAGAAAATCTCCGGTGATTCAATCAAGAACTCATGCATGGCTTGTTTTTGCAGGAGATCAGGTATATACATAAGCGCATTTATATCTTAAAAAGCACGCATCTACTTGTCTCTCCGATTGGTAGTCTCCCAGTAGTTTCGATTGCAAATGAGAAAACGTGCCTTTCTGAATTCCGAAATTTTCATTTGTTCATCCAATTAGTTTTTTTGTCACCAGGAAAAAATTCTTACATGCTTGGTTATCACTGATCTTGAAAATCCACAGAATTAAGGTAACGAGGTCAGCTTGAAGACGAGTCAGAGTCTTCTTTACTGATCCCACCTAGCTATAGACTAAAGTGCATATTGAAGTTCCACCTTTTCATTCTAGGAGTTGCAAATGGAGCTTGCACAATTGAAAACCATTATGAGTGAGCCCAAATTTAAAACCATGGCCATTTCGATATTACAATATTCTAGTACAAAGGATGATCTCAAATTTTCTGGAGCTGTTATTTCCAAAGTTGTCAAATTGTTGAAATATCCTGGTACTGCTACATCCCGTGGCTGAAAATGTAAATTAGTTGTCTCATGAAGCTTGCCCAAGTCACCTTGACTGGTAACTTAAGGGTGCTTGTTTTATAAATTAAGTTTGAACTCGTTCAGCATCTTCAAGCATTTGGTTTCAACTCGTGCATTAATCTAGTACTCTACTGAGGTCTCATCAACTTTTGAGTTGCAGGTATTTGCATATGCAACGATAAGCGCTGGGGCAGCTGCATCAGGAGTCACCAACCTCAATCGCACCGGAATCCGACACACAGCTTTGCCAAATTTCTGCAAGCCTCTACAGAGCTTCTGTGACCATGTTGCTGTCTCTATATTCTTCACTTTCTTGAGCTGCTTCTTGCTCGCTGCATCTGCCGTTCAGGAAGTCATATGGCTCTCCAGATCCAAGCACTGAAGATCTTTTCCCTTCGATATACTTGCTGTTATCCTTCCTCGAAATAAGGGTTCATCCTTCAATTAATTCCAGCGATATCTTCTATCGTTACTGGAAGTTTTGTGATCATGGCACCTTAACCCTTTGTAAATAACAAGGAGTTAATGTCTTTTTTGTTACAGTACCATGCGTGTCTCACTTTTAGAGCCATTTATGACCAGCTTGTTTCGAAACTCTTGTTCGTGCTTGCTAGCTAGTGTTACTCTGTTTCAGACATGCTTAACTCGGAGATAATATGTTATAGAAGTTTGAGGTTTTGAGATTTTTTCGTTACTTTAACGATAGAATGGCAGTTTCCCATTAGAAATGTCAGTTCGCCATGGAATTTTAAGGATTTAACCGGGCTCATACAAAACTAGTAAGCTATTGCCCCTTTTGTATTTATACTCTCTAATTTTTTTTTTAATTTTAAAATTTAAATAATTAGATGTTTGGATTTAACCTCCTTTATCAAGATCCTATCACCATTAGTAATGAAACCAGCTATTAACAGATTTGAGTGTTTTAAGACTTGGAAATCTTGAATCTAAGAACAAGAGCTTAAAATTTCGTGTTGGATTTTAGTTTTAAAATCATTTTTTATTTTATTTTGAAATGTTGTTTGTGAGGTTTAAAGAATTATTCCGATGATCTTTTGAAGTAATTTGATAGTTAGAATGGTGAAATGCAGGTAACGAACAGTGACAGGAAAAGTTCTAATTCAAATATCCAATATTTAGTTCATGTACTAAAATTAAAGGAAAAAAACAAAAAACCTATAAATGGTGTAAATCAAAACGATTGATAATTAATGGCTTCTTTATATATATCTTAGCCTGATTAAACACTATATATTTTTAAAAGAGAGGAATATAACATCGTTTTGGCTTTCACTTAATAGCTTGAATTTTTACTTAAAAATTAAAATGTTTCTTTAATATAATATTTTATTATTTAAAAAAAAACATATCATTTTCATTGTGAGCTTTCTTAAAAAAAACCAATATAGACCTCAACAATGTTTCTTTTTTATTGAATTTTATATTATTTATTTTAGATCCTTAACTTTTTATTTTTAATTTTATCTTGATATAATTTTTTAGATTTAAAACTAAAAGTTTATTTTGATTTGTTTTAATATAGTTATCATGACATTGAAAAAATTTCTTGATGTTGGCCCAGTTCTCGATTTTACAAAAAAAAAAAAAAAATCTCCTTTTTAAGGCTGCCAAAAGAAAAATGTTTTTTCTTTAAATGCAGGGGGCTTTTTGGCTAGGGATTTGGAAAAAGTCCTTTTTGATCCTTATAGTTTCCACTTTATTGTTTTAGTTTAAAACTTTATTTTTATCATCAATTTGGTTCCTTTTTTTGCTAGAAAAGAGAGAAAATTATTGGAGTATGGCAAAGAAAGAGAAAGTTATTGCTTCATCACTTTATAACTAGAAAAAAAAAACTATTTTTAATGTCAACATGTTCTATTAAATTAAAAGAGTTTCATTCAAGTGTTTTTTCCCCTTCATCTAGTCAGAAAAAAGGTAGATCTAGATTGATATAAGTTTTTTTTTTTTCTCAATTTAAGTTTGTTTTTTTTTTTTTTTACAGGTTGAGGGATTTTTTGAGTTTATATATAGGTTTATTGACATTAGAAGGTCTTTATTAGAAATTTTCATGTAAAAATTAGTTGAAAATGATTTTTATTGGTGAAAAAAACATCAAAAATTATATAGACAGATGAAGCACCATCAACCTTTATTTATTTATTTTTATAAGAAATGAGAGTGGATGATGTGTCCCCTGTTCCTATGCCAAAAATTATAATAAGAGGTCAAATGAGCAAGCTTACCCTTGCATGCCCGTGAGTGACCTTTTAAAAATGAGCCAAGTATACGAGTTTGGCCTGCTGAGCCAGACACTAACCACTTTTTTTTTTTTTTAATTAATACCTTCTTCTTCTTATATATTTTTTACTTTGTATTAGTTTATTTTTTGTTCACATTTAAATTAATACCCTTTTCTCTTATTTTTTAAATTGTTTAGTTCACTTTTTTTATTTATATATGTTTCAAAGAGAATATTCTAATTTATTTTTATTTTTTTATATTTGATATAAAAATTGTATTTGCATTATGTTTTCATAAAAGTAAAAATTATTTATTTTTTTGTAAGAATATGATAATAAAAGTATAAATTAGAAAGAAAAGTCGGGATTAAATTTTTAAAACTTATTTATCTTTTTATTTTATGGAAAATATTAGTCTTTTGTTTTAGTATTTAATTAACATTAACACCTCTTTTTTATTTTACTGATTCATGCATTCTTCAATTTATTTTATTTAGCATAGAGAGCATCTTTACATTTCTCAATTAAAAAAATAATGATATATTGAAACACACAAGAAATATTGGCATATTTTCATACTACAATGAACATGAACTTTAAATTTTACCGTAGTGTAGCATTAAAAACTTTTTTTTATATATATTTATTAATGCATATTATTTTTAATTTATTTTATTAAATATATATATATATATATATCATTTTTTCGTTCAAATACAATTATTTGTTTCTTCAGATTATCCTGTTTGAATAATTATCCATAATAATAATAATTCAAACAGTGTACATTAACGGTTGATGCATGTCATTTTTTTTTAATTTTTTAGAATGTTCACCAAATTTATTTATTTTTAATTTTTTTGCAATATTTTATGTATTAATATTTTATTCTCCTTGCATTATTTTAATAGAAAGATGGATGAAATGTTGTACATCCTTAAATAATAAAAAACAGCTAGGTTAGGCCCATGTGTCTTAAGACTTTTTTTTTTTTAGGCTAGGTGCAAGGGGACCAATCTCATAGGATTACGTATATGGTTTTGTTTTTATTATTATTGTTTTTTTTATTATTTTTATATTTTAAAATGATATTTAAATTATTATTTAATTTTTTTGTAGTTTTTTTAGTAATATTATAGATTGTTTTTACATAATATCAATTTTTTTATACTTTTTATTTTTACATGATTTTATCATATTAATTATTTTGACTTCATCACTTCTAAAATATTGAGACAATTTTTTTAATATTTCTTATTATTCAATTTTCCATATTTTGTAATAAAATACTTAACTGGCAGGTCGCCGAAAAATTATTTCAGCCAACAACACGTTGTCCACTGTAATTTGTGTCTGCACTGAGTAGATGGCGTTGAACATCACTCAATATATATATATATATATATATATATATATATATATATATATATATATAGTAGTCCTGATCTCTTAGACCTAGATATAAAATGTTTTTTAAAATTTAAAATATTTTTTTAAAATTAATTATTACAATATACTTTTAAAATAAGATTAGAGATTTCATGTTTATATTTTAAGTAAATATTTTAATTCCAAAAATATATTGTTTCACTCATTAATTGAAATTATTGACATATTTGAGAATATTTATTTCAGTTACTTTGATTTTTTTTCTTATTAAAAACTACATTGTAAATAATAAAAGATATTTTTCACCAAAACCAAAAAACAAAATCAATTTATTACTTGTATTCGTGAACTTGCAATTTTGACCAAGAACAAGCCCTATGATTATTTTGAATTCCTCAAGTCTCTAGAGGCATGGCCTCGTCTCCAAGCCATATCAATTTGGACATCAAAATGACTAGTCTGATTAACCCAGTCCCAATGACGTTGCCTGAGTCAATCAAACATAGAGAATTTCCATTATGTTTTGTTCCTTCAACATAAACACCTCCAAATTCATCCAGCATGTGTCCCAATCACCTTGCCGGCGTCAATCTAACATGGAGGATTACAGAACCAAATCTGATTTTGATCTTGATATTCTGGTGCTGCCCATTATATTTTGTTAGTTTACCAAAATCCACCTCCGAATTCATAATTTCACATGTCTAATAATTGATTATGTTCAAGAATCTACGCCATCCCTTTGCCTTTCCCTTTCTGCTTTTCTTTGACAGTATCCTTCTCCACACCAAATCTGATTTTGATCTTGGGGCCCTTTTCTTTTGGTCGTTTTCACAGCGTGTTTTTGGAAGATTTTTGTACCATGAGACACTGCTTCGTTAGATTTGTGCAATAAATAATAAAATGGTTTCTACACTGCTATATATGTTATTGTTTTGGTTTGTTGGGTTTGGGTAGCTAGATTGCAGAGGAAAAGGTTGAGGGCGTTGGCTATGGTTTTTTTTTTTTTTTTTTAAATTTAAAGATAAAATTATAATATTTAACATGAAAGCTCTTTATAATGACAATCTTATAAATATTTCAATTTTTTTATTGATTATTTTTTAATATACATGAGAGAGGATATGCAAAGTATTATAAATTTATAAATTTCATGTTATCAACTGTAATATATAAAAGAATAGAAGCAAACTAAAAAATATTTAAATTGCAATAGGGTCAAAGTACCTTTTTCTTTATATAATTTACTCAAATTTATTGTTCTTAAATCTCTTTACAAAGATGCTTAAAAATGATCGATTAATGTTTTTCTTGTGAAATTTTATTTTCATTATTGTATAATTAAATAAGAAAATAATTACAAAACAAATCCTACAGTTTAGTAATTTTTTTTCACTTTGCCCTTATTTTTTTAGAAAATTACACTTTACATCACTAATCAATTAAAAAATTCAAATAAATAAAAAACAAATTTATCCTAATATATAATATAACACAAACACAATGTCTACATGTTAGTTTTTTTCTTACAACCTCTTCCATTTTCTTCTTTCCTTCACTCCCTTCCCTTCTCTCCCTTCATCTGTTATTTGTTTCAATTAAAAGATAATATATCTCCCTGTAATTAAATTGCCTTTATATCTAAAATCTGTTATGCTATCTATGGAAATTACATTATGTAGTCCTGTTTATTTTTATGTTTTAAAAGTATTTTTGAAAAAAATTGAATTTTTTTTATTTTTTTGTTTCAAATTAATATTTTTTTGGTATTTTGATATTATTTTAATGTGTTAATGTTAAAAATAATTTTTAAAAAATAAAAAATATATTATTTTAATAAATTTCAGAATAAAAAATAATGATTTTATGAATGTAGATTCTACTGATTTTGATTACTTGGAGAAGCTTGTGATGCAATGTTATCCAGAAGGAGATGAGGTGGAGATTTTTGGGGTTACTAGAAACAGGTGCAATGCTTAAACTAAGTTGAATAAATTAAGGACTTTTAAAGATTGAATTGTCTAATCACTTTTAAAGATTTTTAGGGTTGTAAGAAAGAGACCAACAACGACGGCGATTGTAAAAAGAGAGTTCACATTCATCAGGAATACGAATCTTTAATTTGGATATGAGTCAGATCTGTCAAGAACTCAAGCTTAGGATAAATGTAATTGTAGCAAACGCACAGAAGGTTCCTCCAGATGGGTGGATCATGCAAGATGGGACACCATTGCATGCCTATAAACAATACCAGGGATCACCCTGGTATGATTCAAGTATTTTCTGGTCACAATGAAGGCCATGACGTGAAAGGAAACGAGCTCCCTCGCCTTGTATACATGTCTCGAGAAAAGAGAGACCTGATTTTTAAGAATGCCGATGCTATCAAAGGAATGCCCTTGATGAAATATCTAAAACAGAACTTATGTTTATAAAATTATAAATAATGTTATTATAATTATAAATCATGGATAATAATTTTATTATTTCTATGCTTCAAGATCTTTTAGTTATTAAAATAAATAAAACAAAAAATCTATAAATAATTAGACACTGTATAAAGTTCAAAGGAGAAATACAATGTAAATGCAAGTAGTTCTAGAAGTCAACAGATGGATCAAGTCAAATCAGACATCACTCTTCGCAGTGGTAAGGTTATTGAAAAACCCATTCTTGAACCTTGTGAGAAAGATGATGAGTCAATCTCTGAGGGTAAGGAAATGGTTGAATCTGAACATTACAAAGAAAAGAATGATTCCCCACCAGCACTTTCATTTCCTCATGCCATGACCAAATAGGAAGCAATCGATGATGAAAAGGGCACCGAAAATATTGTCACGGATTATTTGTCAAAGTTGACAATAGATTCGGCATCTGACATCACACCAATCAATGATTACTTTCCTGATGAATCTTTACTTTCTCTTAGTTCAATGCCTTGGTTTGCTAAAAATAACAATTTTCTTGCTTCAGGATTTTTGCCAGCTTATTTGGATAACCAAGATAAAAAAAATTTTGAGCGACGTCCAAAACCTTTATTGGGATGACCCTTACTTATTCAAATATTGTCCTGATCAAATATTTCAAAGATGCATTCCCGACAATGAGGTAAGTAGTGTCATTAAATGTTGTCACTTTGAAGCATGTAGGGATCATTTCTCGTCAAAAAAGACAACTGCAAAAATCTTACAAAGTGGATTTTATTGGCCCACAATGTTCAAGAACTCATATGCATTCTGCAAAACCTGTGAAAAGTGTCAAAAGGTAGGATTTATTTCAAAACATAGAGAGTCTTTAGATAGTCTTTTATTGACTCTTAAGTCTCATCATAGTGGAGATGTGCATCGGACAATTCATGATTTATGACCCCATTTTCATAAAGAACAAGCTCATCATAGTCTTGGGAATCTGACTATATATATAAAAAAAGGACCCTGTTTGCCAGTTTTTAAGAAAACTAGATGGGAAGCTTATCCCCGACCCATAGAGGGCGTTTAAGCCGTTCTTAGAAAGAGAGAGAGACTCCAACTGGCTTCCATATACGTGATATGATTGCATTTTCTTTTTCTCATCTATAAAACCTTCTTCTTCTTCCGTTCATTTCTACTCAACCCATACAAGCATAAACATGTCTTGAAATGGCAGGATCCTCAGCTCTTAAAATAAAAAATATTTGTGTTTTTTGTGAATCCAGTCTTGGGAAAGAAAAAGAGTTTTTAGAATCAGCAAATTATCTTGGTCAGGTACTAGCTGAGCGAAAGATTCATTTAGTGTATGGAGGAGGCAACATTGGGTTAATGGGGGGAGTGTCAAAAGCTGCATTTTTAGGAGGTAGTCAAGTTTTGGGGGTTGTCCCTAAAGCTTTAGCACAAGGGGACATTATTGGAAAAACAATTGGAGAGGAATTACAGGTTCCCATAATGTCTGATCGACTGAATACAATGTTTAACCATGTTGATGCCTTCATTGCCTTACCAGGTGGTCTGGGCACATTGGAAGAGATCTTTCATATTTTCTCTTGGGCCCAACTACACATTCACCATAAACCCATTGGTTTGTTAAATGTTAATGGTTTTTATGATAAGTTGTTGTCTTTTCTTGATCATGCTGTGGAACAGGAATTTCTAACATCTTCACCATGACAAATCATAATCTCTGCTGCTACTGCTGAACAATTGATTGACCAACTACAATCTTTCATCCCTGTAATTAATCCCTCCATGAGTCGTATAAATAGGTCAACTAAGGAAAGCCGTAAAAAGCTTAGATTGGATTTGAACCTTCGTTTATAAATTTTTGCTTCTTTTGGTTTTATTATTGTGTTTTGTTGTTTCTTATATTTGTTTAAGTGTGTTTCAGGTTTTTCAGTGTTCGTTATTTCAGGTGATGTCTTCTATACTCTATCTTTCTACCTTAAGACATTGAGGACAATGTCTCATTTTGGTTGGGGGGAAAGGGTAGTAGTTGATAAAAAAAAATGTGTTTTCTATTTCATAAACTATTTGCAAAATTGTTGTTACTAGGATGACAGAGTAAAAGGAGTTCTTTTATTAAAGTCACTCTTGAGATGCATCTTAGTAAACATTCTTAACAAGGTCTATCAGAATACTTCTTGAAATATTCAGGTTTACAAACTCTCGTATTGTTAGCACTTGATTATGCTCATATGCTCATTTAACAAGTATTTTTAAGTCTTCATTTTCACACACACACTTTAACATATAATTGTGGGTTGCACATTGGATTATTACATTATTTATGTTCTTTTATTAAAGGTAACAACTAAGGGAAATGGATAGTACATAATTTGCAAAAAAAAAAAAACAAAAAAAAATAATGATAATAAAAGGTAGATAAGTTTGGTTTCGTAGCCTCCCTAACCTAAGCAATTAAGCCCGAATGGGTGTTTTAACACTTAATATCCTAAAGTCAACTGACTTGGGAGCTATTGGCCCAACGCTTGTTACATGGGTTGAGGAGAAAAGCTTAAGAGAATCAAACATTATACTATCTACATTTTAGTATCTGCAACCCGAGTTGCTAAGCTCGTAAGGGTGTTTCAACACCTAATGCCCTAAGACCAACTGGTATGGGAGTCATTAGCCTAAAACTCATTACATGGGTTAAAGATACATTGTATTTCAAGTTGTATATGTATATAAATAAATAAATAAATAAAAAGAAAAAAAAAATAATCCCAACCCAAGGAAGTTAACCTTAAACATTAGAACAAAAATTTGTTTTTCTTCCAAGTAAAGCCCCATAACTATATGTTGATATTTTGAGCACAAAAGAAAGGTTTAGTAATATCTTGTTTAAGAGGTATTGAGCAGATATATGATTTTAATGAGAGTTTGTTTATCTAGATAAATTATAGTAAGTTGAATGATGAATGCCTTGCTTTATGAAATTTGCAAATTGTTTTTCTATTTTAACGCTTTGATTACTAGGGACTAGTAATAAGCTGGTTGGGGGGTGTGATTAGTACTTAAAAGTGCATATTTATCAAAGCTTTATATCATCATTTTGCACTTAAAGTATCAATAACTCCTTAACTAAAACATGTTTTATAATAACAAGTCTAATACTATAAAATGCCTTAATATATGGTAAATGTTCGTCTTAAATGCAGGCCTATCACATAAATCAAAGGATTGATTGATGAGTTCAAGTATGGAAATTGAAAGGACAAAGAGAGGGCCAAACTTAGAAAAGAGATGTTGGTGCAGTCCAAACTGGAACACTGTTCGGTAATTGGGTCATATCTCGAGTTCTAGATGTCCAAATGACCTCAAAGTTTTACACAGATTTGGTAAGACATAGGCCTACAACTTTCATGTTTTCATCAAGATCTAAGAAGGTCATTTGCAAGTCCAAATTATAGCAACAACGGAGAAGTCCGAATCTGTCCTGCACCCCAAACACTGTTCAGTGTTTGGCCCATATCTGGAGTTCTAGAAGTCCAAATGACCTCCATTGTTTTTCCTGGAAAGCTAAGACAATTTCCTACAACTTTCATGTTTTCAAGTGGACTCAGTTCTGATGCTAGCATTTTCGTTTTATTTAGACAAGAAGAAAAGAATTTTCACAAAGTCAAGAGTTGGCCACCCACTCAATAATTAATCATCAAATCAATAATTTCAAATTTTGACCTATAAAAAGAGGCATTTGCCATGTATTTAGGGGCTTGGTTGTTTAAATCAAGTTCATGCTCTTTATTTCTATCTTTATATTTTTTTTGTAATTCTTATGTTTTGCTTTCATTAATATCTTGTTTATGTTTTTCATTTCCTTTCCTTTCCTTAGTTAACTTGTATCTTATTTATGTTCTTGTTTTGTTTATTTATGTTTCTCTTTTTCATTATGTTTAGCTAAGTTTATTATGTCAAGGTGAAAAGGTTACACTAATGGTGTAAGAATAAATATGGTGTAAACTCAACATGGACCTTAATGTTTAATATTAACATGTCTTATCTTTTTATCTTACTAATTCTTAATACCTTGCTTGTTAAATGATTAATCTAGATTTGTGTTGTATAACACTTGGTACAACAAATGCTTGGCACTCTCATAGCCCAACCGTATGGTATTACCTACACCTGGGTTATGAAAGGAACTTGATTTGTTGTTAACATCATGAATTCCTGACAATATTTAAAAGTTTGGTGTTATGTAAATAAGATAATTAATATGATCATGTTAATAATTTATAATGAGTTATTAATGACAAATCATCCGATTGGAACCTCCTCCATATGTGGTTTCCAAATTGAGTAATAAAGGTTTATACTATACTTATTTGAAATACCATTGGTGGATCCTCTAACCTTGACATTTGTTTTTATCATTGTTTAATCCTTATATTAATCTTTCATCTCAAAGTTCTCATTAATTTCTTCATCTTCTTCTTTTATTATTATTACTACTACTACTACTACTCCTACTACTATTATTATTATTATTATTATTATTATTATTACTACTACTACTACTACTCCTACTACTATTATTATTATTATTATTATTATTATTATTATTACTACTACTACTATTATTATTAATAACGCCACTGTTCCTGCGGTTCCAGAAGGACTTCCCTGCAATTCTTGGATTGTTTATGGATTGTTTTGTAATTTTTTTTATTGTTTAATGTAATATTTGTTTAGTTTTGAGTTTTTGTAATTTGTATTTTATAAATGTGGAAGCAAAAAAGGAAAGGAAAAGAAAAGAAAAGAAAAGAAATAAAAATATAGTAAAAGTGAATGTATGTGTGTATTTATTTTATGAATTTTTTTATTATTCTGATAAAATTGCAAAGAATAAAGAAGAATTTAATATTTTGATTTGCTCACGGTCCAGAATTATTAACTTATATGTAAGTTGTATTTCTAATATCTGATGAAAAGATAATTTTTAAAACTTTTTTAACACGTCAAAGCCACGAAGCAGCTTACCTCAGGTAGGGTGCGTTAGGGGTGCTAATATCTTCCCTAATCACAACCAGTTCCTTACCCGTGAATCTCTGACAAAATCGGTACATCCGAATTTTCTAGTAGCCTTTAATTAAATACTAGGTGGCGACTCCAACGAACCAATCAAGCAACGCATAACAGAAAAAAATCGTCAATCGATGCAGCGTAGATTTTGACATGCAACACAGTTCATCATATAAATAATTGTTTTAATTAATAACTATAAGAAATAAAACCCCTTACAAGTTGATTACTTGAATAAAAACTCAAGATTGTCGAGCAAAGTAAATAAATAAATTAACCCCTTACTAGTTGGTTACTAGAGGAGTTATTTGCCAGGATTGAGTTATATAATAGTTTATAGATGTCGTTTACATATTTTTCAAGTTTCGTAGAATATTAGTGGAATAATGTTTTTAATATTTGTTTTTAAAAAAATACTGTGTAGCTGTTTTGTATAAATTGTAAAGTAAAAGCACAGAGAGAAGAACGGTCCAAGACAAAACAATAATGGAGGACCTCAATAATGTTAACGTGTGGGACCCAGCAGTTGCATCCACCACAAATGTTCCAGCTCAATATTTACCAGTACTACACGCTTGAGAAATTTCCTTGCTTTTTTCCCTCTACGTACTGTTACCTTTTACCTTTTATAATTATGATTATTGCATTGCTAATAATTTGCGAGAAAGATGATGAATTTTTTTTAGTGAATTAAGTTCAATTAGAGAAAATCCAGTGCAAATTATACAAAATCCTGCTTTAAGTTCTTGGAAGCTCGCTCTGGGATTAATTAGCGAGAATAAGAAAATTCTGTGCAAATTATATAAAATTTATTATTAATTTTTGATATGATATTTATTATAGGTCATCAATATTGAATAATTATTTATTTTCTAGCATAAACTATGTTTGAAATAAAATTGATAAAAAACATGTGGGATTGTATATAAAAATAATTAAATTGAGATTTTTTAATTATCTTTAAACATATTATGGTTTTAATCGTAAAGAATACATCATGTAAATTATAAAAAAATATTTATTTTTATGATATATATATATAGTAATAACAAATTAAATGATCGTAACAAGAAAATAGGAATTAGATTGAATAAATGATACAAGTTATCATGATATATTTAGGAAGAAATTCAAAGAATAGAAAAAGTCAAGTATTCTTAATAAAAAAGAAAAATAAAAAAGAAAAGAAATAAAATATGTTTGTAATGAATATAAAAGATGGATGAAAATATTAGAATAAGAAAGAGATATAGAATCTGTTTGTAAGATTTCTAAAAACTTAATTACATTATAATTTCTTCCCTAAAATTATTCAAAATATAGTATTAGAATTACATAATGCTACGTTTTAATATATAATTAAAGAGTCTCTACTGAACCAAATAATAAAATATTGTATAACTCTCTTTTGGATGGATTGTTATCGGAGGAGGGACTGTTTTGGGTCCCTGTCTTGGCTTATTTTATTTGAATATATTATTTGATTAGTCCATTTATAGGTTGACTCTACTATTCCTGCCTTGCATTGACAGTAAATTTCACTAGAAATTTCAAGTAATTTACACCGGAAATTTCCTGGCGATAAAGCTGGAATATGATTTTCAACTTTCGTAGGCGAGCAATAAAGTCCCAAACTTCAAGAATTTCTCTTCTTTTCTTTTTGTATTTTCTCATTTTCTTGGCATGCGCGCAGCTGTTTCATGGAAAAAACGTTTCAGATGCGGAAAATATATATAAATCTGGAAAGAGCAGGAAACAAAATCCCAAATAAAGATATCTTTTCGTCCCTTGGTATCGTGTGGATATTATTTTAGAAAATCAATTCAACCGTACTCCAAAAAACACTCATAACGAAAGTTACCAATAAGAGTCTGTTTGATACTCTAAATTCCAGCTCAATAATTTATTCTTTGATAATTATTGCATTGCTAATAATTTGCAAGGAAACATACTTTCTAACCGATACTCAATCGATCTGCACCTACCACGAAATTACCAATAAGAGTCTGTTTGATATAATTTGCAAGGCAGATGTGTTTGTCTATATATACATGAACTGCTGATTCGATTTGAACACCCCATTTCTCCGATTCAATAACTTCAGTTGCAATAATTTCTCTCTCCTATTGCTGCAATTTCATAGCTAACTCTTTGATATACAGAGGTATATATGGCTAACTCTTCTTTGCTTCTTTCTTGTTTTAATTTCATGTCTTTACCAATAACAATAATGAGAAAGCTTTGCTTGTTTCATGTTTAACTGCAGTTGCTGTTGTCTAATGCTCTCTCATTATTAAGCTTAAATTGCTGTATTATCTTCGATGATCACTTCACATGTATCAGCAATTGCTAATTGATTGTTCCTTAAATTCTGCAGCTGAAATGACAGAGCCAGAGTCTTCTCATTCTAGACCAGAAGGGGCCTATGATGTCTTCCTGAGTTTTAGAGGAGAAGATACCCGCAAGACATTTGTAGATCATCTATATACTGCCTTAGTCCAAGCAGGAATCCACACTTTTCGAGATGATGATGAACTTCCTAGAGGAGAAGAAATCTCCGAGCATCTTCTCGAGGCAATTCGAGAATCAAAGATATCCATAGTTGTCTTCTCAAAAGGATATGCTTCTTCTAGATGGTGTCTCAATGAACTTGTAGAGATTCTGAAGTGCAAAAGGAAGAAAACCGGTCAGATTGTTCTTCCTATATTCTATGACATTGATCCTTCAGATGTGAGAAAACAGACTGGCAGTTTTGCAGAGGCATTTGATAAGCATGAAGAGCGTTTTGAAGAGAAGTTGGTGAAGGAGTGGAGAAAAGCTCTTGAGGATGCCGGAAACCTATCTGGATGGAGTCTCAATGATATGGCATATGGGTATTCCTTTTCTCTCTAAGATTCACTTGCAGACGTTTATGGAGTAATTTTACATTACATTTTTCAATGTGAAGTAATAAAATATTTCTTTTTAGCATACTTAATTGACTTGCTATCGATGACTTGCCTTTTCTCTGTGAGCAGGCATGAAGCAAAATTTATCAAAGGGATTATCAAGGATGTGTTGAATAAATTAAGTCGCGACTACTTATGTGTTCCTGAGCACCTCGTAGGTATGGATCTTGCTCACAATATTTATGACTTTCTAAGTACTACAACAGATGATGTACGCATTGTGGGCATACATGGCATGCTAGGAATAGGAAAGACAAGTATAGCAAAAGTTGTATTTAATCGACTCTGCTATAGATTCGAGGGAAGCTGCTTTCTTTCGAATATCAATGAAACATCAAAACAATTCAATGGTCTGGCTCTTTTACAAAAGCAACTTCTTCATGATATTTTAAAACAAGATGTTGCTAACATCAATTGTGTCGATAGAGGAACGGTTCTGATCAAAGAACGACTTTGTCGCAAAAGAGTTCTTGTTGTTGCTGATGATGTGGCTCATCTGGAACAGCTGAATGCATTGATGGGAGAGCGAAGCTGGTTTGGTCCCGAAAGTAGAGTAATTATTACAACAAGAGATTCAAATCTTCTTCATAAAGCAGATCGAACATACCAGATCAAAGAATTGACACGAGATCAGTCCCTTCGGCTTTTCAGTTGGCATGCCTTTATGGACACCAAGCCAGCAGAAGATTATATTGAGCTTTCGAAGGATGCAATTGATTACTGTGGAGGACTTCCTTTAGCTCTTGAGGTTATGGGTGCTTGTCTGTATGGGAAAAACAGAGATGGTTGGCAATGTGTAATTGACAAATTGAGAAGAATTCCAAACCACGATCTTCAAGGAAAGCTTAGAATAAGTTTTGACGCACTGGACGGTGAAGAACTACAAAATGCATTCCTTGATATTGCTTGCTTCTTTATTGATAGAAAGAAAGAGTACGTCGCAAAAGTGCTAGGAGCCCGTTGTGGTTACAATCCAGAAGTTGATTTGGAAACCCTCCGTGAAAGGTCTCTGATTAAAGTATTGGGAGAGACGGTAACCATGCATGATCTATTACGAGACATGGGAAGGGAGGTCGTTCGTGAATCTTCTCCAAAAGAACCTGGAAAGAGGACCAGAATTTGGAATCAAGAGGATGCATGGAATGTACTTGAGCAGCAAAAGGTAAGAGCTCAATGCATACATGAAAGAATAGTCATGCGTATTTTCTAGTCAAACTTATTACAAATAATTGAATGAAAGTTGTATTGATTTTTTGTTTTAGGGTACGGATGTTGTAGAGGGTCTTGCACTGGATGTCAGAGCATTAGGAGCTAAATCACTTAGCGCAGGATCATTTGCCAAAATGAAATGTTTAAATTTACTCCAAATCAACGGAGCACATCTCACCGGATCCTTCAAACTGCTTTCTAAAGAGTTGATGTGGATTTGTTGGCTTCAATGTCCTTTGAAATATTTTCCATCTAATTTTACCTTGGACAATCTAGCTGTTCTTGATATACAGTACAGTAACCTTAAAGAACTATGGAAGGGAGAAAAGGTACGAAACATCTTACCATCCCCAAAATTTCTCCAGCATGTAATTTATATTTACATGTTATGACTTTCTATGATTAATTGTCATTATCTTACTCTCTATTATGACAGATTCTCGACAAGCTAAAAATCCTTAATCTTAGTCATTCTCAGCACCTTATTAAAACACCAAACTTGCACAGTTCAAGTATAGAGAAATTAATTCTGAAAGGTTGCTCAAGTTTAATTGAGGTGCATCAATCAATTGGACATTCGACGAAACTTGTTTTCTTGAATCTGGAGGGATGTTGGAGTCTGAAGCTGCTCTCCCTGAAAGCATTGGTAATGTAAAGTCTCTTGAAACTCTGAATATTTCTGGGTGTTCACAACTTGAGAAATTGCCAGAATGCATGGGTGATATGGAATCCTTAACTGAGCTGCTAGCTGATGGGATTAAAACTGAGCAATTTCTCTCTTCGATTGGGCAATTAAAGAATGTCAAAAGGTTATCATTGCGTGGATGCAGTCCGACTCCACCAAGTTGTTCTTTGATTTCAGCAGGTGTTTTGAATTGGAAACGTTGGCTGCCAACATCTTTCACTGAATGGAGATTAGTGAAACGTCTTCAGCTTTCTAATGGTTGTTTGTCTGATCGCGCAGCTAAGTGTGTTGATTTCAGTGGTTTGTCCTCTCTAAAAATATTGGATCTATCAAGAAACAAATTCTCTAGCCTGCCTTATGGGATCGGCTTCCTTCCCAAGCTAGAGATCTTGAGAGTCTATTGGTGCCACAATCTTGTATCAATCCCAGATCTTCCCTTAAGTTTAGACGCTTTGGTTGCATCTTATTGCAAATCATTGGAAAGAGTAAGAATACCAATCGAGTCTAAAAAAAAACTATATATATATCTAGATGAAAGTCATTCGTTAGAAGAGATTCAGGGCATCGAAGGTCTAAGTAATAGTTTCTTGTATATTCGTGTTGACGACCATAGGCATTCACCAAATAAATTACAGAAGAGCGTTGTTGAGGTACTATTTCTTTCAATCTCTCTTGCACAAGAAGAAACACACAATTTGCACATACAATGATTAATGTCTAAAATCTCAGTATTCCTTGAAATCAATATGTATACATGTAAAATAATCATTATTATTATTATTTTATTTTAAAAAATAAATATCATCTTTAATAATATTTTTTATTTTTCTTATTGAATCTAAAAAATTAAATATTATCTTTAATAATATTTTTTATTAAATATTTAAAGTCTGATTGGTTTTATTTTTTATTTCTTGATTTAATGATAATATATTTATACAGGCAATGTGCAACGGTCATCACCCGTATTGTATTTACGACTTTCGTCGTCCTCACCTATGTCATATTTCCTCCTTTTGTGGTGAGATGCCAAATTGGATGAGCTACAAGGAAGAAGGATGCTCATTGTCATTCCATATACCTCCAGTCTTCCATGGCTTAGTTCTTTGGGTTGTTGTTGCATATACCAAACTTGAGAAGAGTCATATAGGTCCATTGTTCAAAGCCTACAACTCTGAAATTATTATTATTATAAAAAATAAAAGCAATGGTATTCAATTGTTTGAATATAAACTAACAGCAGAAGTTGGGGGATGGATAAGATACATAAGTAGAAGTGAAATGGCAATGGAAGACGAATTGGAACTATCCATTTCTTTGGAGCCAACAGAGTATGAAGTGCTCAACGATCATTCATACCTAGACGTACACATTAAAGAATATGGGGTCCATGTAATCACAGAGAAGTTAGATTCATTTGAAGAGTCAGAAGTGGAGAGAAATACATTGATGCATTCACCACCGTCATATCATCTGCTTCCTCATCCTCATTGTGGTTCAATCACAGCGTCTACACCTAAGCAATGGAGTGACTATTTATTTGCGAAGCTGCAACACCATAACCTCAGTTTAATGCTTGCAATGGAGTGACTATTTATTTGCGAAGCTGCAACACCGTAACCTCAGTTTAATGCTTGATGGTAAGAACAAATATTTCATTTAGTTATTTTTATTCTATTATATTTAATTTATGAGATTAAATATTATCTTTAATATAAAAAATTAAATATCATCTTTAATAAAAAAAAATTAAATATGTAAGGCTTTTTGGTAAGAATACATATTTCCTTTAGTTATTTCTATTTTATTCTATTTAATTTAAGAGATTAAATATCATGTTTAATTGTTACATTTTTCTTATTTAATCTAATAAATTAAGTATTATCTTTAATAATATTTTTTATTAAATAATTAGAGTCTGATTGGTTTATTTTTTATTTCTTGATTTTATGATAATAGTTTTCTTATTTAATTTTAAAAAATAAATATTATCTTTAATAATTATATCTATCGAATATCACTTAAAAAATAAATTATAACTCTAATAATTATTTTTTGAAAAACAAAAAGCCAAAATCACTAACATATTTTATTAAAATCACTTTAGTTTTTTTAGAAAATATTGAAAATTGATTTTTGTTTTTTTACATTAAAATAAAAAAAATTGAATAATGTTTTTATATTTTATTGCAAACTCGATATTAACCTTTTTTTTATTATAAATTAAGTTTTTTAATTAAAAGTGATGGGTATTTGTTCGTAATAACAAAATACATGTACAATCATGCACATTTAACTTTCTTTTCAAATTTAAAAGTTTTATTGAATTTGATGATTTTTTAGTGAACAAAAGACTTGGATTGATATCAGAGTACAACATCATTTTACATAGAGATGTTGATATGTATTTGTCGGCTTGATCATTTTCCAAGCTTGGAAGTGTTATTGAATGTTCTTTGAAATCTTTTTCATCTATTTTTATACTGGACAACTTAGTTGTTAATTATTATCCATAATGTATGTTGTGCATATTGTGATAAGATGGAGGTAATTTGAGTTTGAATTTGGGTTGTTGAGTTTGAACCTGAAAAGTTGAAGTGTTGAGTTTGTTGTGTGATTTAACGAAGGGTTTTGGAATTGGTTTTGGTACCAAAGCCTATTTTCTTTTGCCATCTCAATAGGTATAATGTTCATTTTAGAATTTAATTCAAAATTATTCGAGATAAATGTGCTCACAACAAGACGTTACCTTGAATATTCAAAAATTAATAATATAGTTCTTGGATTTTCAACAAATAAAAAAATTATAATTCAAATATATTCATTGACCTTATAGTCAAAAATATTAATTTTTGAACAATATTAACCAATGTCAAAATTAGAAATATTTTTAGATAATATTCATTGACAGTAGTAGGAATATTAATATTCATCAATGCAAAAATTAAGAATATTTTTAACCCAATATCCATTGACTTCAAAGTCAGGAATGATATGTTTTTTCTATGTAACTTACTAACCCTAGAGTTGAAAGTATTTTTAGTTAAATATTCATTGACGTCATAGTCATAAATATAATAGACAGATGATCAATATTATAGTATAACAAACCCTTGACAATTCAAGAGAAATTAAATCTATTAATTTGGAAGTGTGGTTATAGTTGTTTTTTAAAGTGATTTTTACTCGGAAATACATGAAAATAATGCTTTTTTATTTTTAAAAAATTATTTTTGATATTAGTGCATCAAAATGATTTGAAAATACCAAAAAAAAATATTAATTTGAAGTAAAGAAAAAAATAAAAAATTTTAAATTTTTATAAAAACAAAGTGGCAAACCTCAATGAGAAATCTGCAAGATTTATATGCCAAATATCCAAAGATAACGATTGTGATAGGGTTGCTTTTTAGTACTGTCATATAAAGACGAGGTAATGGATTGACTAAAAACAAGAAATAGCATCAGCATAAAACACATGCATATTTGGAATAGGTTAAACATCATTTTAAGCAGATGTATCTCCAGCCTTTACATATTCCTTGTATCACTCTCTCAAACACAACCGCATGTGATAATCTATAAAAATTAATGATACCCAAATTAAAATTAAGAAAAAAAAAGTTATACGTGGTAGAAAGTTGTTCCTTAAACCGGCACAAAGGTTGTCTGTTAATGGATAGAACGTATTTTCATAGAATAAATAAATAAATAAACGGCAAATACTTTTCATCAAACAAACTAGTTAATCAGACCTGTTTAAAATTATGGCAAAGATTACAGATATTTTTTGCTTAGAATTATATTAAAATAATATTTTTTTTATTTTTAAAATTAATAAATTAAAACGATGTAAAAGTATATAAAAAAATAAAATTAAAAATGGGAAGGAAAACGGTGTTCCAAACGGTCTCTTCATCTGTGATGAAAAATCTACTTCCATGTCCACTTCTCTCGATAAGAATACATGCAAATCTCCATTGACATCCATACGGAATAATAACATGGAGGAGAGACCCTTTGATCGCGTAAAGCCTAACTCGTCATCAAGCTCTTACAAGGATTCGGGCAGTTCGGATGAAAAATTATTATTTCGGACAATTATCTGATTTTTTTTTCTTTACCTCCCGAAAGGGCCGAAACATTTTTTTTTGCTTGAATTCTTTATCCAATTATGCTTAATTTGAGTAAGCCGAATTTTTACCCATCACCCCCATTAACTCTCTTTTAAAAAAAAACTAAAATACTAAAAGAAAATACACCTAACTAGCCAATTTTATAGGTCAAAAAAGAATTACAATTCCAATATTTAAGTAGCTAATTAAAAAAAGAAATGTTTGAAACGGAATTTCAAATAGTGGTTTAATCCTTCCTTTGTTTTTAGAATATTAGACATTTATTGTGATTAAGTTTTTTTTTTTAAGAATATTTTATTTTGACATTTCAAAATTATTTTAATATATTTTTAAATAAAAAACATTTTAAAAAACAATTATATCTCCACTTCTAAACACCCTCTTAAACATTTATATGTGATTAAGTTTTAGTTTTATAATTTTATCCCTGTTAAATCATTCGATATGGTTTTCAAAGAAAGCAGGTAGGGCCGGGATATAAAATGATATGATGGATATAGTACGTATAATCCCGCCATGCACTTACCAAGAGCTGCTAATTATTGCTGCACCCCACATCTGCCATTGCAAAACAACTTTGACCACTGACCTGATACGGAACCAAAGGAAGGCAGCAGGTAGGTGCCACCGTGATCAGATCGAAGCTTGAAAGAGGCAATGGGGTTCTGATGTCTTGTAAAGAACGAACAATCCGACAAAAACTCTGTTGACAGTCCGAAGCAAGGCGCATGATTATCGCTATAGACTACAGTGCATACTTTACAAATTGAAGTTCCACCTTTTCATGCTAGGAGTTGCAAATGGAGCGTGCACAATTGAAAACCATTATGAGTGAGCCAAATTTAAAATCATGGCCATTTCCATATACCAATATTCTAGTACAAAGGATGATCTCAAATTTTCTGGAGCTGTAATTTCCAAAGTTGTCAAATTGTTGAAATATCCTGGTACTGCTACATCCCGTGGCTGAAAATGTAAATTAGTTGTCTCATCAAGCTTGCCCAAGTCACCTTGACTAGTAACTTAAGGGTGCTTGTTTTATGAAGTTTGAACTCGAGCAGCATCTTCAAGCATTTGGTTTCAACTCGTGCATTAATCCAGTACTCTACTGAGGTCTCATCAACTTTTGCGTTGCAGGTATTTGCATATGCAACGATAAGCGCTGGGGCAGCTGCATCAGGAGTCACCAACCTCAATCGCACCGGAATCCGACACACAGCTTTGCCAAATTTCTGCAAGCCTCTACAGAGCTTCTGTGACCATGTTGCTGTCTCTATATTCTTCACTTTCTTGAGCTGCTTCTTGCTCGCTGCATCTGCCGTTCAGGAAGTCATATGGCTCTCCAGATCCAAGCACTGAAGATCTTTGCCTTTCGATACACTTGCTGTTATCCTTCCTCGAAATAAGGGTTCATCCTTCAATTAATTCCAGCGATATCTTCTATCGTTACTGGAAGTTTTGTGATCATGGCACCTTAACCCTTTGTAAATAACAAGGAGTTAATGTCTGTTTTGTTACAGTACCATGCGTGTCTCACTTTTAGAGCCATTTATGACCAGCTTGTTTCGAAACTCTTGTTCGTGCTTGCTTGCTAGTGTTCCACTGTTTCAGACATGCTTAACTCGGAGATAACATGTTATAGAAGTTTGAGGTTTTGAGATTTTTTCGTTACTTTAACGATAGAATGGCAGTTTCCCATTTGAAATGTCAGTTCGCCATGGAATTTTAAGGATTTAACCGGGCTCATACAAAACTAGTAAGCTATTGCCCCTTTTGTATTTATACTCTCTAATTTTTTTTTTAATTTTAAAATTTAAATAATTAGATGTTTGGAATTAACCTCCTTTATCAAGATCCTATCACCATTAGTAATGAAACCAGCTATAAACAGATTTGAGTGTTTTAAGACTTGGAAATCTTGATTCTAATTAAAAACAAGAACTTAAAATTTCGTGTTGGATTTGAGTTTTAAAATTATTTTTAATTTTATTTTAAAATGTTCTTTGTGAGGTTTAAAGAATTATTCCGATGATCTTTTGAAGTAATTTGATAGTTAGAATGGTGAAATGCAGGTAATGAACAGTGACAGGAAAAGTTCTAATTCAAATATCCAATATATATATATAGTTCATGTACTAAAATTAAAGGGAAAAAAAAACTATAAATGGTGTAAATCAAAACGATTGATAATTCATGGCTTCTTTATATATATCTTAGCCTGATTAACGACTATATATTTTTACAAGAGAGGAATATAACATTGTATTTATTGATTTTCATCTGATAGCTTTAACTTTTACTTAAAAATTAAAATGTTTCTTTAATATAATATTTTATTATTTAAAAAGAAAAAAAATAAAATTATTTTCTCCATTAAAATTTAAAATGTTTCTTCAATAAAGAATGATGATTTGGACTTAAGAAGTACATTTTCTCCATTAAAATTTAAATCTTTCAAACTATTGTGAATATTTATTTTCATTTTCATATAATTAAATAAAATTATATTTGAAAATAGCTCCATGCATCGCACGGATGTAAAGACCAGTACAATACATCGAAGACACAATAGCCTTCGACCATTCCATATTGTTCATCTCCTTTAATGGCATTTTTCAATAAATAATATTGTTTATAATTTTCTTTATCTCGGACCTTGAAATTTTCCTTTCCTTAATTTTATCATGTTTGTGGTGTTTCATGTGTTGACAATTTCTCCCCGATCCATATTTTCGACAATTCTAGTGTATGGTGAAATTTCAAAATTAAATTGGATGCCAATTTAATGGAATGAGATTTAAATTTGTAGTATAAAAAATATTAAAATAACAGGCACCAGAATTAAAAACAATCAACAATAACCTAACTTTTTCTTTATTTTTCTTACATTTTAATCTCTAAGTTTTGAGAAAGTAGATGAAAAATAAAAGAGAAAAAAAGAAAATAGTCAATTGGCTACATTTCGATAATTAAAAAAGTTGATCTTGACGTTGATAGTTTTTTTTTTTTTATGAAAAGAGTGTCACCGAGATTCTAACGCTAGAGAAATAGATTGGAGTAAATGAATGATTTTTTTTATTTGGTTTAATATCATGTTTTTGACCAATTTGAGTTGTTTCAAGGTTGAAAATAGTTTTATTGAGATTCTTAAGTTGTTTACTAGGTGTTTTTATATGGAATTAGGTTTAAAAAAAGGTTTTTGGGTTCAAAACACTTAGGATTCAACTTTCTCGTCACTTCTTCAATAGTTGGAATTTTAATCAGCAAACAATATGCTGTTTTTCATTATAAGTGATGCATTGTCTATTTTATTTCTTTTTTAAAAAAGTAAAAACATAGATAACATGTCAGTCATTCATAAACAATAATAATAATAATAATAAAGAAGGCTACATATATAGGCCTAGTTTTACAAGCTAATGTGCACCAGGCTTTATGGTGGGCTAGAAGAGCAGGCCTAAGCTCCTAGCCTCTTTTTGTGCTCTATCTTTTTTTACTTTTTAATCAAAATGCAATATAATAAAATATATAACATTATAGGTTTTTATAAGAATGTTAAATTTTAAAATTATAATATAACTAATATGAAAAAAAAACACATGCTCATGAATATTCAATAAAAATAATTTTTATGTTATTTTTATTTGTAATTTTTAATATATTTTGACATGTTTCAAAAGCCAAGGATAGTAGTTCATTTAAGACGTCTAATTCTCTGATCATCCCATATTCTTGAGTGATGTTAATTGTATCAAGTTTTTTTTAGTTATGAAGTATTTTTTTATTCTATGGCTTTTGATGTAGCCTAACTATAATTATGCAAATATTTCTTTGATTGAATTAATTCAATATTTGTTAAGTATTTCATTCTGGACTTAATGCTTGTGTACACTTGATCATCATTTGCATGATTTGGGATTTAGTTTGAGACAAAGAAACGATAATTACTTCAATCATTGTTTGAAATACCATAAGGAATCTATAGGATAGAGATATATATGAAACTTGGTAATCCTTAAAAGATTTTATCATTTATAATGAATATTGACAAGTTTAGATTTTTCATAGTGATTTAAGAAGTTTGCTTGTTAAAATAATTCATTGATGCTCGAGAGAGATTAGTGATTAAATTAGTAAAATCTGATGATCAATTAACAATAATAAATATATTTCAGTAGGATTAATTTAAATAAGAAATTCATTTAGGATTAGTTACGGCAAAGTAAAAAATTATAGGACCTGTTAAACTTGATTTCAATACTGTTTAATTATTTGCTTGTTTGTTGTAATTTGTTTTCACAAACTTTTATAATTGAATCATCAAATAGATAGGGATTTAATAATTTTGATATTTATTGATAATTTCTGCAAATCCTCGGGCGACGATACTTTATTCATTAACTTTATTATTTATTATGATTCATGGGGTTGTAATTTTGACCAACAACAAGCCATATGATTATGTTGAATTCCTTAAGTCTCTAGAGGCATGGCCCCGTCTCCAAGCCATATCAATTTGGACATTAAAATGACTAATCTTGGGGTAAATGAATTTTTCTTAATAAAATTAGCTCTATTAAGGGTGGCCTTTGATGATTGAAAAATTCAACAAACAAACGATATGTCACTTGCCAAAACAAGCAAAATGTCACCTCCTACTTTTTGTTATGAAAGAGAAAAATAAAAAAAAGCTAACCAGGAATGGGGCCTGGTCTATTTTCTTCGGGGCAGGCGTGCCTGGGATGGTCTTCTTCAAGGTATTTTTTTTTTTTAGTTTTTTTATAAAAAAATGTTTTTTGAAAACCCAAATCAGCAAACACTTGTTAATCTGATTAACCCAGCCCCAATGACGTTGCCTGAGTCAATCAAACATAGAGAATTTCCATTATGTTTTGTTCCTTCAACATAAACACCTCCAAATTCATCCAGCATGTGTCCCAATCACCTTGCCTGAGTCAATCTAACATGGAGGATTACAGAACCAAATCTGATTTTGATCTTGATATTCTGGTGCTGCCCATTATATTTTGTTAGTTTACCAAAATCCACCTCCGAATTCATAATTTCACGTGTCTAATAATTGATTTTGTTCAAGAATCTACGCCATCCCTTTCCCTTTCCCTTTCTGCTTTTCTTTGACAGCATCCTTCTCCACACCAAATCTGATTTTGATCTTGGGGCCCTTTTCTTTTGGTCGTTTTCACAGCGTGTTTTTGGAAGATTTTTGTACCATGAGACACTGCTTCGTTAGATTTGTGCAATAAATAATAAAATGGTTTCTACACTGCTATACATGTTATTGTTTTGGTTTGTTGGGTTTGGGTAGCTAGATTCCAGAGGAAAAGGTTGAGGGCGTTGGCTATGTTTTTATTTTTTTATTTTTTTATATATAAATAAATTTAAAGATAAAGTTATAATATTTAACATGAAAGTTCTTTACAATGACAATCTTATAAATATTTCAATTTTTTTATTCATTATTTTTTAATATACATGAGAGAGGATATGCAAAGTATTATAAATTTCATGTTATCAACTGTAATATATAAAAAAATAGAAGCAAAGTGAAAAATATTTAAATTGCAATAGGGTCAAAGTATCTTTTCCTTTATATAATTTACTCAAATTTATTGTTCTTAAATCTCTTTACAAAAATTCGATTAATGTTTTTCTTGTGAATTTTTATTTTCATTATTGTATAATTAAATAAGAAAATAATTACAAAACAAATCCTACAGTTTAGTAATTGTTTTTCACTTTGCCCTTATTTTTTAGAAAATTACACTTTACATCACTAATCAATTAAAAAATTCAATAAATAAAAAACAAATTTATCCTAATATATAATATAACACAAACACAATGTCTACATGTTAGTTTTTTTCTTACAACCTCTTTCATTTTCTTCTTTCCTTCACTCCCTTCCCTTCTCTCCCTTCATCTGTTATTTGTTTCAATTAAAAGATAATATATCTCCCTGTTATTAAATTGCCTTTATATCTAAAATCTGTTATGCTATCTATGGAAATTACATTACGTGATCGTGTTTGTTTTTGTGTTTTAAAAAAAAAAATTTATATTTTTTTTTGTTTCAAATTAATTTTTTTGGGTGTTTTTAGATTATTTTAATCCGTTAATGTTAAAAATAATTTTTTTAAAATAAAAAATATATTATTTTAATATATTTCTAAATAAAAAATAATGATTTCATGAATGTACATCCTATTGATTTTGATTACTGGGAGAAGCTTGTGATGCAATGTTATCCAGAAGGAGATGAGGTGGAGAGTTTTGGGGTTACTAGAAACAGGTGCAATGCTTAAACTAAGTTGAATAAATTAAGGACTTTTAAAAATTGAATTGTCTAATCACTCTAGAAATTTAGGGTTTGGAAAATTTGGTGCACCCAAAAAGATTTGGTGGTTGGTGTGGATCGAAGGCTTACAAGCATTGAGACGAAAAGGCATTTCTGTGCCTGCATACGAGATAAGAAAAGTTGTGGAGACATCTGGAGGAAAACATGAGAGCTAAGTGGGTTGTGGAAGACTTGAGATTTTCTGTCAATCAACCGGTAATGAAATAGAAACATTTCTAATATTGGATCAATGACTTGCAATAAATAAAATATGAGTAGAGAAATTATTTGATGAAATTTTTAAAAAGATGTCATAGTGGAGAGCGTGGCTTTGTTTTTTATGATTATTTTGTTATTTTATAATTTTAACATTATAAGGATTGTTTTATTATTAAATAGAATATAATGGTTTATTTTTTTATTGATTTTTTTAGCATTCGAGTAATAATGTAAAGTGATAAGAAATTATAAACTTTGAGTTGTAAACTGTAATTTTTTAATAAATAAATAAATAATGAAAAATAACTAAATTATACAAGGTTTGTTATAATTATCTCTTAAGTAAAAAAAATAAAATTTAAAAGGTAAAATTAATAAACTTGGTCGGCTTATGGTCTAAGTTATTGATCTGGTAGGTTAACCCAAGTTAACTAAAGTTAATCCAAAACAATTTCATTTTAATATAAAAAATATTGAAATAACATTGTTTTAAAAAGAGAATTTATTGAAAAAAATTAAATAAAATTTTTATTAGATTGACCAAATCATGGCTTTATATTTTATGTCAACCGGATCATAAAAGATCAATTTTTATTTAATTTAATTAAAAACATGAATTAGATCAAATTAAATTGTCGAGATGCATAGATGTAGAACCTGTTTGGTAACGTGGGAGCATCCACGTTTCCTGCGATTCACTTGTGCTAGCTGTTTGGTTAACAGCTACCAACGTTTTAAAACTTCATGGGGCCCACACAAACACAGGGTAAGCAAAAGCAATTGTGAGCTGCTTTTTACCGTTGCTACTATTCAGAAAACGCAGCAAACTTGACCAAAAAATTAATTTCACCCTATCTGTCCTCAACTACACACCATCATCTCCTCTCATCTGCATATTCGCCTCCTTGAGCTCCCGATCCACAGCTGCCCTCTTCTCAAAAAATTAGTTCTCCTCCTCGCGATTAAACACACCCACACACTTTTCGTCCATTCTCTAACAAAGACCGTCGCCATTGTTAGCCGAGTGTAGATCAAGCCCATCTACCACCGATCTGCTGCCATGATGAACTCCTCTCGCGGTTGAAGAAGACATGCATTGACCCAGGTAATTTTATTCGCACTTGACCTAAAAAAAATGTTTAGATCATGTTGTATCAGCTTAAACTAACTGTTTTCTCTAAAAAAAATGTTCTCTTCCTGTGAGTTTTATTTGTAGAACCAACGAGAGCATCGAAATATTATCTTCCTGGAAAGCTCAAGCAGAAGCATCTTACGAAGCTCATTCTCGGTTGCACATGAAATTACCAGGTTAGTTGCTCTGTTTCGGTTCAACAATTACTGTATATGTCTCATTCTCTTTTTACATGTGATTGTGGTTCTGTGTGGTGTTAAAATTTGTAAATGTGAACATTTCGTAATGGATGATTATTTGTGTTTTTTTTTAAATTCATAAAGGATGTGATTGCGGAGTGTGGAATGTGAAATGGGGGTGTTCTTTGTTTTCTCAGTAAAGAAGATAGTATAGGATTTCGCAATATATGGCTATTGATGTTGTGGAAATTAATAGTTTCTTTTGCACCGGTTTATTAGTTTAGTGTGCCATTTAACAGTTTTCGGGACAAGATTTTTTTTGCTGCAATCGAATAAGATGAAGGGAAGTTTCAAGGTTTTAAGAGTGTTTGACAAAAGTTCTAGTTTGTAATTAATAGATGAATGCATAAGATTGTGTGGGGATTTTGTTATTGCAATGAAAGGGAGATGGTGCGTTAAAAAGCTGTCAGTTTTTTCTTCTGTTTGCACTTTCTATGTTTGACAAAGGGTGTTCTTGCTGTAATACTATTTGTTCACATGTCAAAGGAATGACATATAAGCTTTCTTTTGTTTAATATAAACTGAAGGTTTTCTTTGTCTAAACTTCTGCAAACTTTAATGCTCTATACATCACATATTAATATATTATAATTATCTTGATTGGCATTCAAATTCAAGAAATATTAGTAATACTATGCAATAATAACATTGGCTTGTAGAAACAGTAGTGGAAATAAACATAGCAATTACAGTGTTAAGATGATTATGTGAAGTCTATGTTCTCCAATTGCATTTTGTAGTTCAGGCTGCCATTTATTAATTAAGATAGCTTGTGCATTACATGTCCTTCACATCACCTCTAGGACATTAACCTCTTAATTGTATATTAGAAAAATTAGGCAAAAACAAGAACATGGACGATTCTCAATCACAAGATAAGGCTTGTTGGACTAGAGAGATGTTGCATGCTTTTTGTGACATATGTATTAAAGCCATTGAGCAAGAAATGCGACCCAACACACATTTCGACAAAGCTGGGTGGAAATTTGTTATAAATAGCTTTAAGGACCAAACTGACCATGCATTAACGAAAGCACAATTAAAAAATAAGTGAGACGGAATAAAAAAAGATTGGAGAATATGGAAAAGGTTGATTTCCGAAACAGGAGTAGGATGGAGTGCTGAACTTAGAACAATTGCGGCTCCTGATGAATGGTGGAAAGCTAAAAACCAAGTCTGTTTTTTCCTGTATTTTTTACAGCTGTTCTTTACAGTTTGGCTGCGTGCTTTTCATCATTTTTTATGCATTTTTTCCTTCATTGTCCCTTGTTGTAGGAGATACGCGGGGCAAGAAAGTTTAGGCATGCTGGCATCGATCCAATATTGTGTTGTAAATATGATATCATGTTTACAAACACTGTTGCAACCGGTCAGTATGCTTGGGCTCCATCACAGGGTCTGAATTCTAATGAAGATGGTCTCGGTCAAATGCCCAATAATGCTATTAATGATGACCCTCATCTTCAGGAAGGTAGTGGAGATTTTGAGGAGGATAGTCTTCCCAATTTTGTTGCCGATGTCAATAATATGGTGGCTGGTGTGACTTTTGCCAATAGCACAAGCAATCCCACTGGTAGTAGTGGGAAAAGAAAAGGTGTGCAACAAAGTTCTAAACAAAATAAGAAAAAAAAAAAGGATTGCCGGAAGGGGATCGCAATTGTTTTCGCGATTAGATAAGTTAGTTGATAGTGTTTCTACCAAGAGTGAATGCACGTCAAGTGTTTTGGATAAAAAAAAGGTTGTAGCATAGAAGAGGTGATGAAGGAGTTTCACTCCATTGAGGAAGTGGTGTTCAGCAGTGAGTTGTATTGTTTTGCAACTGAGTTTTTCATGGTTAGAAGTAGGAGGGAAATGTGGGCAGCAATTGGTGATATGGACCGAAAATTTCAGTGGCTGAAATTAATATTCGATCGAAGGGCAAACTACCGACCTTGAAGTAAGTTTACATTTGATATATGGAAAACTTACATTAATGTATGTTATTGTGTGTTGTATCTTCCAGCAATGAAATTCTGTTTTGTTTCAATGTTTATGTGTTTTTTTCGCAGGTAACAGTGCAAAAACTTTTGATGTTCATGAGGTGTTGCTACGGTTGTAGAATTGCGAAATGGGTTATGCAAACAGTTATGCCTTTGCTGTTTTTTCCAGGTTTCGTAACTTGTAACGTATCATATGTTGAACACTTTTTATGTATTTGTAGTTGTAGGCTATTTGTTATGTTTGAGGAATTTTTAACAGCTATTGTTGTTCCTTTTACAAGCTGTTATTGTAGGTTTAGTGTTAACTTCTATGTTCTAGTTTGAATGCTGGATAAATCTGTGTTCAGTTTTCTTTTTTCAGCCTTGAATTTGATATTGTAACGTAATGGAATGCATTGTTTTTTATGAGTTGAATGGCTGCTGATTGGTTGAATGTATGTTGAGTTGAAATGCAGCTAATGAGGTGCAGTATAGTTCCTTATATGAATGTTTGAAAGTGGGTTGAATGGGAGTTGGTAGGTTTGAATGGTTGGTAATGGTAAAAATGTTTGCTGCTGGGTTTGGCAGCAGTAAATATATGTTGGTGTGTGTGTTTCTATTTGAAGATGCATTAGAAGTCCAAAGCATTTTCATTGGCTGGACACAAATTTTGCAAGCATTCCAACGTGTATTGAGGGCTATTTCAAGAGGTTTTGTGGCTGTTTTTAGACTGCAACATCAAGTGCTTTGACTTTAGAAGGTTGTTTGTTAATTTTATGGATGCTTTTGAGTTAATAAAGCTTTATATTTATGTTTTGTTAGCAAAAGGTTGGTGGTAAACAATTTTATGGTTGCTGTTATTGTCACAAGTGTATGTGCATTTATGGTTTTTTTTAAAATGTTTAGACAACAGCCTCGTCTCTTTATGGCTGCTGTTATTGTCAATTAAACAAGTGGATTTATGGTTTTTTTCAACTTAGACAGCAACCCCTTCTCTTTATGGCTGTTGTTATTGTCAATTAAACAAGTGCAATTAAACAAGAAAACCTAATTGGCTGCCACCATTTCATTTACAACATGAAAACGTGTTCAATATTGCAAGAAACATTACAGTGTTTTGAGTGTTGAATATAAGATTGTGTTGTAAAAATTGAATGCGTAACGTAAACGTAAACGTAAAATGTGGTTGTAAATGTTTTTCGCGTAGGCTAATGTTGCCGTAAATAATTTCGCATAGTAGTAATTTATGGAATTTAGATGTAATAATGTTGCAGTTTCGGAAAAAGTGAAAATATTGTGAACAAATTACGCCAACAAACCGGTCATTTGATCTTTACGTTGCATGTTGTACATTACAATTATTGTTGTGTTAAAAAATAGTGGATGAGTTACGTATACGTTAAAGATGCTCGATCTGTACCGCTTGATCGAACATAGATGTTTTATGTTAGGACTGCAATGGACAAAAAATTTCAAAAGAATTTAGTTAATGAACATGTATTTTGTATCGGTATGATGGAGGTTAAAAATTGATTGTAATTGTGTTTTTGTAGATATGGATGCAAACTGGTTTAATGCACTTTTTGATGACCATTATGAAAATGTTATGAATAATGTTGGTCGGTATATGTCCGATGGGTTTGCTGGTACAAGTTCTGTAAGTGGTTTTGGAGGAAGTTTCGGTGATGGTTATGGAAACTACAATAGTGAGGTTCAGGATGACGACATAAATCAACAGGATGACGATGACAGTGGAGATTTATTTTGGTGTAGAGAGTGTGATTGAAAAAAATTAGTCATCTGCACTGCAGGAGCACTGGCTTTATATCACAGTACGTATATTTATAAAGAGCCATGTATGAATTCATATAACACTGGCATGCGATGGTTGATTGAAATTTTAAATGGTCATTGGATACGTTGTGTGAACATGTTTCGGATGGATGCTGACACATTTCAAAGTTTGGCTTTTGAGTTGGAAACGATGTATGGGTTGCAACCGTCTAGACGGATGAGTGTTATTGAGAAATTAGGCATGTTTATCTACACTTTAGCTCTCGGAGCGTCGAATAGGGAAGTGCAAAAGCGTTTTCAGCATTCAGGTGAAACAGTTTCAAGAAATTTCAACGAGGTGCTTCGATCTGTGTGCTTGCTATCAGCGCATATAATAAGACCAGTAGACCCAGAATTCACAACAACTCCATTGGAAATTGAAATGAATTCGAGATACATGCCTTATTTCAAGGTAAGCAATACTGTGTACAAGTAGTTAAATATTTCAAAAGGTTATAATCAAATATTTATGTGCAATTAAATTGATTCGGTAATACACTTTATGTTTTTGTAGAATTGCATTGGAGCGATTGATGGAACACATGTACGTGCATGTGTTTCACAAGAAAATCAAATACCATTTATTGGTAGAAAAGGTATACCGACGCAAAATATAATGGCAGCATGTAGCTTTGACATGCAATTTACATTTGTTTGGGCTGGGTGGGAAGGTAGTGCTCACGATACAAGAATATTTTATGAGGCGATTGGAAATACAAGCATACAATTTCCGAGGCCACCGGAAGGTAGATTTTCTTTCAAAAACTATGTTTGTTCAACTGTTCTAAATTTTTTTTTAAGAAGTTTTTTCTAAGTGGAAAACAATTCTGACATCTATACAGGGAAGTATTAACTTGTTGATTCAGGATATCTGAATGAGTACGGTTACTTGGGTCCATATAGAGGGGAAATATATCATCTTCCAGAATTTCGTCGACGAGGACAACCCCGGAGTCGGGAGGAACTATTTAACCGAGTTCATTCATCATTACGATGTGTGATTGAACGCACATTTGGAGTTTGGAAGAAAAGATGGCGAATCTTGCAAACCATGCCTGAGTTTCCTTACAAATCACAAGTTAAAATTGTTGTCGCATCAATGGCGCTGCACAACTATATTCGACGGAAGTCGAGACAAGTTGTTGCATTCAACAAGTTTGATAACCACCCTGATTTCGTTCCTCAAGATACTTTTCCCGATGTCGTTCCACAATCACAAACGAGTTCACACCAAAGGGCATCGCGTATGGAAGATGTTCGTGATGGCATTGCAAATAGTTTGATGGGCCAATAATATTTAATTGTAATAACGAAGCACACTTTGATTATTTTGCCGGTATTTATGTGCAAACAATGTTTTATTTCCTCTTAACAAAAATAATTATTTTATTTATGTCCTTTTTAGTCATTTTAGTTCCAAACGCAACCGCAACCACAATTTAACCAAACATCTTTTTAACCACAATAAAGTCAAACCATAATTTTAACCAAACACTCAAATTATATACACAAACCACAGAAAAAATACTTTTTTAAAAAATTACTTTTTTCCAACTACAACCACAACAATTGCAGCAAAAACAAACACACTCGTAATAACATTGCTAAAATATGAGTTTTTCGAGGCTGTGCTGATTTAGGGTTGTAAGAAAGAGACCAACAAAGACGGCGATTGTAAAAAGAGAGTTCACATTCACCAGGAATACGAGTCTTTAATTTGGATATGAGTCAGATCTGTCAAGAACTCAAGCTTAGGATAAATGTAATTGTAGCAAATGCACAGAAGGTTCTTATTCCATGATGGGTGGATCATGCAAGATGGGACACCATTGCATGCCTAGAAACAATACCAGGGATCACCCTGGTATGATTCAAGTGTTTTCTGAAAGGAAACGAGCTCCTCCCTCGCCTTGTATGCATATCTTGAGAAAAAAGACCTGATTTTTCGTTTCATAAGAATGCCGATGCTATCTAAGGAATACCCTTGATGAAATATATAAAACATAATTTATGTTTATAAAATTATAAATAATGTTATTATAATTATAAATCATGGATAATAATTTTATTATTTCTATGCTTCAAGATCTTTTAGTTATTAAAATAAATAAAACAAAAAATCTATAAATAATTAGACACTGTATGAAGTTCAAACAAACAATGATTTCTCAATGATTGTGTTTTTGGTAATCACCTCTACTAGTTGTATTAATTGTGTTTTTCTTTTAATTGAAAGTAAGAGGTATATATATATATATATATATATATATATATATATATATATATATATATATATATATTAGCTTGTGGATCAATCAAAAAGGAAAGGACACCTTCACATATAAGCTCGATCAACTTGTTGCGTCGGTAATTAATAGCAGAAGTGGCCAAGAACTTAATTTCAATTCATTCCACTCTACTTATTTACACGATAGAAGGATTTAAATTAATGTTTATTATGATATTATTAAATTGGAAGAAGTTGCTGTCAAAACTCCCAGCAAGTCATGTTTTGAAAGAGTCAATGAATTGTGGATTTCTTCAAATCATAACGGTCACAAATCCACTCACGATTGTCCCCATAATGATCCATTACTTAATTAATGGAACCACAAAAACCCCCACGTTTCGAGTTAAAATTAACTACCCACTACTACTCGCAACAATCCAGCTATATATACTGCAGGAACCCACGTCCATCATATCATAGCAAGCTAACTTTTGGTCATATATCTCTCTATCTAGCCAGATACACAGAGAACAATGAAGATCACTAAAATGGCATCTCTTTCGGTTTTCTTTTGCACTTGTTTTGTCATTGCTACTGGTTTGGGAAATGCAGAAAAGGTGTTCAAAGTTGGGGATGAGTTTGGATGGCAAGAACCTGGACAGAACAGCTCTGCCGTGTACACTCAGTGGGCTACAAGGAACAGATTCCATGTTGGAGATTCTCTCTGTGAGTTTATTACAGTTAGCTCATCACCTTTTAGCTAGATTAATTTTGGGTATATATTTTCCTTATGGTTTTTTTTTTCTACTTCTACAACCAGGTTTTGTTTTTGATGAATGACGATAATATATATATTAAAAGCTCTGGCAGCTTGTTTCTGACAGAAGCAAGTAAAAGAGTGAAAATTTACAACCAAGCAATGAAAGCATCATCTCTCCCTAAACTCTCCTTAGCTAAAAAATCTGCCACGCTATCTCCCTCCCTCGCAACATGTTCTCTAGTTATAAAACACTTCACAAAGTGGGCAACCGTTTTCAGTTTATCGATGTATATATGGTAGAATGCAGTTTATAAAACACTTATATGCAATGTTAATGATAACGTTTATGGAATTATAAAGTTTCTTTCATTTTGTTTTCGCTGCAAATGATGCATAGAGTTCAGTTAGTTAAACTATTGATAGAAATGGGAAGACCATGCAACTTCTTTAGGTTGCCTCTTTTTAGGTTAGTGGTTATCGAGGGGAAAAAACAAAGACAGTATACTCAGTCTTGCAATGTAAAAGAAAGAAGATACTGTTGCTCTACTTGCTTATGAAAGTAAACATGGAAAAATGGTTGTGTCCTATGTAAATGTCATATTTCTGAAACCAGCAAGGAAAGATTTATGACCACAGGTGTCCTTGCAAGAAAACGAGTACCAGCTAAAACAAAGTTTTCTTTTTGTGCGCGCAGCCAGCAGCTTTTAAATTGTCAGATTTCTGATACGTTCGTTGTTTCCTTCTTTGCAGCCTTCGAGTATAAGAATGATTCAGTCATTGAAGTAGACAAGTGGGGTTACTATCACTGTGACGGTAGCAAACCTACCGTTGCCTTCAACAATGGTCATGGCGTGTTCAAGCTTGACAGGCCAGGGCCTTTCTACTACATCAGTGGAACCCCAGACCACTGCATGGGTGGCCAGCGCTTGCTAATTGAAGTGATGGGTCTGCACCACCATTCTCCTCTTACTGCAACTCCACCAGCTGGACAGCTAGCACCGTCCCCGCAACCGAGTTCAGGAGTATTTGTCTCAGTGACACTTGGCTCATTGTCAACGCTTCTTATGGGCACATTGATTGCTTTGTTATGGTCTTTACCATAACCTATTTAATTTCCTTCTCAGTTGTTATTATTATTATCTATAGGTTGGTTTTCTTGCTTTAACATATGATTTCAGCTGTTGTAATCATGTGTTTGAGCGTTTGTCTTTTGATTCATTCATTGCATATTGGACAAATGTTGGATTTAATATGCTAGGAGCTGTACTTTGATTATTTTCAGGACATTCTATTGTTATTGAATTTCATGCATCTTATTAGTTTCAAGGTTAAGTGGAAAATTGAACATTACTTTTGGCATCCATGCTTGACTGCAATACGCTAGCTTTTACGGCCATGAGATCGCTGGCTCTAGAGTGCAGACACAAACCAAGAAACATCCTTTTCCCAGTATTAACAGTAAATGGTGCTGACAAAATGGTTTCTTGCTCTTTGGACTAATATAATAACGTTGAATTACACCCCCAAAAAAAGGGGGTTAAATAAAAATAAATTAATCCCTTTCCTAACACCTGTGTGGTATGTATCAACAAGTACAAAAAAAAAGTAAGAATATGTTTAATGATTTTTCTAAAGAAAACGGGCATGAATTTTAATCCAACTATTAGATCATTACCAGCACGTTTTACAGGTCATATTTCCTAGAATATAATCAAGAGAATCTCATTTTAGTTCCAAAACGTGCCTAAATTTTGCCTAGAAAATATTCGGGAACATTTTTTATCTTAGTTATTTTAGGATTTCTTTCCTCTATCGTTAGGTTTTAGAATTTTGTTTGGTATAGGTTTCATTAAGAGTTCTTTTTCCTGTGATTAATTATTCATTAATTTTATTCATAACTTTTTAATTTATAATTTCTTTCTTAATAGTTTAAGGCTGTAAATTTTAGGGCTTGAGGAATCTTGGTTTCTTATCACTATACACTGTGTCTATTGATATTAGAGCAGATTGGTACGTTTGTTTGATGGATGAAGACAATATCATGCTACCCCATGACGCAGAAGTGGAGGTTGTCTAAAATATTATAAGGGCTTAAGAGGCAATGTGAAGAACCCTAATGCATAAATTTGTTTGGTTTGATCAACTTGCAAGGGAGGTGCAAACAAGTATCATGATTAGGAGAGGACACAAGAAACAGATCAAAGAGCCTTAAGTCCAAGAAAAAGTTTGAACAAGCTAAAAGGGTTTTCTTTTACAATAACATCTATAGCTTTTGATCCAGTTATTGTATTGGATTTAAATTTGGCTAGCATGTTCTAAATGCCTTGTTCCTTATAGTATTACCATTCAAGTTCGAAAAAAAAATCCAAATTTTGCTTAGAATATGTTGTTCAAAAATGTTATTTTTTCCTAGATATTTTAGGATTTCTTTTCTAGTTAGATTTTAGATTTTTTTTTGTTTCATTTTCATCACTCGGGTTTAGGTGTTGTTGTTGTTTTTTTTTTTTTTTGTAAAAGAGATTGATTATTCATAAAAGTTATTCAAAACTTTTTAGTTTCAATTTTTTTTTTCTTTATAGTTTAGAGTTATAAAGTGTTTACATTAGGCAAAGCATTAAGGACTGAACTCACGATTAACTTTTTTCATAGACAAGTTTTGTATTATGATGAAATTCCTTTATTAGATAACTATGAGAATTGGAAGCATGCTTTCTACTAAAAAAATTCCTAATTATAAGAAGGTATTTCTTACAAGACATAAACTTACTTATAATATTGAAGATTGATGGTATGATATTCAAGAGATGATAAAATTTATATTGGTATGTCTAAAATTTCATCATAGAAAATTTTGTGAGAATTATTAATTTTGAAGTTTGTAATGGGTGATTACAAATATATTTTATATAAGGCATATAAACAAATAAGTTACTATTAGTTATCTTTTGTTCAACTTTCTTAAATAGCAAGGTGACAAAACATAAAGGATAAGATTAATGAAGGTTGTAAATATTTACCTATTATGGAAGGACCACGAATGAAAGATGTTCATACAAGGTGAATGAATTTTATTTGAAGATTTATGTTACAACTTTCAATGGAGATTTGGTTGTCGAAAAATTCATGGATCAATTTACTAATCATGATAAAGTGATAGAATATTTAAAATTATCAAAGAAGAAGATAAGATAATTGATTGAGAACAAATTAAGAGGAAGAGCTTTCTTACGGTTGAAGTAACTCCAAAATATGTTGTTAGTAAAAGGTAAGATGGATGTTCAAAGTTGGTTCCCTATGAAATAATTAATAAGAAATAGATTCGTTCTCTTAGATTACAAGTATAAAAAATAAAGCACAAATCATCTTATAAGAAAAAATTTTATGCAATGAATGATCCCAAATTAGTTAACTTGATGCCAAGATGAACCTCAAAGGAGGTGAATATAATGGGAGTTGGAAACAATAAGAGTAGTAGCCTTTGGACTTTCAAGGAAAGAAAAAAGATAATGAAACAATGAAGGAAGAATGCATAAAGCCTAAAATTAGAACAAATCATGGAACTACTTGTGTTAAGAAGTAGTTAATTGATCAATGGGAAATAAAGACAATAAAAGCAGAGGAACTCAGTAAAATAATGACAACAATAACATCACCAGAAAGGAACCAACAACTTTAGAAGAAGTAAGAACCTTTTGGATTGGTGATTTACATTAATTGGTCAATAAATCCTACTATTGGAAACAAAATCACTGGAACTAGAAACAAAATGTTTCTCTTACAGTCACATGATAGTGAGAGTTACAAAAATCTATAATTATTGTTATGATATTTATTAATATTTTTCAAAAATATCAAAGAACTTAAATAATATACTTGACTAAATTATTATAGCTCTAACTTCTTATTCTTTGTTTTGCACAAAATAATTTTAACATTCAATATTTTTCCCTTTTAAACTTGTTTCTTCAAACATCATAACTCCAAGCTTTTTCTACAGGTTCCAAAACACTTTTGCTTTAAGTGGTTTAGCAAAAATATCTACTACTTATTTTAACATAGATCAACTCCAGTTCATTTTCTTTCACATGCTCTTTTATGAAAGGGAAAAAAGTATCATTGTGCTTTGATCATTAACGATGAACTATAGTTTTTGCTAATGCAATTGTAGACTTGTTATCAACATAAATTTTTGTTGTTTCTTACTACTTTTATTGTAATTCTTCCAGTACTTTTTCTTAACCATACTGCATGATATACATAAAAAAGATATAACAATGTACTCTACTTCACATATTGATAATGCAACAATAGGTTGTTTCTTGGAAGACCAAGTACAAACAACTTCTCCCAAATTAAACACAAAACCAGTTATGCTCTTCTTATCTTCAAGATTTTCATCCTAGTCATTTTCGTTATAACCATTGATATTCAAATTTTATGAAGATTAATAAAATAAATAATGATTGAAGGATCATTTGATAAAATACAGAATTCTTTTTTATGCATTCGAATGTGAATTCCTTGGATTCTCCATGAACCTGCTAACCAATCCAACTCCAAATAAAATATTAGGTCTAATATATATTAAATATCATAAATACCCTTTAAGGCTTTTGTAATAAGTTGGATTCATTAATGCTTAATTTTTTTGTTCTCTTATTAGCTTAATTCAACACTCAACAAGTGTATCTACATGATGAAAATCTTATATATCAAATTTATTCAAGATATATGCAGCATACTTAGTTTATGAAAGAAAAATTCCATTGTTAAATTGTTTCACTTTAATGCCTAGGAAGTAGGCCATAAGACTTAAGTCTGTCATTTCAAATTTCTTCACCATAAACTACTTGAATGCTTCAATTATGATGAAATCATCACCTGTAAAAATTAATTCATCCATATATAAATAAATAAACATCATACTTCCTTATGAGTTGTTCTTCACATAAAAGGCATACTTAAAAGGACATCTAACAAAAGCATCTTCTGTAAAATAATCATCATTTTTATAGTTTTATGCTCTTAATGCTTGTTTAATTTGGCCATAAAGAGTTTTCTTTAGCTTGCACATTTTTTTTCTTCTTCTTCAATAACAGATCCAGGTGTTTGCTCTATATAGACTTCATCTTCAAGATTTTCTTTGAGAAAAAAAAACTTAACATCTATCTTGTACAATCTTTATTTTTTGTGTGCTTCTAATGAGATCAACAATCTCATAATTTCCATTATTACAACTGGAGCAAAAAAGATTTTTTATAATTAATCTTATTATATAGTTTGTCGTCTTTTGTTACCAATCTAGCTTTTTATTTTTTTAACTTTTTTCTTTTGCATTTCTTTTAATTTTGAAGATCCATTTTACTTTTATTATTTTGTGTCGTTCAAGAAGTGTTGTTAGCTTTCATGTATTATTTTTGTTAATAGCATTGACTCCTCATTCAGTGCTTTCTTCCATTTAGCTTCTTAAGAAGTTTCTTCAAATGTAATAGAATCATCACTTGTAAACGAACAAAACATACTAACATCATTAAGATTAATTCTTTCTATGGCATGATATATCTCTTCTATGTTTTTCTTATATATCTTGTAACTGATTTTGAAGAACCAGTTGAACTATTAGCCTGAGGAGGTGATGATGGTGCTATCTAGAATTCTTCTTTATTCTTTTGTATCTGTTCTTCTTCTATAATAAGTTGTTGTGGTTGATCTTTAATATTCCAGTTCTACATTTGCTCTTCATTAAAATACACATCTTTTAACATTACCACCATCTTAATAATTGGATTATAAGATTATAACTACATGAATTATCATCATACCCCAATAGAATACACTTATGCCTTTTTTATTTAAGTTTGATTCTCTTCTCTTCTTAGATTTTGGCATACGCTACACTACCAAAAAATCCTCATAGGATTAACAGGGTTTCTTAAGACTTCATGCCTTTTTTAGTGTGATCTTCTAAAATCTTTTCATAAGAAACATGTTCAACAAGTAAATAACATAAACTACTGCATGTCCACAAAATTCTTTAGGATACTTTATTTTTTTTAACATAAACTTAACTATACTAGGAATGATTATATTTTTCCTTTCAAACACTCTATTTTGTTGAGGTGTTTGAGTTATAATTGATTGATTTTATATATCATTTTTTGTACAATACTCATCAAATCCATATGATATGTATTTTGTATCCCATTTTACTCTTAATCATTTAACTTACATCCACTTTGTTTTTTTAAAAAATTGAATTTCTTAGATCTATTCATTACTTTCTTCTTTTACTTTAATACATATACTCATGTTTTGCCATTGTAATCATCTATAAAGGTAAGAAAATACATGTTGCCACTAATTGAAGTAGGTTTAATGAGACAATATACATCCGAGTGCATCAAATCAAGAGGTTGTGCTATTATTGAACTTCTCCTTAGAAAATACTTTGTATATTGCTTTCCCATGACATATTTGTATGATCTAACTTTGTCATTCTAGTAACCATCTTATTCTTCTCTAACATCATTAAATCTTTGATGATTTAACCACTCATATCAAAGATGCCAAAGAGTTGAAACATTACTTACTTTTATCTTAAAACACTTTGATTGATAGATGTTTAGATTTAGTGAAAACATTTTATTCTTTTTTATTTTTACAGAAGTAATAATCACTCCTTATTCATCAAATATGCTGAGATTTTTATCCCTCATTTGTATTGCAAATCCCTTCTTAAGAAATTATCCTGAACACTAAATATAATTCTTTATATCTAGTATATAATAAACTACTGAAATAAATTTATGCTCATTGTTCTTTAGTTTAATAAGAACTTTGTCTCTATTTTCAATAGGTCTTTGAAAAAGATCACCCAACATAATGTTGCATTTTTCATCAAGTTCAAAGAACACTTCCAGCATAACACATATGTGATTAAATGCTCATTGTAATAACCTGAAATTTCAAAATGATTTTAAATATTTCAATAGTTGTATACGTGTAAAGTAATGTATTTTTTACACGGTCTTACTATTATTTAGGTTTGTCAAAATATAATTACACCTAATTACATAAAAAAAATATAAAAATACAGCATTTCTTTGAACGAAACCATTCCCAAAATAGGAAAATTCACCCTTCTTTATAATCCAAGTCAAATAAATTTTTTGAATAAAACAAACATAATTTTTTATTCAACTATTGTTTGGGAGTTTTTTTTTTTAATTCTTTCCTAGCTAGTTAGGTTTTAGAATTGTATTTGGTTTAATTTTCATTACCTATGTCGGTTTTAGTTCCTATTTAACAATTTTTTTTTGTTATTTTTCATATGAGATATATATTAATTGTTTACAAAATTTATTCACGACTTTTCAGTTTCCCGACCGTAAGTAATTTAGAGCTTCGAGGAAGCATACATTTTTTTTTTTTTTTTACTATAGGCTGCATTTTTCAACATATCTTCCTTGAAGAAGATTCTGGGAAGATGGCAGATGTGTCGAGGAAACTGGTAAGGTTGACAAAGTCAACGTCCCTCTGGAAAAGTGGGAACATAAAGGGAACAAGACTCGTTCCCTCACTTTCTTGGTTGTTTCTTTCCACGTTGACCTTTTCCTAAGTACTTGTTTATTTAATTACTGTCATTTTTTCCCAAAGGTATTCTTGCACCGAATAATATTTCCTGTAAGTGTTCTCTAAGAAAATTACAAGCTCAAGGAGATGGATCCAGCACTTTACAGAGCAGTTTTATCCAATGATATTCATGCATTTATCAGTTTAGTTCTAAAAAATGAAGCAATTCTTGACCAAAGAACCAGTACTGCCTCTGACACAGTGCTTCACCTTGCTTCACCTTGCTTCAAAGCTTGGATTTGTTGACTTGGTGATGGAAATCATTAAGTTGCGGCCAAACATGGTAGAAGCTGAGAACAAGATGCTGGAGACTCCTCTGCATGAAGCCTGTCGCGAAGGAAAATCAAAGATTGCATTGCTGCTATTACAGACAAGTCCATGGGTGGCCAGCAAGTTTAACATGAAAAATCAGTCTCCATTACTCATCGCTTGCAGTAATGGGAGTCTCAAGGTAGCCAAGGTTTTGTTGAATCAGCCATTGTTTCTGAGGTTAGAATATGATAATCCTCTTGGTCTGACATCTCTGCATGTGGCTGCATCAAAAGGCCATATAGGTACGTGCCTATTTCGCTCGTCAATAGATAAGCATATTTACCTACTAATTAACACGCTTAATTACTAGTACTTTGAAATTGGTTGGTTACTGTTCAAGCTTCTTCTTCTTCTTCTTCTTTTCATTTTATACAGATAAGCTGTATCATGTTCAATTTATGTAATAATCGATCACGGGTGTACTGATGCAGATATAGTGAAGATGATATTACGAGCGTGCCTAATAATGGCTCAGAAGATTGACAGTGACGGATGTAATCCTCTGCACTATGCTTGTAAAAATGGTCACTTGGAGATAACAAAATTACTTCTAAGGCACGACTTGGACCTTACTCTGATATATAATAACAAGGGTTTCAAACCATTGCACTTGGCAGCAATTCATGGCAATGGCACAATCCTTGAAGAATTTCTAGCTATGGCTCCCACATCATTTGATTGTCTCACAACCGATGGAGACAACGTATTTCATCTTCTCGTAAGATTCAATGCCCACAGTGCCTTCATGTGCTTGGAACATGTGTTCGGTGATACCAAGCTATTCCAACAACCAGATCAATTTGGCAACACCATTCTGCACATTGCAATCTCCGGAGGACTCTATCATGTATGGATCTCTCTCTCTCTCTCTCTCTCTCTCTCTTTGTGTTCTTTCTGGGCACAATAGAAGCACAAACTTTAATTATGCATCATTATAGTATGATGTACACCCCCTGCCCTCTGATGATTGGTATAGTATAATGTAATTTGTTTGAGCTCATTCCAGTTAGCAGGCAGTATCATCAATAAAAGAAAAGTGGACATCAATCATCGAAATAATAGAGGACATACAGCGCTTGACATCCTCAACCATGCTGGAAGCAGTTTAGAAATCCAGGATCTTAGAGACATGTTGAAGGAAGCTGGTGGAAAATTAGGTGCTGGTCCTTTTTGGTCACAAAAATCTGAAAGCCCCAGAGATGCGCTAGAGCGAGAATTTGACCTGCAGCTGCAGCTTGGTTGTGGATTTGAAAGACACCAACTTTCTCAAGCACATGCAAGAGGTGAACCTCTTCAGCTTCAAGTTAACAATAATGATGATCTATCTGAATCAGAATACTTGTCAGACGAAACAAAAGGCTCCTCACTTTACAGGCATGAAAGCATAATACGCAGGAAAAAGCTAATGAAAGTTCACAAGCGCCATCATAGGAAGCAACACAAGGCATACACGGAGGCACTACAGAATGCAAGGAACACACTCACAGTAGTCGCTATTATGATTGTTACGGTGACTTTTACAGCAGGCATCAATCCTCCAGGTGGTGTCTACCAGGATGGGCCATTGAAAGGAAAATCAATAGCAGGCAGGACATCAGCTTTTAAGGTGTTTTCAATCACCAACAACATTGCCTTGTTCACATCCTTATGCATTGTAATAGTTCTAGTTAGCATCATCCCCTTCCGAAGAAAGCCGCTAATGAAGCTATTGGTGGCTGCTCACAAGGGCATGTGGGTGGCAGTGTCATTCATGGCCGCCGCTTACATTGCAGCAATACGGGTGATTATGCCAGATAGTCATGGGATTCTTTGGACATTTGAGGCTCTACTTTCCGTTCTCGCTGGTACTGTAGGAACAGCTTTTGTTTATCTTGGGGCTAAGTTGGTTGGACACCATCTGAGGAAATCGAAGTGGAGGAAAGAGCAGGGTGGTGCTGGTAACAACAAATATGAAAACCATTCAATTTCTCAGAATTCTGATGTAGCGAGTGCCAGATCTTATGGTTATCATACGTATTGAATGTTTTCACGATCATATGCTGCATCCACTTCTCTCACGAAAAGCAAGAGAAATAAGGTTTTCGTTTAGCTACCTGGACGAACCTCTTTCCGCGCATCGACAACCTTCCCACGAAGGTTCCAACTTTGGTGGGTGGTTCCTGGAAGATCATATAGTGATTGTTTGAAATTATACTAATGATTTTTGGTTTTTTTAAAGTAAAAATTTATTTTTTAAGAAAAGAAGTTTTCAAAATCAACAATCCAAATGTCAACAAATAATAATATTTTTCGACATAGGGATTACATTGAATTATTTGAAAAGTAAAGGACTTGTATAGATATAATGGTTCACGAGTACTTTAATTATCAAGTTTTAAATCTAGGATTATGCATGATTATCGCATCCTGTAATTTATTTATTGGGATACATTAATGCCAATTCTCTCTCTCTCTCTCTATATATATATATATATATATATTTATTTATTTTTTTTAGTAATTGAAATGTCCGGGCCAGCTTGTGCATACCAATTCTCTATTTTTTTAGTATGATGGAAGGAAGGTGAACCAAAAAATCACTGTGTTATTAAGGATACCAACAGCTATTTTATTGTTGGTAACTTTTTATATAGGTCAAGAGAAATCTCAATTTAGCACACCACGATATATATTTTTTTATATAGGTCTATATATATATATTATCTACATTTCAATATTTGAAAACCCACTAGATTTCAATTAATTTAGTGGAGTCGAGTCAACTTACTAAAAAATAAAACTCTCTCATCATAATATACTCCTACATAGGATTTAAACTCAAACCTTCTTCAAGAAAAACAAACTTCTCTCCATTTAAACCAACCATTATTGATATAAAATTCATATATATGTTTTCTTTTTTTGTGCACCAAATGCTCTCCAAAAATACTGCAAAATGAGCCGTGTGGGACAGGGATTAATAGCCTTACTTTAATTTGATTTCTTAACCTTTAATTACTCATCATGAAAAAAAATCCTGTATGAGAGTCTTTTTAATCAAATTTAAAGTTAATTATAGAAGAGGAACGAGATTCAAGAATCAGGAAAGGTGACAATTGATAAGGTGGGAGGATAGGCATGAAACACCACCTCCATGTTCTTCCAAAAGAAATAAATTATAAATTTTGCGGTCCTATCATATATATATATATATATATATATATATATATAAGGACAATAGTGAGGTGACCCACCAAGGAAAATCAATATTTCTCTATACAGAAAACTAAGAAAATATCTCCTCATAAGCATGCCCTTAATTCTATATCTAAAAGAATAAATAAATTTGGGAATCACATCTTCGTCATGAAACAGTGCTATTGTTTTTGCAAAGGACAAACTTGTAATTCAAGTATAATAAAAGTGAGTCAATTTAAATTAATTTGTCAAACTTAAAACTTAAATTATAAGATCATGATAATACAAAAACAAAAACGTAAAAAATCACAAGACTGAAAATAAAATAAAATAAAAAAATAATAATTAAAAAAAAATGTCAACTTGCATTAACTTTTTAAATTCATAACCCCGAATATTACATCAGAAACACTATCTAAAAATATTACGAAATTCAATTCTCAACCAATTAAATATTGAAGGATTAACTTAAAAAACAAATATTAATTACACAGAAGAATTTAAAACAAAAATTGACGGTTAAAAAAATAGGGATCAAAATTCAAATACAAAATAAATTCTATTTTTGATTGAAGGGTGAAATTAAAAAGAAAAATTAATTTAACAAAAGAAACAAAAAATAAATAAAAAGAATAAGGATTAAAATTGAAATTACAAACTAAATTTTTTTATTGAAGAGTGGAATTAAAAAAAAATCAATTAAACAAAAGGCCTAAACAAATAATCGAAAGAATGAGGGACAAATTAAAATATATATATATATATATATATATATATATATATATATATATATCAAATTGGGATGGAAGGAGGAAATTCAAAACCAATAAAACTTCTACTAAATGACCAAGAAAAAAAATTTAAAACAAAAAAAAATGTACTGAAGTTGAAGTACCAACGACAAAGAGGGCCAAATTGTTATTTTTTGGGGAGAAGAGAGAAAAAAAGGTAAAAAAAGGCATATTAGTAACAAATCAGACAACCACCATTGACATGCGCCACTCCACCAAGAAGAAGATGTGGTGACGTGTCCAATAACACGACAAAATGGTACTTTTAGACATTGGGAGACATTACACGCACCTTATGTTTGCTAATGAGTGTGCCACAAGCGCCCCATTTTTTTTTGTATTATTTTTATATTTGTTCAAATATTAAATTACTCCTAAGCAGACTTAATAATAACAAAAAACCATTATAAAATATATGAAAATGCTCATTGACACTAGTTATAAGCTTTTTGCTTTTAAGGTGTCTTATACTTTTCATTATGCTTTTAATTTTTTTATTTGATCAAATTTTTTTATTATTTTTTTATTTGATCAAATATCTCTTAACCTGATATCATAATACAAAAATACCCTTTAATGATAGTTTTATTTTTAATTTTTTGCATTCAAAGATAATTTGGTTGTTTCATTGTGTGAATAAAATATAAAAATATTTATTTTTACTCGATTAATTTAATAATAAGTAATAAATTCTACGAAAAACTTTAATTTCTTTAAAAATTAATGTTAAATGTTTCCGGTGAAAAGATAAAATCATCATCACAATAGTCAAGTAAATAATGTTTTTGAATACGCATCAAGACTGTTTTTGCTGAGATATTTAGCTTCTTTTAATAGTTTGGTGAATGATTAGATAAAAAAAGAATTGTGTCTTTAGTGGAACTTACACGTTGCCAATTTTGTTTTCATTCCATTGTTTCCAAAAAGTACTACTGATCGAGCAAGACTTCTCGACGATGATTTGGGTTTTATTAAGTGTTAGGTTTGTCTCTTCTACTATTGAAAAAGCAGAGTGATAATGAAGCAATTAAGGCTCTAATCAATCAAATCCCAACTCTAAATATTATTATGGTTTCATATCATATATATATATATATATATATATATATATATATATATATATATATAATACACAGGCAAAAGTGGGGTTATGATCATGGTGGCTTGTAGGATAAATGGGGGTTATTTTCAACAAACCAAAAACAAAAATGTTTCATTAAGTCTCGTATTAGCTGACAAGAAAACCTCCTCCCTTTCTACAAGAAACTGATATTAAGTTAAAGCAAGTTATTGCTAATATAATAATTATTAAAAATTTATATGATTATTAATTTTAGAATTTGTAAGATTAATCAAAATATGTTTAAATTGATCTAGATACTCATATTAATAATAAAAAAAATTAAAAAATAAAAAAAATAAACCCCAGAATCATAAAATATTAAAATAAGTGATTAATGACATTAGACTTTACCAAATTGCCTCATATCTAGAAGTGAGAACAATATCTAAAACGGATTAAAGCCAGTGATATGATATAAATTTAATGGTTTTTTAAAGTTAAAAATACTCTTAAAATGCTCTGCAAAATAATTTTTATATATTTTATAATTTTTTATCAACATATTGAGATTAGATCCATTTATGAGCATATCTAAATATAATATTTATATATGAACTCATATATTCATGTAAATAATATTTCTTGCGAACTTTCTATTCTGTATTATAAAATAGGAAGCAAACTCATTTAATAATTAGTCCAAACCTCAAAAAATAAAGGAAATCAAATATATCTTATGAAAAGTAAATTTTGCTAATTGTTTTGGATAAATGAGAAAATTCCATATTGTCGGAGATATCGAGAAATCTTTCTTTTAAAATAAAAGAACAGAATATTGAGGAGTCTCTCTTGTAATCTCTCAACTCTTGACCTTTTCTACTGTGTACTAAAAATAAAATAAAATAAAATCAACCTCCCAAGAGCTCATTCCCACCGGAATAAAGTTGTGCCAAAACAGACGCACGCCCAGTGGGACTCGAACCCACAATCGCTTGATTAGAAGTCAAGCGCCTTATCCATTAGGCCATGGGCGCTTCACGGAATCAGTACTCACTAGTATTTACATAAACAATATGTTAATATTTAAAAGTAAGGATTACCAACATTATTTCATTTGTCTTGTCTTCATTTATAATAAACCATAAGCCAAACTTCAAAGGTGAAACCCAAAATCCAGAACCCGTCTTTAAATTAAAAAATTTAAACTTCAAACTAAAATCAAATTCTAAACATTAAACTCCAAATCTAAAATCACATACTCAATAATAAAATAACAAAATGGAAAGCAAGTACAATAAAGAAAAGCATATTATCTTTAAGAGCATTTAGGATCGGCCAAAAAAAAAATAAGTTAGTATACAATGAAATTATGTTTGCTTAAGAAAATTAGTATTCAATGAAATTGTGTTTGCTTAAAAAAATTGTTAGAGAAATTAATGTATAATGTTGTGTGAGAAATGAATTTTGAATGAGTTTGATTATGTTATATAAAATTAATAGATTTATATATGGTAGTGAATTGGAGTATTGATGAAGATCATTGTATTTAGAGGCAAATATTATTGTGTAGTACTTGATTTCTTTCACTCTTGAAAGGGAGAGTTTTGATTAAAATTTTTAAGAGTAAATCATGGTATAAAAGAGGTTGTAGTGCCGGCTAAGAAGGAAATAAATTGGAAGTGAATGTGATTATGATCATAGTTGTGAAATGTAGTATATATGTGAATTGTTATAATGTTTATTTTTTTCATTGAAATATTTTTTACCATTTTAAATAAAATATGGTTTGGATTAATTGGTTCTTAGAAGGTTGAAATTAATGATATTATAACATATATGAAAGGGCAAGGCTTGTTTGAATGATGAGAAGACAAATAGAAATGCTTAGTTGTTTGTAAAATTAAAGAAAAAATCGAGAGAGTTTTATAACCAAAATTTCAAAGAAGATTAGGGCATGTAAATGATAAAATTTAGGATAAGATTCTTCATGAAAGTTATATCTAAGGGTTACTGACCTTACATAAATTGAAGCTATAAAACTCCGGATATGAGTTAAAATCTAAAGGGAGGTTGGACTGGAACCATATTGGATAATTTTACGTGTTGTTATAACAGGTACTTTTAGGTGCTTTAACGGAAAAACTGAGTTTTAATTACTTCAGTAAATTTATAGCTCTATATATTAGTTTTTTATAAAGACAAGACACATTTAAAATAGTGAACCCAAATTGTGTTTTTTTTATTATTATTTCTACTCAAATGGCAACAATGTTTATAGTAATCCTTGTTGTCATAAAAATGGTACCCATTTATGGAATAAATTTTAAATGATGTTAGTGATGGTCTTTTCTAACAAATACATTATACACATGTGATATCTTAAACAAATGCAAATTTTTATGGTACATCCCATTTAAGTACCTTTTCGCATTATGGTGCATTACATATTATAATTACATATAATTTATTGACGAATATCAAACTCGATATTCTAATACATGTGCAATGTGTTACCGTTTAATTGCATTAATTAAATAAGTCTTTGTACTAAAAGTTTGTCCAATAACCAACTTAGCACATCCTACTAGATTTCAATGACTAATATCCCAATAATTGCAAATCATATCATCAAATTCAACATCATCATCATCATCAAATTTAAAAATAAAAGGTTTTATTATTCTATTTTCACTTGAAGTTTCAACTAAACCTAAATTACCATCATCTTTATTTTCATTAGGTTCAAAGTCATAACCAATGCCAATATTTACATGATCATACATATTTGGATTAATTAATCTTATAAATTATAGTATCAGTGAAAAGTTAACTCCACCCTTAATTGTCCTATATGAACCACCCGACTGTGATGTTTGTGTACTTCTTTGAGTAAAATAAGGATCAGGACATGAGGATACTCATGTTTCATAGTAAAAAAGAAGTGTACTTGTTTAAGTTAACTATTCAAGTACATCTCAATGAGTTTCGATCCATTTTAGATGGATAACTCTACCATAATCTTTAAACTCATGTTACAAGAAATGGGTATGGTAAAATACTGAATAAGACATTCCTTAGTGAGCATCCTTCAAGTACTATTAACTTTAAAATCATTATAATTCCACCTAATTCCTCCATCTATAACTTGTTTAATTTTGGCTAGTGACATGTTAAACTAGTACTGACAACCACATTAATTACTCCATTTTAAGTCATCTTATTGCTCATATCAATAACAATAGACCTAGTATATTTACATAACAATAGCATATTAGAAGACATTATGTAAAACAACATTCTCAATTATAGCAATTAGTCATAAATCTCAATGTAAACCTTAACTGATCAAATTTATCCAAATTAATATTATTTATAGCATCAATTATAACAAATCATATCAAATTGTATCAATTTATACCTAATTGCTTCAACTGAATGATATTCTTAATTACAACAATTAGTCAAAATCTTCAACGTAAAACATTAATTGATAAAATTTATACCAAATTGATGTTATTGATAACATCAAATCCATCAATTCATACATAATTACTTTAAGAAAAAAACATTCTCAGTTATAGCAATTAGTCTTAAATTTCTATGTAAAACCTAATTGATTAGATTTATAACATTAATTACAACAAATCATACCTAATTGCATCAATTCATACTTAATTACTTGAATTGGACAACATTCTCAACTACCACAATTAGTCAAAAATTTCATTATAAACCCTAATTGATCAAATTTATATATATCAAATTGATGTTGTTTATAACATCAATTGTAACAAATCATACCAAATTGCTTTAATTGGATAAAATCTTTAATGATAGTTATCGCACCTAGCATAACTATTGAGACCTCCTATATTAAAGGGAAAATAAAATGGAATCGCCACCTATTAATTAACAAAAAACTAGAAATTCTAAAATGAGCTCCTATTCTATATATTCAAGTAAATGGTTAATTATGTTTAATGAAAGATCTACATCACCCGTACTATATTCTTTCAAATGAAGGTTACCTTTGCCATGTATTTTCTTTTAAATTTATTTTTCGTATGTTGTTATTTGCCTGAATTGTTTTTAAGCTTATTTGAAAGTTATTTTAATTAATTATTCAAAAAAAAAACTCAATGTTTGTCCCTAAGAATACAAAACTCATCGATTAAACCATTTATGAAAAATTTAACAATCATTCCAAAAAATAGGAGACTTGTTGATTTATGTTATCTAAAAATTCAACATTTGTCTCTAAAAATAGAAGATTTGTTAATTAGGCAATCCGTAGAATTTAGCGTTCTTCCCTAAAAAACAGAAGGCTCATTAGTTAAAATTATTGGTGAAAAATTCGATGTTCATCTCTAAAAATAGAAGACTCCTTGATTTAGCCATTCATAAAATTTGATGTACATTTCTAAAAATTATAAAACTTGTCAACTTGGATTTTTATTAAAATTGACATTAATTCCTAAAAATAGGAAATTTGTTGATTTGGCCTTTTACAAAAAATTTGATGTCGGTCCATATAAATAGAAGAGTTGTCGATTAGTTCATTCAAAAAATTAACTGTTTGTCCCTAATAAATAAGAGACTTGTCAATTTATTAATTTTAAAAAGTTTGACATCTTTTTCCTAAAAATAGAAGATACATTGATATAGATTTTTTCACAATAAATTTCTAAAATGTGCTCACATGATGAAAATCCTTAACTTATTTTTTTTTTTTTTTAAATATGCATGATGCAACAACACGTTCAAGTTTAATAAAGCATAAGATTAAAATAGAGAGAAGAAAAAACAAAACAACATAAGAGTACTTGCTTGTTGTTGGCTTCATACACATGAACAAACAAAGAAAGCAAACCTCATATCATACATGATCAAACTAGTTCCTTCTTAGCCAATAAAACCAAGATTGAAAGCATAATCAAACCCTCTATGAACCATAAATTTTCCACACTCATGCATCACACTTCAAGAAAGAAAAATAAAACTCATTTATAATTTTTTACCATATATTCCAAAACAAACTTCGAGATTTGCAAACATAGCTTCTAGTATTTGAACCCAAAGTTGTCTTCACATACAATAAGCATAAAAGGCATGAACAAAGGCCATTTAGTTTAAGAAAGAAAGATGAAAACTCATATGGACAGAGTTATCTTTCTTGTTGTCTCTTGTCGATACTGTTGTTACTATTTGGAGCTATTATTGGTTTCAAGGTTGTTATTGTTACTTCTTGGAGGTACTTTTATAATTCTTAGAACATCCAAACCTCAACAAAATAATTATTGTTAGATTATGAATCCATCTTTAAAGTTTTCATTTTTAATTAATGATGGATCTTCCACTGATTACACATAGAACTCAACGTTGGCTCGAATGAAAAATGGATTGGTCTGATTTGAACTCTCATGCATGCAACTTCAAGCCCTTAAGGCATATCGATCTTCAAAACTTAAACCAAAATGAAAATCAGACCTGTCAGCTCAATTAATTTGGTATAGCTACCGAAGAAGACACTCTTGCATTTGTGAAGCCTAAAAAGTAAGTTGATTCTAGCTATATTCATACCCTATTGGTTCAAAATCACAAAGATTATTTCATCATAACCACCAAATCATCCTTCATTATATTGGTTTTTAGTATAGGGTTAGAAGCTAACAACTACCAATAGGGATGGATGCACTCCTGCAGACAGGGCTACCTGTCCCTGATGATGAGGATTAGCAAACAACTTGACTAATAACACCAGCTAGGTAGTTTGCATTTAAAATTCAGATTAACATCTTGATTGATTGTAGCTCACCAATGTTTCAATAAAATATCTAATGAGTTATCTTCTACATATGCTAATAGACCCTTCTTATTTCCATTGAAGAATTAGACAACAGAACTCAGAGTAGTATTTTCCTCTTCTTAAATTCAATGGCCCAACATCTTTCAAGAAATAAGAAAAATGAAAAATCAACTAAAAAAGGATTCTAATTTTCTTTAAAAATCTTAAAATTCTGAATATGAAACTCACCAGCTAATTGGAACTAGTTTGTCCAGTAGTAGATGTGTGAGGTCAGCTTCATTAAAGCTATGTCCCTTTAGAGACTGGACAGAACTCCAAGTAACAATGGCTTATGAACATGACATATATTTCAAGAAGAAACAATATATATTTTTTAGGAGTGTAGTTCAACTGATTAGATCCTGGGTTTATTCTTTAGAGGTCACTAGTTCGAGTTTTACAAACTTCAGGACCACCGAAAGCTTACATGATCGTTAATTTTAGGATCCGTAGAATTAATTAAGATACACATAAGCTGGCCCGAACACCAATGTTATTCTAAAAAAAATAAGGAATAGTATGTGACACAACCTTTCTTTGGGACCTCTAACAGTTAATACCTTTCCTACAAGATTGGACAAAACCTTCCCAAGAGAACTCCTCAATGTTCTCTACCCTTAGATTGATCACAATCACATATGATTCCACCTAACTTAACAATAGTAACAGGCCAGACATTATATTTTATGATGTCTTTATAAAAATTGATTATAATTAATACAAAAAAAACTATCTAATTATAAGTAATGCGTATAGCAACTACTGGACAAACTAGGAAGGCAATCTTATTGCCAATGCCAAACCATATTATATTTTAAACTAGAGTTATGATCCCCCCCCCCCCAACACACATATATATAGCCAAGGTAAAATGGTGTTTGATGGATTTTTTAGGTTTAAGATCACTTTCACTCCTTTATGCCCTTTCATCCTTTTTTGTTAATCTTTTAGCATATGGTATGCTATCAAAGACCTTTGCTTTTAGAAGTTAAGACAAGGGATCTTTCTAGGTTCTTCTTTTCACTCTAAATCGTTGATCGAACATCTACTTAATTTTTCTTTCCTGAAATCTCTTTATCTACTCATATTAAAATACCAATGCCCTTTACTATTTCATTTGCAAATTCCTCAATGATTATTTTTTTTTTTTTTTTGTCGAAGGTGTAGGAGATGCTTTTGCTTGTTTTCTAGATACCTATATGTCTTTTCAAGATTTATCATTTAGCAAAGCCCCCTTTTTAGGGATTTTCTATTATGTGAATTCCATCAAGATCTCATGGATTTTGTTCACAGTTATTATATATTTTTTTAGGTTTTTCAACCACTTTCTCATCATTAGTGAATGTTTTCAAATACCTTCATTCTTATCATTTTCTATTTTTTGCCCTTAGTATAAGGTGTGATCATAACCAGGGTTATCTTACAAAAAACAAACTCCACTTGTAAACAAACTCCACTTGAGCTTAAATTAGGATTGCAAAAGACATATTCATCTCTAAGGGGTATAAAAATTGGGTTTTTCCTCATTTCACAAGACTAATAAATTTTAACCTCATTATCATAGTGATTTGCACAGAATTGTTTTACGACTTTATTACTCATGAAAACATCAACTTTTGTGTTGCTATCTAATTTTTGAAAAAAAGAATTCAAAAATAGCAAAAACAACCAAAAACAAAAAAAATGTTTTTTGACGTCTTTATGTCCCTTGTAGCGTCTTTTTTCTACGTGTTTAATTGTTGATACGACATTGAAGTTATTGTTTTTTTAAATCAAAATTTACAAGGGATCAAATATTAAAAGAACAAAGTTAAAGGACCAATTTGTTTTTGGTTTGCTTGGTCACCAAGTTTGCTTGGGAATCAAGAAATTAAAAGTAACAAACTTTTTTTTTACCTATAAATAGCTTCCTAAAACACTTAAAAAAGAGGGAGCCATAAAAAAGACCTTAAAAAAAAACATTACCTCTTTTTTAAGCTTGTTGTCGCTTTTTTTTTTCTTTTTTCCCAAACTTGCCACTGTTGAAAATCTAGAAGAGAAGGAGAGCAACAATAGACCTTCTCTAGTCTTGACATGCTTCCTCTGGCGTTGGTAAGGTGTACCACTAGTATAGTGAGAAAGAAGAAGATGTTGTGCATCTCGTGGATTGGCCCACTTTCCCCTAGGCTCTATTGTCATGTGTAGTGACGCACCACCAATTACAAACCTCTTCGAACGAGTATAATCGATGCATCATTGGAGACCAACCCACCATAACCAAAAATCTCAGCCTCATCATTTCCTCTTCTTTGCCAACAACTGCTTGAGTTGATTGAAATGAATAAAAAAGAAGATTAAAAAATAGAACAAGAAAGAAGGAAAATAAAAACAAATGCTTGTGTTTTCTTTCTTTGTTATAGGTCACGGTGAGAGTTATTGTTGGCCCAGGGAGTGTAAGTAAAGGAGAAACAACTCCAGAACCACCCATTCTTTGGGTTTCACTTGTGGCGGTGTGTGAACCCACACATTGCCAGTGGCTGTGGTGCATGAAGCACACGTGCCCCAACTATATTTGCAATTTCAAGATCTTTTGGTATGGCTATTGAGTTTCCAGTAGCATGTTCAAGCTATCCTCAGCCTTCAGAAGATTCGTTTTTGGATTCAGATGATTTATTATGTTTTGTTTTTGTTAAGATATATGGTTAATTATAATGCTGTGTAAATATTTGTAATTTGTATAGGTTAATTAGTGAAAATTGATGGGTTTGTATGTTTGTATTTTTTTTATATGTTTTTAAATGTTTAAACCAAAAAGATAAAAAGAATTAAAATTTTTAATTATATACAATCAAATATCTAAAAAATATATAAAAAAAATCATATCGTTTAGTATTTATATATTTATATATATATATATATATATATATCTGTGTGTGTGTATGTAAGTGTGTGTCAGCATGTATTTTAGGATTTAAAAACCTGTTTATTAAATTCATAAGAATTTGATCAATATTTCAATAAACCATTATTTTTTAATTCATGAGAATTAATTGTTAAAAATTCATGTATAGAACGTTGGACCTATAAGTGAGACTAATATTTGAAATATTGGAGTTGACTAGAAAATTATCATAGCTATTCTAAATATTCACCAATTTTAATTAAGAGTATTTTTTACTGTAATACACAAATTACAAAGAACGTTTTTCTAAGAATTTATTTGGATACACAAGTCCATAATAAATTCTTAAACACCGAATTTATTCAAATAAGTAAATCTCAAATCCTAAACTATAGATAGGCTACTGACCGAAAAACCATCAAAACCTCTAAACCACATCAAACCACAAAGCAGCTTACCTTAGACAGGGTGCACTAGGAATGCTAATATCTTCCATAGGCTCAGGATAGCTATATTCCCTAGCGGAGTCGCCATTTTATCACACGTGAGTGCACAATGTTGCGACGTCAGGATCAAGGAGTCGTCTCCTAGTTGTTTGGTTCAGTGTCAATAAAAGACTAGACTGGATTTATCTGAAAAGTAAAAAACTGGTTATGGCTAGAGAAAATATGAGCATCCCTAGCACACCATACATAATATAAATTGCATTGTATGGTTTAAAGGTGTTGATGGGTTACTAACCGGTGCTCCGTCTATGTCTCAGAATGAATATTTACACTTATGAATAAATCTGGCACTTCAATTTATTACGGGCTCGTATGCCCAAATAAATTCTAATTGGAAGAATCCATGTACGTGCCCTGATATGGTTTATTTATCCTGAAAAAGTGAATTTTTTTTTTCCACGATGGTGAAAAATACTCCCAATTAAAATTAGTGAATATTCAAAATAATTCTGAGAATTTTATAGTCAACTCCTGGTAATTAAACATTATCTTACTTGTAGGTCCAACATTTATACCAAAATTGTGGCCATTAATTTTCATGAATTAAAGTTTTTAAAGTTATTAAAATATTGGTCAAATCCTTAAAGAATTTAACAAACTTACTGTAAATTCCAAAAAATACATATAAATGTTCTAAAACAATGCTAAAAAAACATTTTCCACTTCTTTTTAAAAATGCAATTAACTACTCAAATATCACAAAATGTTTAGCAAAAGAATTGATCAAAATTGGTCCAAATCATAGAGTTAAGGCAACATTTTTCTCAAGAACATGAAGAACACTGCCCAAAAACCCAGAAAGATCTATCATAATGTTAAACCCTGGAAATGGTCTTTTCGACCTCTAAACACATTGTTTTTTATCCTCACAAACCACATTACCAATACTAAATATAGTTGAATTAAAAGAACTAAAAAAAAAAATCTAATCATCAAAGTTATGCATCAGTCCCTTTTCTTCCGATTGATTTTAATTACACCTATAATTGTCTCCTAAACTCTTAATTTCATGCAATTTCACCCCGTCAAACTCAATTGCCAGCCCTAAAGTCGACTGTATGTTGGATTTTAGTCATTGGTTATGAAATTGTGCATTTTAACTCTCAATTGATTAATAAACTTTTAACTTCTTTAATTTGGCCCGTGATTTGATCAATTTTAACACTTGCATTTATATGCCTTTTTCATTTTGGTCATTGGTTTTTTATTTCTTCAATCAAATCCCTAATTACTCATCAAACTTCAATATTTATGCAATTAAACCCCTGATTTGACCAAATTAACTCTTTAAAATTGCAATTTGATCCTCATACTTTAATTTCTTCCAATTAAAGTCTAAATTGATTTCAAAAATCAAATTCTTGCAACTAAATTCTCAATAAAATTAAATAAACGTTTCAAAATTCTCATTGAGTACTTACCTATCTAAATTTGTATTTCTTTACCCTTAAATAAATTTATTTGCATCAATTAGGCTTTTTATCAAACAAAATTGAGTTGTTAGTTTTGTCAATCTTATATATTTTGGTCCTCTAACTTTTTCACTTGTCATTTTGGTCCTTCACCAACAACTTGAGCATTTTTTTAGACTTTCTTCATGTATAACCTCTTGTATTTTGGATTTTGTTTTCCAGTTTCTTTCTTTTTTATTTTCTTAATTTTTTTATAGGGTTGGAAATGGATAACAATAATATCATAGATAATGTAAAAGGTGATTTTGTCTAGGAAGCAATTTCAAATGTAACCTTTTTTTCCTGAAGAAAACAACCCAACTACTAAAACTTGAGGATTTATTGCAAATTTTTATGGTGTTTAGGGAGTAACAGTGATATCCTATTAGTTACTTTTTAAATTTACTTTTAAAAAATAGCTATAAGTAAAACAGAGAATAAAATTTATGACCTAACAAAAATTATATGAATTTCTCTCATCTAATTATAATTATCTTTTTCTTTTTCTTTTTTTAAGTTGACCTAGGGAATAACTAATAAAATATCACTAGTTATTTTTTTAGCACCATAAAATTTCTCAATTTTATATCTTAATCTTAAATTCTAAAAATGGTGGGATAAGATTTAGTGATGGAAAAATAGTGCCTTCATTAACCCTTCCATTAAACCCAATATAAAAGCTTCTCCTAACATGTCACTTCTGCATGCGTACTAACTTCTTTTTTTTTTTTTAATGGAAAGGCTTGTGATCATATAAACTGACATTAGAAAACCAACTACTCAAATGTTACATTTATTTTCTGTATAAAGATGTTTTAGGTAATACAATTATGTATATGGTTCCGCAAGTATTAAAAACAAAAGAGGAGTAATATTTAAGTATTGTTTGGTTGCTATTTTTTTTTTTTTAAAAAAAGAGACAAATATGTATAGGATATAAAGAAGAAGACGAAGATCAAGTTGTGCTTGATATATATATATATATATATATATATATATATATATATATATATATATTGTTTAATTGATGAGAAATAAGAAATAACATAATAAAAAGAAGTTTATTTTATCCTTTATATATATATATATATATATATATTACTAAAAACTTGCAATATTTGAAAAAATAAAGAGAGATTTTTTTTTTTACTTTAGTTTATAATAAACATTAATATGTTTTTTAAAACTAACTTAAAATGATAAATTCTTCATTCATCAAAATCATATTAAAAAGAGAAAATTACATTAAACTTCCTAAGGTTTGTTTTGGGTTGCACTTTTCTTTCCACGTTTGAAAAATTATATTTTACAAACTATTATTAATATAGTTTATAACACTTTATATGATAAGTCAAAAACGTATAAAATCAATCAATAAGTGAAATATTACATCTTTATCATAAACTAGTCATTACAAATTGATTTAAAAAGTAGTCATTTGCTATTTCTTTTTAAAAGCAACAAAAAGTTTATTATCTTACCATTGACTTACTTAGTTCTTTTTCAAACCATTAACAACATTAAATCATCTTCATTTGTTATCCATGAACACCATTTTATTATCTTCTTTCTCTTACCACTATCATGTTTATACCGCCAATTTTATAAGTTTTTAAAAACCAATAAACAAAAACACATACCTCCATATTTATCCTAACATTATCAACATGTATTCATTTGCATCAATATCAACTTTATACAAGGCACCAACTAGGTTGGAATCAAGTTTAAGAATAAAAAGTGTAACAAATATAGGAAAAGAGATATTGTCATGATATCAAAAACTAAAGCTAGAAAAAACAAGATATTCTATAAATATGATGATAGGTCATATGAAAATACCTTCATTAACTAGTGTAAACACATTAAAAAAACTAGAATCACTATTAGAGGATGTGATAATAATGTTGAATCAATACAACTTAAAGTGAAGAAAATAAAAGATGAAGAATAAGGATTAAGAATTGCAATATGAAGACAAGCTTTACAAATATAAAGTTAATGTTGATATCAAATTTATGTTGAACAAATAAAAAAATGAGAATGAAATAAAATTAACCCTTATTTATCATGGTGGTAAATCATCCAAATAATAGTACTAGTTGAAACAAACTTTTAAAATATAATTAAGTTTTTAAGCAAAATAAACTATTTATATAATAAGTATCAATAACAACATCAATCTTACTCATTTCTCAATTAATACAACTTGTTTGAGTTAAGGTTTGAGAAAATATACCAAAATTGATTCTCGAACTTATCTTTGAGAAGATATACCAAAATTGATTCTCAAACTTATCTTTTTTAAGTATGTTAAACATGATTAAAAAGTATCATAATTATATCTCAAATTAAAAATCAAGCATACATATGAGTCACTTATATGCACCGCTATTTCTGCCACTTTTTCCATTCCCGGCATTTTTAGCCCCCCTGCCACCTTTTTTAATTTATATTAGCTTCCATAGTTGCAATAGATTGAACATTAACCTATTCAACATTGTTGTTTTGGCCAACATTAAAATGTTCAACATTATCCCTTCATAAAACATTAATTTTTTCAACATTATCATTATGACAAGGCCTCAAGTTATGATCAAATAACTTGCATATATTACATCTATTTGTCGAAGACTTTTTCCTCAGGATCTTGGTTGGTATTTTTCTTTTTCTTTTGTTTTCATTTCTTTCAAGGTCTACCCGGACCTCTTTTAATGTCTAGAGACAAAACTACTACATCTCTTTCATGTGGATGAAGATTAGTTTTTGATAATGTGTGACTACGTAACTATAAGTTTATCTCAAAGTCGTAATTGTATAAAACTTATGACAATCATCTTCTAAATCACTCTTTTATGAGACACACAAGGAATAATGTGTCTACATAAAATGCATATAAGTTTTCATTCACCACAAGATCAAATTCTCTTATTCAAATTCATTGAATGTCTACGCCACCCCTCAAACACTTAGTATTTATTAGAACTTGTAGGAATCATTCTCAAATCTCTATATTTTTCCATTACCTTGTCCAACACCTGGTTTTAGTCTCCCGACTTACAACTTTATAAAACAATCATGGAACCTGGACATTTACTTCAATCTAATCTTTACACATAACAACATAATTGGTATACTCTTATACTTCACAACCCAATGATTCAAACACCTTGTTTGTTACATTATAAACCTTCACTTAGCATACCAATAGTTTCAAAAGGGATTTTTTTTAACTAATTAACTGCACCATTATTAATATCACTAATATCTTTCGTATGGCTACAATAGTTGAGGTTTGTATAAGATTTAAAAGAATCACAAACCCCTATTGTCAGCTCTAACTTATGGTATCCTTTTAAAAAAAAAAAGAATTGCATAAATATGTCTTGCACACTATTTTTGTGTTATTTTAGGGAAAATCTCTACAACGCTTACATGTAAACTATATATAAAAAATTCATAATCAAACAAACATATAAACACAAAACAAAACAAATAAAGAGTTACATAAAATATAAAGATAATCCTACTTTCTATATATCACACATAATGTAAAATAGTTTATTATTGATTCTAATTTTGATAGAGCCATGCAAAACATGCATAAACCTGATTTTAATTTTGATAGAGCCATGCAAAACATGCATAAATCATTTTTATTTTCATTCTCTCCAATACCATATATACCTAGAAATAATCCATTATTCATATCTATTGTGACTGATGCATCTAGAGAAATTGTTGTCAACAACACTCCTCTATATACACCATTTAAATGACAACCATTTACAAAGCCATCATTCATGACTTTCAATTAGATATAGACTCTTTAAAACTTTCAAGGAGAATGGATAACAAAATTAAAATTAGGGTTAAACCCTCTATAAAGATTAAAATTATGGTTAAAATCTTTCAATAATTAAATATAGCTAGGCAAGTTCTTATACAACTTATTACGACTATCTTCTACTGAATCTCTAGCTTGTATTCTAGCCTTCTATAACTTTATTAGTTTAGGTTTTATTCTAAATTGATCATCTAAAATGGTTTTAAAAGCTTCATTATATATGTTAAGGTTAACATTAAATTATGAGTAACACTATTTTAGTTGTCCATATAAAGCTAGCAACCTTGATGATGAGTGGTCTAATATGTTTAACTTTCACTAACTTAATCATTAAAATTGTCTATCATATCATAAAGAAGCATAAATCCTTTATATGTAACCATTACCCAAACATTATGCATTTATTTTCTTCTTTTGATTAATAGTTTCTTTCTAGCTTAGAACCATGTCTATCTTTATTTTTCCTCAACATTTGCTTGAAGTGATACTTATTATTAAATACTTAACACTCTTAAAAATATATGGACCCATAAGTTGAAACCCTAAATCTTTTGCATTTGAATTTAGAGTAAGATAAAAAAAAATAGTTTTCCTTCTACTGTTTTCATCGTCATTATTGTCAAATTTTCCCCTTAAATTAATTTCATCATCCTCACTACTTCATTTCCATTCATCCTTGGAATTAGAGCCATCATGTAATTTAGTCCTTATTAAAAAAACCACTACTGCTATGAATGTTGTCAATCCATTTATCATCATCTTCATTTATAAATCCAAACATTTTTATCTATATTAAAACCTATATTACTCCTACAAGTTGCACCTCAGGTTTTTTTTCCTAGTTGTACCTAAGGTTTCTTTCCTATCAATTATACCATAATCAAGTTTAACTCCAAACTCTTCTACAATAATATCTTTACTAAATGTATCAACTTCATCATTTAAACCATATTTATTAATTATATACATACTCTATTGCTCCCATGAATACCATCATCATCATCTTCATAAACAGAAAATTACTTAGTCTAAGGAGGTTCACCATCAATAGGTTTACCAGAGTAGCATTTAGACATGCAAAATTAAAGAGGCTCGTATTTGGGATCTACATCAGCATACTAATGAATGTCTACTTCATCTTCATATACGACATTAAAAACCTCATTGCCTTTGTCATCACTAATTATAAATATTTTAAAGTCAATATTAAACACTTGTTTACATATAAATAATACATATATGTAAGATGTATAGTTAATGCCATAATTTTCTTAGATGAAAGTGTCACTACAATGGTACATGAAAAAATTTAGCATTTTATAACATAAAAATATTTATTTAAATATTAATAAAGTTAACTAAACTTTAAAAATTTAGAGTTTGACTCTATCAAGTAAAAAGTAACGTACAAAGAAAAAATTTAAGGCTTTGAAAACAAGAACACAAATTCATTTATAATAGGCACTTAGAGTTAGGGACTGTAAATAATGAAGATTTAACATAAAAAATTAGACCACAATTGCTTTTTTTAGGGTTTTGTTAAGGTAACATATAATGTAAAGGCATCTCCCTACCCTAGGAAAGAGATTTTACAGCCATATTAAACAAGTTTATTAAACACTTTCATGGTATCAAAGCTTGGCTATAAATTGTAATCATGGCAGATTCATCTTCTTCATACCTTACTCTTTCACTCAACACAATGGTACACATGCTCACCATTAAGTTGACCTTTTCTAATTATCTGTTGTGGAGAAATCAATTTGTTCTCTTGTTAATTAGTCCAAAACTCTTTGGTTTCTTGGATGGTAACATCACTACTCCATGTACATTGCAAACCAGAACAAAACTCACACGCGTTCCAATACACAAGGGTTTCTTCGATCTGTAATTCCATAAAAAAAAAAATGAAAGAGAGATATTTGAGTTAACTACTCAAAGAAGTGTTGTTTTTATTTCATCTATCCCATCGCAAAGCGACTATAATCAAAGAAATAGAAAAAAAAGCTAAACTCTTAGACTCCTAAAACAACTCCATTAAATCGGGAAACAGTCTTGAATTAATTAGTAAATAAAAGCTATATGAAGAAACAAAAAGAAAACTAAACTCTTAGACTCCTAAAACAAACAACCCTGAATTAATTGGGAAAATAAAAGCTAAATGAGGAAACAGGATTGTCGCACGTCGAAAAATCCCAGCGCGCGGCATCGGCTGGCGATTTATCTCGTTGTTGCGTAGTGTTTGCTTTGATTGGTTCGTACATGGGTCAAAAATTGGGTAGAAACAAGGATGAAAACTCCAATTGTCACATAAGAAACTTAAAGTGCGCAATTGTAATAGTTATGACCCTATAAAGTCAAGCCCTTTTGTTGTTTTGGGTGCTCTAAACGCCCCAAATATGAGCTTGCCACCTGGTTCGTATCATCCTCCCCATGCTGGGAAGAATTATACCACAAATTCGATAGATCTTCATCCTCTAATGATGAATCCTCATGGAAAGAAACCAGGTGCTTGACATTAAATACATCTGTTATGTGAATATGACTAGGCAGCTTGAGGTGGTAAGCATTTGAATTAATTTTCTCAATAATCTCCATTGGACCAATCTTTCGTGCAGATAGTTTGTTGTACTCACCTATAGGAAAACGATACTTGGTTAGCATAGCCCAAACAAAGTCACCAACCTCAAAATCGACAAGACGCCTATTTCGGTCCACATCTCCTTTGAATTTGGCAATAAATTCCAGCAAGTTCTATCGAATAAGGTTGTGAATGTCCTGCAGCTGAGTGACAAAATCCTCTACCATGTGATTTACTTTGGTGTTGCTCGAGAGATTAGCCAGGTCAAGTGGACATCATAGGAGAAGCCCGTACACGATTTCAAAGGGTCTGAGCTTGGTGCTACGATTGACTGCATGGTTATGAGCAAACTCTTCCTGACTAAATTTCTTGACCTAAGATTTTAACTGATCACCCACCAAACTATGAAGAAGATTACCTAACAACATGTTCACCATGTTGGTTTACCTATCTAACTGAGGATGATAAGCACTACAGAAGTTCAAGTGAGTATTGACCATCTTCCACAGACTCCGCTAGAAATGGCTCAGGAAATGAGTGTCCCTATCCGATACAATTGAATCTGGCAGCCTATGCAACTGATAAATTTCTTGAAAGAACAACTCAGCCACATTAACAACATCTTTCATTTTCTTACACGGGCTACAATGAGCCATTTTTAAAAACCTATCTACCACCAAGAAAATGGAGTTGAATCCCCGTTGTGTATGCGGGTGGCCTATAACAAAATCCATGTTGATGTCGGACCATGATCATATTGGAACAGAAAATGGCATGTACAAACCAGCATTGGTGGCTCCTCCCTTGGCAACTTGATAGACTCGACATCGCACAACAAGACGACCAACCTCCTTCTACATTGATGGCCGAAAGTACGATGCAGCCACTAGTAAGTAAGTCTGATCTCTTCCCACGTGTCCTTCTCCATGCAGTTCCTGTATGATTTTGGTTCGGAGACTACACTTAGGATTACATAGTTGGGTGCCTTTGAAAACAAACTCGTCTTGGAGAACAAAGTCACTGTGTTGGTTGTTTTGAGTTTTCTCTAATACAGCAGCAAAAAAAGGGCCAATGCATACAAATTTTAAAAGGAGTCGAAACCCAATACCTTAACGTGCATGTCAACCAATAAATTTTTTTCGATGGCTGAGGGCATCGACTACTCGGTTCAATGTACCCGCCTTATATTTGATGACAAAAGTGAATTGCTATAAGTACGCAACCCAAGATGCATGTCGAGATGAAATCTTATCTTTACTTCCTATATGTTTGAAGGCATCATGATCAGTGAATAAGACAGACTCCGAAGAAACAGATAATGTTATCAATGGCTTACCGCTTGAACCACTATATAAAATTCAACGTCATAGGTGTTGTACCATAAGTTTACCCTTGGAAGTTTCTCACTGAAAAAGGCGACAGGCTTGCCATTTTGGCTCAGAACCGCCCCGATTCCTAGCTTTAAGGCATAACTACAATACTTGACAATCATAAGGCCTAATTTGTCATTCATTGTTAATTTCTTTTGCCAATTTATGCATGCTCCAACAAAGGACCACTTTCGTGCACTCAAATGCATTTTGCGATACATTAAAGGCACAGTTCACTATGGTTTTCAACTGCAGCAACATTTCACTCATGAACTCCTTGCTTATTTTGATGCTGACTGGGTTGGTTGTCTTGACACTCGTCACTCTACCATTGGTTATGCAATCTTTCTTGGTTCCAATTTAATTTCATGGTATTCCAAAAAACAAAGTATTGTCGCGCGATCAAGTGCAGATGTTGAATATCGCTCCTTGGCAGTTGCCATTATTGAAATTGCCTGAATTGTTCAATTACTCAGAGACCTTTGTGTTACACTATCAACTTCATCTACTCTTTGTTATGACAATCAAAGTGTAATTTTCATGGTTGTTAATATTGTTAGTTGACCACGGTCCAAGCACATTGTCATTAACTACTTCTTTGTACATGAGCTTGTTGCTATTGGCTTTTTGAAGTTACAATTTGTTCTTTTTTCTTTGCAACTTGCTGACTGCCTTACAAAAGATGTGCTTCGCACCCTGCTTTCTCTTACGCTTACCTTGCAGGAGTTGATAAGAGTTATTTCGTAAGATATCTTCATTCTAATTAACATAAAATCCTTATAATTCTCAATTTGCTTCCTATTATATAGGATTCTTTAGCTGTAACGTTAGTATATAATGCAAAGACATCTCCTCACCATAGCAAGGAGATCTTACAGCCATATATTTTAAACAAGCCTGTCAAACACTTTTAGTTTTGTTTAAGATTCAAAGAAATCAATAACAAGAAATATTCAAACTAGCTATAAATTTCAACATCTTGATTTATACAGTTCAGCGTTAAGGGTAAAGATTTCAACATACTTTGCTTCACTACGAGAAGAGATAAGAAGATTTAAACAAACATGAAAAAACATAGAGAAAAAAAAAATTGTGTTTTATGAGATGAACAATTTGATCATGTGGTTGACTTCTGAGAAATCAATTATTGAGGGATGGTAAAAGAGGGATGAAAACGACAGCAGCTAAGAACAAAAATGTGTTGCATGTAGTATTGGGTGTTATTTTATACATATATACACGTGTAAAAAATGCAATATTTCCTATCAAAATTATCATTATCCTATTTATACACCCATTTCGTGTGTGTGTGTGTGTATATATATATTAAAAAAGCCATTAACATATTAATAAATGAAAGGTAAGGATTAAGTGGCATGCTAAAAGTCAAACAAACAACTGTAAACCAATATAGTAAGGAAACAAAAAAAGAAGAGACACATTGGGTCGACAGCGCTTTAAAGGAAAAGAAAGAAAGCATGCAAGCATGGTGAGAACTACACTTACGACAAAAGAAAATGTCATTTTCAAACGTTAATTGCCTCATAGTGTCTCCCTAAAGTAAAACAACCCAAATCCATCTAGGGTTACGGTTCATGATTCTGACATGTTATCTAACAAATTAACAGTTGAGATTAAGCCCTTAATTTGACTGTGTTTTTCATATACCAACAACCGTAAACTTGGTCTTTGCTTCTCGTCATGTCTTGAAAACAGCAGCAATGTTAATGTAATACCTTGTAGAAGCAGAAGTATACGAGTGGGACATTTCAGCTAAAAATCATGAAGCACTCTTGGATATATATCAGAGGCAATATCTCGTGCCCTTTTTTATTTTTACCAATTATTTGAGCCTAAACATTGTTGAAATTGTTTGCGCCCCACCATCTCAAAAGCAACTATCTTTTTTGTCAAATTATAAGGAGTCGATATATATATATATACATACATACATTTATATATGAGTGTGTGTAGTGAATAATGAATATTGCTATTTTTAAAGCAAATAGGTGGCGGTGGGGGCATAAAATAGCCAATTTTGCAGAAGGTGAAGGTGATGAAAAGTTTGCGAAAATACGTATGCAGCTGGTAACTTTTGTTGTCGTATTCAATCGTTTAATTAAGAAAATGTTCGTGAAAAACATGTCTGCGCCTTTAAAACAAAAAAAAAACATGGGAGAAGCGCCTTAAATTGCATCTTAATTTAAAGTTATTCCCCGGCCCATAATCGTTACAATTGCACTTTTCCTCTCTTGATTCACACTTCCTTGTAGCGGCAAATGCAAGAGTGGCTTTTGAATGGTTCGGAAGAATTTTAGAAAATTTTCTTTCATTCTCTGTATTTTTAAACCTCATTTCATTCTAACTAACTTAGCTAAATTCATTGTGCTCCCTTGCAGCGGAATTGAGTAGTGAATTTTTTTTCATTTTGATTTTTAAACTTTTTTTTTCTTTGATTGAGTTATTTTGAGGCCTTAATGGCCAATTGTTTCTAAATTGTTGTTAAAAGAAAAAAAGATAAAAAGACACTAAAAATAAAATGTGGTTGCAAAATTCACACAAAAAATTCATTTTAGTCTTATATTTTCCAAAATATAATTTACAGTCTTTTTAGTTTATGAAAATCTAACTTTATTCAAAAATTCATTTTTTTTAATTTTTTTTTAGTTCATGAAAGTGTGAAAGTAGACAAAGAAATGAGAGAAAAGTCATTAAATTATGAAAGTCATTAGATTATGAAATGAGAGAAAAGTCATTATATTATTAAAGTAGATAGAGAAAATGTTAGTTAACATCGATTTTAGCTATGAGAAAAATTGATTTTGATATTAATGGGTTCCATTACATGAGAATAGTTTATCTAAAGTGCTTTTTTTTTTTTTCACTTTCCATAACCTGGGATGGTAGCTCTGAACTTGAAAAAAGTTTGAAGTCCAAGGTTAATTTGGCTTTTTGAACTCTTTTTTTTATTTAATTATTATTTGAGATTGTAAATGGCTTTATCAAGGCCTATAAAGTGTTTGTTAGGTGTTTTAGGTGAAAAATATATTGAAAAATAAATTTTAGAGCATAAATATATTTGTCATGATTTTGGAGTGACTAGGGCCTCAATTTTATACCAACCATCTGGTCATCAGAATCTAGAGATGTTAACAACAAGTCACTTGCATCTTTTTTATAACAAAATAGAGGTTAGACGGTGTGATATTAGGGAAAAAACAAAAAAAAACAAAAAGGAGGCCTAGCTGCATGGTTAGGTCCACGTGTCTAGCTTGATTGTTAATTTTTTTAATTATTTTTTACTTAATGCATTTCTAGCCTCTTAAACTTTATATATATATATATATATATATATATAATCCTTTTTTATTTGTTATTTGAATGTCTCTTTTTTTTTATTTGACTTAAAAAATATATTTTTTATTTAACTTAAAATAGTTCATTTATTTTTTGTTTTTTGAGTCCCATGCGGTTGTTTGTTTGTTCTTTTTTTAATTTTTTTATTTGGTACAAAAAAGATCTCACACTCCTGGTTGTAGTGTAATTAAATAAAAAAGTAATTTAAGAAAAAAAAAAGTTAGTAAATCCAATGAGATATATAACCCTGATTGTAGATTTAATAAGTTGACATGATTTTATTCGAGTTTTTTTTTTTACTTTTTAATTTAATATTTTTATCTTTCATTTCATCCTTCAACATTTGGTATTAAACATCATTATTTATTTTGATTTTTTTATGGAGTTATCACAGTTTAATGATCTAAGTCACAAGTTTAGCTAGTTAATCCAGGTTGACTCAGGTCATTCAAATATGATATTGTCTCAATATTTGAAAAAAATATATATTTTTCACTATATTACCATCTCAGTTTTGAAAAAATGCCATTCAATATGCATCAAATTTTGTATTTATAATTAAATTCTTTTCTTTTAAAAAACATGTTATCAATATCTAGATAATTTTTGTGTTGAAAAAAATTTATCCAACTAGCAATGTGCCAATTGACTAGTAATTGTCTAATTTTTATTTGACCTTAATTTAGAAAAAAGAATGATATATTAAAATAAGTTAAAAACTTTGAAAAAAATGAAATAAGGAAATTGATTAAAATCTTGGTTGTCCTATTTTTATTTATTTATTCTAGTTAACTTTTCTAACTTTTTTAATTTATGTTGTTTATTGTTATTTTATTTATTTAGTTAGTATTTTTATTTGAATTCTTAATAGATAAATGCTTACAGAGATCTCCATATTATTTTTTATATTAATTTCATCATCATGTCCTTCTTACAAGATTTGTGATTAATGATGTTAAATATCACCATTAATGTACATGATCATAACATGTGTCTAATTGTTATATATTCACTTATATCCGATTGTAATTAATGATGTTTAAAATGGTTTCATTTCCAAGTTCTTATTTCTAGGCAACTGTATGCCTATACACATTTCAACTTTTTTTTGTCTCTAATTTCCATAATTACTTAAAATCTAAAACGTGTTGGCTGAGGTACCGTGGAGCCACACTATTCACACATACACATAAAACATTGTGGATGGCACTGGCTTTGTTTTTTTTAATTCATTTTGGTCCTCGAAATTTAATTTTAGGCAATTCATCATAATTAAAAACCAATTAATTTTGATTTCTTAGGCAATAATATAATTAAAAGAACATAGACTAAAATGAAAAACACATCAAACATGTGGGCATACTAGAACATATTTTAAAAATACACTTAGGTTCTTAAACTTTTAAAATAACACAACTTATACAATTTAGGTCCCTTTAGATTTTAAAAATCATTTTTGGTACAAAAGTTTATTTATATTATTTTTCAATCCATGGGTAGAGAAAGGGGAGAGAGAGAGGTCATAGAATTTTGACGATAAGGGAGAAGGTCATTGTTTAAGCCATTTTCGACCACCAAAATTGAAATTTTTATTGTCCACAGATTTCATGAAATGAAAGGGGCTTGATGGTGTTTATTTGGAATCTTAATGTTGCCTTAAAAACTTTATCTAAGCCGAGGAAGGTAAATCTAACCCAACTTCATTTCATGTTTATGGACTTTTTATTATTATTTTGAGTTGATGAGTTCGTTTATGAGTGTTTCAAGGGTGTTGGTTAGGTGTTTTTATATTAAAATAGCTTAAAAATTAGGTTTGATAGACAAAGAATCCACTACCCTAATTTTCCAGCCACCAATGGGTGGCTGGAATCTAGGCATGTAAATGACATGTCGTCTATCTAGTTTTTGTTTTTAAAAAATAGCCCAGGCATACGGGCCTAGGCCTGAAAGCTCACCCACGCACTTGGACTTTTCTTTGCAATGGTCCAAAGAGCTGGGCCATGGGCCCAAGAGTCTAGCATTTTTTGGCCCTATTTTAGTTTTTTCTCTAGGTTAGATATAAATTTAAGAAAAAAAAATATTGATCTTGGTTTTTCTTATTTAACCTATTTGGATAGAGATTATTGTAAAAAACAAAATGGTGTTGTGTGTATTTAGTTTTTGAAAAAATTATTTTGAGTCATCTAGAATTTTTTTCCTTTTTTATCTTTTGTATAGATTAACTTTGTTTTTGGAAATAAAAAAATATTTTCAAAAAATATTTCTAATATGTGCAGCCTTTCATAATTTTTTTTCTTTTATTTTTTTCAATCAATTTAATGTGTGTATTTATTTCTATTATTGTTTGATTTAATAAAAAAAATAATTTTAATAAACAAATTCAGCAAGAATAACCGGATAAATATCACATCTTGTGAGATTAAGTATCTTGATCTATACTTATCTTTTTTATTTTTTTTTATTTTTTATTATCATTAATGACTTTTTTCCTCGTTCATTAACACTTATAGCTCTCGATTTATTTGATTAAATGTATACATTAGCTTTTTTATTTATATGATTTTTTTCTGTAAAAAATTGTATTGAAAACGTTAGTATAAATAAGTTTTTTAGAAAATAAAAAATATCTTGCCTGCGATGGAACACAGGTCAAAAGGCTAGTAATTATCAAAGCTTGTCTGTTTTTTTTTTTTTTTTTATCTTTGGTTTGCATGTCAATTTATTTTTTAACTTTTCCATAATTTATTTTTATTTTCATTTTAAAAACAATATACATTACACACGTTATAATTGTACACATATATGAGTAATATTTAACTTCGTTAGTCATAAACTATGATGGAAGGATGTGATGAAGAATATATATAAAAAACAAAAACAAAAAACAAATGTTAAGGAATGAAATTGTAAATAATAACTACACTTCCATCATCTACTAACACCCAATGTACTTTGTTATTATAAATAGTAGTAGTAATGACGAGGGTATTCTCATGTGAAAAAGTTACTCCTTCCCAATCTTCAGGAGTAAAAACTATTGGCTCGTGTCATTAGTTTGATAGACTAGTATTTGTGAGGATTTATTTCATACTTTCTCTCTCTATTATTGGAGTCACCTTTAGCAGAGGTACCCTCAAAATCACATTGATCTCGGGTAAAGCCATAGCATATTAACCAGGCTTTTCTATGTTCTGTTATGGAAAAAACTCCTTCTTTATAAATTAATAAAGGTAGCCCTTAATTATCAATATTTCAATCTCCTTCATCAAGATATAGCAATCTTCAATCTCATGTCCTTCGTTTTTTGTGAAAAAGATTGTACTTTTTGGATAAACAAGTGTTGGGAGGAGACTTTATGGTTGAAGGATGTTGAACAAATTCTTTACCTTGGATTTTCGTAAGGACTTTAGTGAGGGAGGTGTTCGGTGTAAAAGTATGCACTTTAAAGTAGCCCAATCATTCCGTCATTAGTTTCCTCTAACTCCTCCTTATGTTGATATCTCTCTTAAGAGATCAATCCCCTTAGAGGGAGCGACCCTACTTGTAATGGCGGAGACAAGGGAGCTGGTAGGGGCCCCGACCCTTGCAACGAAATTATTTTTTCAACCCCTCCTCCCTTAACAATATTTATAGTTTTAGCCTAAATAGCAAAACAACTGAAATCTTGGCCCCCCTTAATTTTATTTTCTGGCTCGCCCCTACCCGTTTAGAAGACTTCTTTGGTTGTTTATATGTAGAGATTCTTCATGGTTTGTTTCACTTTTAGCAAACATCTATCTCGTAGGGCGTATTAGTTCAATTAGTTCTTCAACCTTAAACATTTCCTCATTGAACCTTTTTATGTATGGCCTTGTGGACTCATTCTTTATTTTAGTGATTCCAAAGAGTTTAATGGAACCTTTTCTTGTGGGAATACTTGTACTAAGACACACCACTAGCTTGGTACAAAGATCATTGATCATACTAAGCCTTTAAAGGTTGTAGGGAGGATTTTGCACATGAAATGGTTGTCTTAAATGACTAGCTCCAGATTATTATGTATTTTTTGTACATGTGTCCATGGGATTTGTGAACCCATCATAGTTGTCCAAAGTTATTTTTGCAATGATATAGTCCTTGAATATGCAAGTATTCAATGCAAGTCCAATATAGTCCCTATATTTATAGGGTCCAGGAGAGCTTGAAGCTTCTAATGAAGACCGACATGATACAAGGATGGTTTATTCCCTATGGTGTCCAAATGGAAGTCTAGATAGAACACTTCATGCCTGAGTTTAGCTGATTGTTGAACCCAAACATGTTGGGTTTGATATTTTGCTAGGTCAATGTTGTTTTGGGTTCAATTAATTGCCGAACCCAAGTATATTGGGTTTGACATACTGTCAGACCAATGTTATATTGCATTCAACTGATTACTAAGCCCATACATATTAAGTTTGGTATTTTTTTAAACTCATTTTACCTTAAGTTTAGTTATTTGCTTAATCTAAACATATTATGCCAGATCTATATCGTCTTATACCTTTTCAAGCTACAAAAATATAAACAAAAAATATTCACTTATCAATTTTGGATGAAAGGATAAATGTGTTTTAATATCCAAGTATTCAATTGTCGAAATCAAAATCACATAACTTTATTTGTGATAATTTTGTACAATATGGACCTCTAATATTATCAAACCCTCAATTCATGCAATAATTTGGATCGACATCTAATATACTCTAATAAATGGTTTAAAATAAATACATAATTTGGATCGACATCAACAAGCGGAAAACAGGCATGCTACATAGATATGTTTCATGAATTGGAGAGAAATATTTCTAATAAATGGTTTTGATTGGAGGTGAATTTTGAAAGTTAAATCGAGAGCTTTGATGGGAAGCTTGGGCTATTTTTGCTAATATCATTCAACTGATTGCATTAGTTTAAAAGAAAATCAAAACAATTTTTTTATGATGATATTGGTTTGATTAATTTTACTTCATTATCTAACTGGAAAAAAAGTTTGCTTACTTGGTAAATAATATTTTTCTATGACATACTTCGTTACATTATATATAGGATGATTAATTAATTAAATTGATAACGGTTCATGGTATTAAGGAATTGTCCTGCCTTGGTTTCAGGATAATTGCATCCTAATCATTTTTTAAGCTTTTTGAAATTATATGTTTAGTAATGCGTACATAATATTTTTTATAAATATTGTTTAATTAATAATATATTGAAATAAAATTTTAGTTGTTTTTAATTTTATTATCAACATATAAAAATATAAAAAATATATTTAAAAAATATTAATTTAATATTTTTTTTTATAAAAAAACAGTTTTTTTATGGAAAAGAAAGAAAGAAAAAAAGAAAGTTGTTTCCATTTCACGTCCAATACACCGAATGTCTGAGCAAATTTGTCGCTCACACTGTTGTCATCATCTCACATGGAAAGTCAATGAATTTCAAAATAAAATAAAATTGCAACGGTACCTTCCGCTTGTGTCACATCAACAAGCTTCCAAGTTCCAACGGCACTTTCTGCAATTTGCATTCCTCGTGTATTTCAATGAGAGAGAAGGTGACGATCAAGATTACGCCACTAAAATATTGATATTGCAATTTAATTTAATTTTTATTATTTTATATTTTTAAATTATTTTGATATACTAATATAAAAAATAATATTTTTTTAATATATTTTAAATTTAAAAAACACTTTAAAAAACAATATTTACTACAAATAAATTCTAAATTGATAACATACTTTAATAATTAAAAGGTATGTTGTGTATTTAGAATTGTGGTGTGTATTATTTTTTAATTAAAAATATATCAATCAATAAATAGTTAAAGCAGAAAAGTGTTTATAATTATTTAATTTAATTACAGAGAAAAAAGTATTTTTTAGAAAAGAAAACAATGATTTTATTACATTAAATAAATACCATTTTCAATTTACATCTAGGAAATTATAACTTGTTATTTAAAAGAATATTTGATAATATCAATTGGTTAACTTTTAGATTTATTTTTTAATGGTCATGAATTCAAGTTATTTAGAATTACTAAAAACTTATATGGTAATTAATTTTAAAACTTATTAGATTAGTTGATGTATACATAAAATGTTCTGGATATTTATATTAATAAAAAATATATATCTAAAAAAAACTTCTGAAATTCTCAAATCTAGGCTATCTATATAGAAACTAATTACTCGACAAAAAAAATTACAATTCATGCACGCAAAAGAATTTGAGACATCATAAATCAGGGAATATACTGGACTACTATACTTTGTTGATAGAAGATCCAAAATCACTGACAAGTATTTTAGGTAAAAAGTTACCAGACCCTGATTTAAAAGGAGAAAAACATCTACAAGCAAGGGGAACAAAAGGTAGCTATGCGACAGCATAAATCTAAATCCATTATCTAGATTCACACACACACAAGAAAAAAAAAAAAAAAAAAGATAATATAAAATCATGAATAATAAAAGAGGAGAAGTTATCTCCGTTGATTTTGACGGCAGCTATGACTGTTTCAAGAGATTAGGTTTCAGGGTTTTATTTACAAGAAAGAGAATGGAACTTGGGATACGCCAAAATAAAATAAACGTGAGAGAAGCGACGAAGGTTACTTTAAATCACGGAAGAACAAACGGTACAAGAGAACAGGAGATAGTATATTTTTACGTTTTAAAAGCATTAATATTTTTTTATATTTTAAAATTATTTAAAGATGTGATATTAAAAATAAATTTTTAAAAAATAAAAAAATATTATTATTTTAAAAACCACTAACTCTAAGTACACGTCGTGTTTCTTGGTGTAAGAATCTTAACTCTGGAAGAGACCATCATGGCCCACCACATGTTTTTTGTTAAAACGAGGCCATCAAGATATTTTCTTCGTATCAGCAATATCCCATTCGTACCCTTTTTATTCTTATTGGAAATTGGAGAAGTCCTTCGCTGAGTATTTTACCAAAACCTTTCTTTAATAACCTAATATCCGTATTAATTTATAAAATAATTATATTTTTTATTAATATAAATATTTAAACCAATTTACATCTTACTTAACTAATCTTGTTAATCCTAAAATTAATAATTATATAAATTTTTAATAATTTTAAAATTTATAAAATTTAAATTAATAACCTCAAGAAAATAAATCTAAAAACTGATTAATTAAACTACCCTTGCAAATCACCATTTAAAACTGAAATGACAGGAGATTGACCTCTGATCACAATTTATTCCTAGAATTTCTTGATATAATCACCAAATTAATACAGAAGACTAATTCGTATTTGAAATAATTGTATTACACATCTAAAGTCATATTTATTCAAACATGCTGTGTATTTTACAAAGCACAAGCGTCTATGATCTATGTGTGTGATATATATATAGAAAGCATCTAGCTAGTCTAGGAAACAGTATTATCAATCATATTACAGTAGTAAAAATAAAAATGATGACTAGTAGCCAAACATTTTTATGGATCTATATAGAAGCAGAAAATTAAATACAGAATAAAGAGCAAGCACACCATCAATTTCATTAGGCATTAATTCAACTCGGATCCTCCAAAGTTGCTCGGAATCAAGCTCTCCAGGCCCAGTAACTGATCGCAGAATTCTCCACTCAAGTCTAGAGGTGGATACACCCACCTATCAATAGAGTCAAACAACATGAACTCGGTTTGTGACTGATCATGGGAGTCAAAGCTTCCTTCTATATTCGGTAACTCCACGATTTCACTCAAGTATTCTTCCTCGGATTCTGCCACATCTTCAGACACCGATACCGATGACGACGAAAATGATGAGGGTGGTGACGATGAGTTAAAGTCGACCATAGAAGCAGCTTTCGCCGCAGCTGCTTGAATGTCACGTGGCATTAATGACACCGGGCGCGGTAATGAGGCAGCAAGTTCTGGAAAATTCAAAATGGCAGAGTCACCTTTAATACTCAGGGCGGCCACGTCGTGAGCACGAGCTGCCATTTCCGGCGTGGGAAATGTTCCGAGCCAAATACGTGATTTCTTGCGAGGTTGGCGGATTTCGGACACCCATTTGCCCCAGGCTCGCCTTCTAACACCCCTATAAACTGCGTGTTTGCTGCAGTCTCTTGCCTTTCTCGATTTTGGGTCAATCGGGTTTTGTTTCTTGAGCTTGTTGGTGATGGTGTTGGCAAAAGACGACGACGAAGAAGACGACGACGTTGTACATAGTGAATTACTTGACCTGGTACTGCTTTCTTCAGTATTCGTCATTGGAATGCTAGCTAATCTGTGAACAGGAGTTGGTTTAAGAGCTGAAAGTGAGAGAGATGGGGAGTTCGAGGCAGAGGAGAAGAATAACAGGAGGGGGGCTTAGCAGTGAAAATTTATCTATGGAAGATGTACGCTCCTTTATAGTGACCCATGACCTACCATTGATAAACAAGACAAGTTTTTGTGTTTGTTTTTTATCAGAAAAGACAACCCTATCAGAGTGCCGAACACAGCTTTTTGTAGGAGAGCAAATTAAAAGAGATTTCCTTGCAATAATAAAAAAGTAGAACAAGACAAAAGATCGGGAAGTGAAGTGAAAGGGTTTTGCAGGAAAGTGGGACCAGATAAAGAATGGGGCAGGGCTCGTACCACATCTGCATAACGTTCAATTAAATTTTCTCCCCTCTCTATTCCTGCGTCCACGTCTCTTTTGTTTTGTCCGTTAGGCTACTTGATTTTTTGCCTTTTTTCTTTTTTTCTTCTTTTCTTCTTCTTCTTTTTTTTTAATCTTTTTTGGACTGATCATGGCCATTCTTACCACTAATGTGAGTAATGTCTAAAGTTGCTCGGTGGAGAAAAGGGAAAGTGCCTACCCTAGTTGTGAAAATTATCAAATCCAACTTATTATTTTTGACAAGTGAATATATAAATAAATAAAATTAAATATTTGAGAAGTTTCTCTGTATTTATAATATTTTAATTTTTTTAAAAGATTTTAATACGTGACAAACTTTTTATGGAAAACTTATTATATTTTTTTCTTTTTCTTTTTCTTTTTCTTTTCTTTGAAGGTTTTACCATGAAACAAATCTTTTTATCTTTTATTTTGTTTGCATAAGGTTCAACCAAATGATATATTAAGTTCTCATGTCATTCACATGTCCAGTTTATATGAGTAAATATAAATTAAACTATCTAGTCTTGAGAAACAAATTAATTAGCCCCTCTTGTTTTAAAAATAATTATTTAATTCTTTTCATCTATTTTAGGCTTTTATTTTAAAAAATAGATAGATATTATGAAAAAAAAATAATGAGAAAAGAACAGATTTTTTAGAATAAAATAATATTAAATTAAATATGATCAACACTGATCAAAGTATTAAATGATTAATTTTTTTTTAAAAAAAGACTAACTAATTCATTTCTCAAAATTAAAGAGATTAATTTACAATTTACTCAAACATATAAATCACTAATAACAATGAGTTTATGATAAAAAGAAAACAAAAACCGAACGAAACATGTTAAATAAGTTTCCTATAATCTCATGCATTATTAATTAACAATATCATCAATTTACAAGAATAACAGCAATAATAAGGGTACATGTATCTATCAAAGATTCAATGGATGTGATCAAGTAAAGTGATTCTTTAGGTTGTTAATTTTAGGATTTGTGAGATTAGTCGAGATATACACAAGTTAACTCAAACATTTAAGTTTTTTTTTTTTAAATAAAGTAATTCTTTAGATCATTTTCTTATTATTATTATTTTTTACAAATTTGACAAGCTTGCTATACAATTCACTGATTAGAAGGTTTAACCTAGTAGTTTAAATCGAGTTTGATAAAACTGTTGAATGTTGCTACAATGCTATTTTTTAAAAAATCAACTATTTTCTTTTTTCATCCATACTATTATGATGTAAATCTGATTAATTTTAAAATATATATATATATATATATAAAAATTCAAAATATATGGAATTATTTAATATTGTTATTAAACCCAATTTAACCGGTCAACTTTAAATTCTCTTGACTAGACTCCATGCATAGTCCAAGTTTAAAATTAACTCAATTGACTTGAAGGGTCCAAAAACAACCTAGACAATTAGTAAAAAGCGTAGTTTAGCTTTAAGAAAAATTCAATATGATATGATTTATTTAATATTGAGATAATAACATGTTAAATTGACTCGGGCTTCTCAATTTGAAGGGTCCAAATATTTTTTTTAGACTACAATAACTTCACAGAGAAAATAAACCAAAACAAATTGTGAAGACCAATTCAAAATTAACTAAATGATGAAAGATGAAATCGAGAAAAAAAAAAGGATTCAATTCAAAGAATAAAAAATTGGAATATGGATTTTAAAAAACATGAATTATTTGGCATTGTTATTGAACCCGACTCAGCGGGTCAACCTTGAAACCTCTTGACCTGATTCCTTATCTAACCCGAGTTTAAAATTAATTCCGCCAGAGTTACCCCAATGTGACATATTTGGCTTCATAGGTTCAAATATACCCCAGATGACTGGTAAACGTGTGGTTAAAAAATAACTTCAAGATGAGTTTATTTTTTTTAAAATTGTGACAACAACATTTTTTATCAACTCGAGATTAACAATGTCGTTACATGCATGACGTTGAATTACAGGTTTTCCTCTTTTGGCTTTAATTATAAAATTATGATTTTGAAAGAGTCACCACCTAGTATCATGGTCACTAGAAAACCTAATGATTTGTGAGAGTCAGGGTAAAAGAACTATTTATGTAAGGGGAAGGCGCATCACTTCCAATACACCCTACATATGGTAAGTTACATTAGTGATTGATTGTTTTTCTAGGTCATGTCACTTTACGGGAAAGTCTCTATCTTATCGAGCTAAATCTTAATTGTTCTAGGATCTAAATTTTAATTGTTCTAGGATCTAAATTTTAATATCACTTTTATTTTCCACTTTGTATCTTTAATATCTGAGGATACGTCTTATAGTATAATTTTATACCTTCAAATAATAAAACCTACAACTAATTCTTGATATTTATTGCTATCCATTCATTTAATTTGATAACAGGAATATGCATATTTTTGTTTTTTTTATATAAAAATACACATGAAAAAACTTTTATAATCTAGCCATCAAAATAAATAAATATATTTTTTTTTGAAATGAGGAATTTTCTTGAGATTTTTTGGAATTTTTTGAAATTTCAGAGAAAAATAAAGTATTTTTAATATAGAGTTAGTATCTTACAATGTAAGTCTACAACCCAATATTAAATGAACTTATTTTTAAAAAAGATATTTTAAAAATTTTCAAATAAGGAATTTTTTTTAATTTTGATTTTTCTTGAATTTTCAGAGAAAAAACATGTATTTTTAATACAAAGTTAGTATCTTATAGTGTAAGTCTACTGCCTAATATTAGTTAAAATTGTTGGAAAAACACTCAAGGGATGCACAAATAATTTTAAAATGATCCTTGAATTTTTAGAGACTTTTTTTTGAAATTTATTATGGCTTGTTTGGCTAGACACTAAAATAGAAACAAACTAAAACTAAAAGGGATGACAGTAGGGTGTGTTTGCCAAACACGCTCTTAACCTAGAACTAGAGGCATGAAGAATACCTTAAAGAAGTGTTTGTCAAACACACCTTGAGGACCAAAACATGACACATTTTCTTTAACAAAATTGGGGCGTGCCAATTAGGTTAGGTTGGGCGTGGCCTAGCTATATGAGTGGGCTTACCTGATTGTTATCTAGGCCAGCAGGCAGCCCAAAGGTTTTTTAAAAATACAATCAGCTAAGCCACACAAGCTAGGCTGATGCAAGTGGCCCAACCTCATTTCTTCACAATTAGTTAGGCCCAATAGTTAGTTTCTTTGGCAAAAAGGATTGCTACCAAAGGAACTCTTCTATATATGTAGCAGGTTGGTTTTTCTAGCCATAACAATTATCTAAGCATGATTTACATGGAAAGACATGAAATGAAGAAGCTTACCTGGCCTTGGGAGGTGTTGGATCCATAACAACTACTAGAGTACAAAGAAAAAAAATAGTGGATGTTGATTGCTTCCTTTTCAAATGGCTATTACTGGAACTTTAAGTTTATTGGCTTTGGTTTGCTAGAGTTACTACCGCTATTGGTTTGAAAGTGAAGAGGTTGTACAAGGGAGGCTCATAGTGGTGCATGATGGTAAGGTAGTTGTGAACCGGGGAAAGAGAAAAGGTGATAGTGTGTAGAGAAGCAAAGAAGAAAAAGATAATAAGCTTGTAGAGAAGCAAAGAAGAAAAAGATATGGATTTACCAAATGAAAAAGTGGTTAATCCTTTTCAACATGATGGGATATTTAAATATATATCGGAGAATGACAAATATAACAAAAATGTTATAAATGAGGGCTAAGAGATGCACTTAGAATAAAAAAGTGCTAAAAGCATTTTGTGAAAGAGATAGGGCTCGACAGTGAGCTATCTGGAAAGTGAGGGCACGACGGTGCACTCGAAAGGAAATAGTGTTAAAAGCATTATGTAAAAGACATAGGGCTCGACAACGTACTGTCTAAAAGGTGAGGGCATGATGGCGCACTCGGGAGAGAATAATTTCAAATATGTTGTAAGAAAATTAATTGGCTTAAAAGTGCACTCGAAATGATATGTTTTATATTTATATACATATAAGATTAAAGGTCTCACCTCATCTCATGTCTTAAAGATTGGGATTTCTTTACTTTTATACTAATAGGAATTAAGCTTCAAATAGATTTTTTTACTTTGAAAAATATAGGTCCCTTTCTTCATGGACTGTCTCTCAAAACTTATCTTTGTAGCAAGATTTCATGACCCCTTTACTTTTTATTGCTCGAGCCATAACTTTTAGACTTAATATCTGGGAAAGAGATGCTCATTTGATGAGCTCAGATGATTTCAGCATACTCCCTTATCCAGGGAACTTTACTTCAGCGGTTGTGACCTGTTTTATGATGGCTCCTCAAGAGACATTGGAGTATTTAAACATCCTACTTCTCATTTCTGCTTCCCTAAAAGAGGAATTATAAAGCCAACTCTATTGTGTTTCTTGATTGCCCCCAGTCTGATCATTACCCCAAGTATTTAAACTTGTTTTTTTTTTTTTGGGTTTTCTTAGAGATGTTTGGTTCTTACAAAATATTAATGTGAGAAAAATCTTTGGAATTTCAAAGTTATTTCCAAATGCAAAAACCACTTTGATGCAAGTTTAAAATGAATTTCTTTTAAAAAATTCAAACAACTAAAAAAATATAAGGTGACCTTCTGTTTTTATGATTTATTGGTTAAAGGACTCATGTTTCAACTTGATAGTTTCAGAGAAAAGAAAAATCTTTGAAACTTTCATTTTACTTGTATGAATAATGAGCATAACCATAATCTTTTAAAGATTTATTTTTCATGGGAAAGCATTTCTTACCAACCCATATTATTGGCTTTTTATTAGAAAAGACTTTATCAAGCAAGTAATGTAGACTTTGGGTCATGGCAATGAAAAAATGATATTTATAAGCTTCAAAGAAGTTTAAGGAACCTCAAAACTAAAGGTCACTAAAGCTCGTTCAAACCTTCCTTTTGGTTAATGGCTTCTTAGACTTTAAGATTGACTTTGTAAAATGATTTTGACATGCCTCCTAGTGTTGGGTTTGGAATTTCTTTTATTTTGAGCATTATTCTCATACTCATTGTTTTCATTTTTTTTTGGCATGCTTAACCTTTTTGAATCCTTGAATCTCTTTGTGCCCCTAGCTTTACTTAGACACCCTTAATCATTAAGGATTATTTTGTATAATCTTGTAGTTAAATTTCTTTTCTAATCCTCGTACTTGCTCTTAATGTGGAGTGTGATCCTAGTCAAGGTTTGTTTGCAAGAAAAAACTTATTAGGCTCAATAAGGACTTGCAAATGATATTTTTTTAAAAAAGTATTGTGAAAGGATTATCAAATATAGCATTTCCTCACTTCAAACGCTTAAGTTTAGGATTAGTAAGCTTTACTTTTTTTTATTGCGATTGGTTGGTCATACAAAATTATTTTTCATTATAATTAGATTATAAATAATTATTCATTCAATTAAAACTCAATTTCAATTATTTTGACAGTTTTTGGTTCATCTTTCAAGTTTTTAAGTGTTTAGTCACCTCACTAGGAGATCGCTTGAAATCCAAAAACTCATATATTAAAAACAAACACCAATTTGACCTCGGCATTTGTACCAATAACTTTGATTTTCCAAAAACTTTTTGATCTTTTGTGAAGACATAAAAATGAGGTTTTCTTGAGCCTATAAGATCAAGTGGAATTTTTTTAAAGTTTATAAAAAGAGAAAGCACACCAAAGAATTCTTGGCCAAACTTTGATCTTTATTGACTTATTAACAAAGTACATTATACATAGTACTTTAAAACATCAAAGATTATAAGCTTAGGAAAATCATCTTCATCTATCTTAGTCAAAATTAAAGCTCTTCTAGAGAAGGCTTTCTTTACCACATATGGTCCTTCATAGTTTGGCGCTTATTTGTGCTCATGTTCTCCCAACACTGGCAAGATCTTCTTTAATACCAAGTCTCCTTCTTTAAACACTTTTGGTCTGACCTTTTTGTTGTATGCTTTAGTCATTCTCCTTTGATATATCTGATGATGCCAATTATTGCTAATCTCTTCTTACTAATCAAATTTAATTGCTCAAATTTTAGCCTTGTTTACTCTGATCTTTTCCAGTTTTGCATCCATTAGAACCTTTAATGATGGAATCTCCACTTTTAAAGGCATTATCGCTTCCACCCCATATACTAAAGAGTAAGGGTTTGCACCAGTGGAAGTTTTGATTGTGGCGTGGTACACGTGAAGTGCGTACGAAAGCATTTTGTGTCAATCTTTGTAGGTGACTACCATATTTTGGATGATATTCTTGAGATTTTTGTTGGTTGCCTCAACAACACCATTCATATTAGGTTTGTAGGGGGAAGAATTAAAGTGATCAATCTTTCATTTGCTGTAGACTTTGACAATCAGCTTTCCATTGAAATTCTGAGCTTTTTTAGTTATTAATTTTGCTAGGATGCCATATCAATAAACTATGTCCTTAACAATGGACCTCTTGACTACCGTTTATGTTAAACATGCATAAAAGCTAGCCTCTACCTATTTGATAAAGCATTTGATGGCCTTCAAGATGATCTGATGCTCATTGTTAACCTATGTTTTAATGGGTCCCATGACATCCAATTCCCATGTTGCGATGTTGCGATCACAGAAATTAATTACCCTAGCTTAAAACACAACACACAACATAGTATAAAACAAGCAAGGGGTCGATCCCACGAGGAAGGTTTAGTTCAGATTTTTATGTTACATGTTATGCAATGGGGGGTTTTAATTTGTGATGATCTAAACTATGGAAAAAATTAAACTAGCAAACAAAATCAATTGAAACCGCAATTTATTAAGAAAACAAACTTTGGTCGCAAGCACACATCCACCAATAAAAATTAGAATCGATCCTTTAAACGAAACTTCAATTTATATTCTGAATGTTTTATCTTTTCTTAACGTTGATTAATTAACGGATTCATCGTATAACTAACCTTAACCAACAAACAATCACAATATCCGCATTAATGATTTAGTTCAATGGCAGTCTTAAGAACTAGATAAATTGATTGATCTCTTGATAACCAAGCTGTCTGCAGCTTGTGTTCCTTTGTTCGAGTGTTCTCCCTGAGTTTAATAATATAATTCTGCCACAATTATCAAGCTTAGTTGCTTCGTAAGTTCATATATCACAACTTTAGTTTTGATATCAAACTTAGCAATAGATTGTATACAATAATAACTTAGAGTCCACTCTAGCAATTATCAATAACAATCATAAAAAATATGCATAGGAAAACAATCATACTCATTCATAATATAAACTGAAAATAAAAGGAAGAATAAATCTCACGGTTCTTGAAATCCAAAGGTTTGTTGCATCCTTGCTGTTGTTACCCAATTTTTGACCCACCTTTTTAATAAATTTTTCGAAAAAATCCAAAAATAGTGAAAAACAATAAAAATCCAAAAAAATATGTTTTTAATATATTTGCAATGTTTTTAGCATTTTCAATGTTTTCTAAAAAGAATTTTAATTTTTAGTTGTTTTTCGAACGCGTTCGACTTTTCACGCGTCATTTTAAAATCATTGTTTTTCTCATAAAATTGATGTTGATTTTGGCTCATTTTTAAAAATACAAGAAAAAATCAAAATTTACAAAAAAAGAAAATTGAGGGACCAATTTGGAGGTTTGAACAAACTTTTACCTATAAATATGGGTTGAAAACTCAAATAAAAGGGGGGGTCATTTTGTAATTTTGAGGGGCAACACAAGGGGAAAAACCCTAAAAAACTAAACAGCTTCCTCTCCCTCATGGAAGACCAGCCGCTAGCCCCTGCTGGGTTTTGATTTTTTCCAGCCGCCGGATCCCCCCACACATCCCCTTTTGATTTGTTTTGCTTCCCCTCAGCAGCGGGCACAAGCAGAGCCCCTCCCTTGCAAAAAACAAAGACAAACCAGGGCACACCCGTTTTCTCCTTGATTTTTTTTTCTCGGTTCCACCGATCATCCTCCACCCAAAAGCCAAACAAGCCCTTCCCCTGGTTTTGAATTTTTTTTACATTGGAACCCCCCTCTTCTTCTGCTTCAGCCCCCGATCCAAACGGAGCCGCCCCACTCCGGTTTCAATTTTTTGAACCTCCAGCCGCTGACTCCTCATAGCTGCTCCCCACAGTGACCTTCACCAACAAAAAAAAATACCCATCATCTTCTTCTTCCACCTTCCTCATAACCAAGAGAACGACAGCCCCCAACCTGCAAAAAGAAAAAAAACCGGAGAGCACCTCACCGAACCCCCACTGCCGGGACGATCCCCTGCCTCTGATTTTTTTTGCTTTCTCTTCCCCCCCGATCTGTCCTTCTTTCTCTCAGCCTCCCTAACCAACAGTTGCTCTCTTCCCCACAACGAAGTCAGCTGAGCAGACGACAACAGTAGCAAAGTCTCCTTCCAGCCCGCAGCAAAGCTTCCTTCATCGGCGCAGATCGGCCTCCAGCAGCAACCCCGTTGTCTTCTTCATCTTCGTCCGATTAGCCTTGCAGCAGCGACACCCACAACTCCACCGTCGCCTGAAATAGAGAAGGAGAAGCCAGATCGGACAAGAAGAAGCAAAATCCGAAGCAGATTTGAAGAAGAAGAGAAGCAGATCTAAAAAATTTAATTAAAATCAACTGCCATTTGCGTTTTTTGGATTTGTAGGTGTTGAGTTTTCTCATGGGCAGCAGATTGAAGAAGGGAAGAAGGCGATCCAAAACCCCTGCTGCTGGATTTTTTTTCTGGCGGCGGCGCGTGGATCCACGCGCCGCCAGTGTTCCTGCCCCCGTAAATGCTGCTGACACTGTTCCGGAGGTGCAGAAGTGGTTTCTAGATTGTTTAGGGGCTGTTTTGTAATTTAAAATTTGTTTGATGTATTTTTTTATTTGGTTTTGAATTTTTTATTTGTATTATGTAAATGTGGATGTAAAAGAAAAAGGAAAAGAAAAGAAAAGAAAAGAGAAAGTGATGAAAAAAAAAGGGAAAATGTTTGTGTGTGCTTGTATGTTTTTTTTATGTACGTTATTGAATAAAAAAAAGAAAGGGAATTTAATTTATATGCACAAATATCTAAAGGACAGATAAAAATCATGTTGAATTTTCCATGGAAATGTAGAACATGTATCTACATATAGTCTGGAAAAGTAATAACTGATTTATCAAAGCCTTGGAATTGGGCTAAAAATTTATTTTTAATATCACAGCAAGTCCACGAAGCTTGACAGTGAATGTGGTGTGTTTTTTGTTTATGAATGATTTTTTTTATGATAAAATTGTAGGAATAAAGAAGGATTTAATATTTCGATTTAATCACGGATAAAGAATCATGAACTTACATGTAAGTTGTATTTTCTAAAATTCGATGAAAGAACAGAATTTTTAAAACTTTTTTAACATATCAAGTCCACAAAGCAGCTTACCTCAGGTAGGGTGCGTTAGGGGTGCTAATACCTTCCCTAACCACAACCAGTTCCTTACCCGTGATCTCTGACAAGACCAGTACATCAGGTTTCCTAGTAGCCCTCAATGAATTACTAGGTGGCGACTCCAAAGAACCAAATCAGCAAAACTTGAATGAAAAATCGCCAGCCCGATGCCGCGCGCCAGGATATGATTTTTTAGGGTGCGACAGAATGGCGACTCCACTGGGGACGGTATTGTTTTCAACATTATTGGACTAAGCTTTGTATATTTGATGTGTTTATGTTTTTGCATTTTTTTCTTATTTTATTTTTGTTTTATCCATGCATTTTGTAGAATTATTTCATGCATCACATAGTTAATTTTTTAAAGCACACACAAGCTTCAGGTTAGGAGGGGGACTAGCAGCTTACCTTACGACTTTTAGTCAAGGTTTAAGTTTGTGTAAACCCCAACTCTTTGTTGAGTGCTTAGACTGGTAATAGTTGGACACGTGCCATCTTGTTGCCTACAAGCCCCCATATTGCCTCCACGAGGGCGATCACTGGGACAACGAGAGCCCCTTTTTAGAGACTAAATAATAAACCTTCCTTTTGTCTCACTTAAAAAGATTAGAACCTGCCTGTAGGATGTATGCTCCGTAAATATTTGTTTTGCATCCGAGCAAACCCTTCTTGAAGCATCTTGAACTCAAGACTTGTGGGTGACACATTGGCCGTCACTCCGAAAATTTTCATTGTAGAGTTTGGGCAAAAATCATGATTCTTGTTCCATCATACAAGAGTTACGATCATATTGTCACCCCTCGAAGGGCAAGTTCGTCATATAGATTACATATTCATACATTTATCATGCATGTACCGGGTTGAAGGGTAGGTTCCCCCGCACAAGCTGTGCTATGCGTGATTGAAGAAAGATGATGGAAGTGAAGAAAGATGTCAGATAGAGGCTCATTATTAGATTGAGGTTGAGAGCATCAAAGGTGAAGTAGCTAGACTCAGATCTGCTCGAACAAGTGTTGAGCATCAAATGGAAAGAGAATATATGCACAGTCTTCTGTGGGAACACTGTTTGTTCACATCCAAATGAAGTTGTACCTCTCCATTTCAGTCATGAACAACAGCAACAATGCCTTCAGTCATCAACTAATGACAACTCTGATTCATGTCCAGTTGCACTGTTAAGTGTTCATCGCCTCCACATCATCTAATGGAACCAAACGACTACTAGCCTCCTGTTCATGGTGCATTAGTCTGCTTTGAAGTTACCCCAATTATGAGCTCAATCCCAGTTCAGCAGCACAAGGTGTTGGTCTGAAAACCCATGATCAGACACTGAACTTCTACGTGTGGCACGAGCAAAACATTGTAATAGGCAGAGGAGTCAGGCCTGGTCTGAAAATATGAGTAGTCGTCGAACTTCAACGTGGCAGAGCTCTCTCTACAAAAATCTATTTATGATGCTGCAAGTTGAGAGTGCAAGAGAGGATTTACCAATTGCATATGCTACAAATATTTCTCTCGTCAGTTTCAGCACGAAGAAACTGTAGCATGTTGAAGAGCCAGATTTGGTTTGAAAAACATTGAGCAGACATCAAACTTCAACGTTGTAGAGATCGCTCGGCAAGAACCTGTTTGTGGATCTGTAAATGGGAAATCCAAGAAGGGATGCAGTGGTTTCAGATTGTCCACAATTTTCTCCTACCAATATTGGCATTAAAACGCAAAAGTGACTGTTTGTTGCACCGTTTGAGAGGAATCGAAGAAGAAATAGAGGAGATTCATGTTCATCATTTTCTCCCATAGAAGAGATAAGACATGATTCCACGTGTTGGTAGTGGCGATACTACAAGTTTTTGGGCGCTGCCAAGATTACCAAGCTGTTAGAAAGTTTTCGAACAATCCTCAACCAACCATAGCAACATTGGAAGATTGAAATAATGTTGTGAGGATTTTGCCGAAGAATTGAACAAGCTATGAAGAGAGGAAAGATTGAAGGATCTGCCATGGATTCTAGAACAATGATGAGAGGTGAATCAGGAGATGACTTTGACAGTGTGAAACCTTAATTATATGGTTTAGCCAGGTCTCATGGTAGCATCAATTGCTCAAATGTCTTTGCCAAGATGGGACATTCCTCTGCCGTTTAAGATGGTCGACCAGCATCTGCCAGATTCCAGAATTTTGCTTGACTCCGACAAATCCCATGCAACCACCAATTTCTAGGTGGTATAATTTAGACAAGAGATGTGATGTCATAATGGGGTCCTCAACCATTTCAATTGAGCAATTGCAAGAATTTCAAGAAGCGAGTCTGAAAGTTGGTGAGCAAGGGACAAGTGGAGCTTGCAAAGGAGGGTGTCATTAGCTATATTGTCCCCCGAACTTCATCAAAATGACATGTGATCGAAAGCGCTTGGCAAAACACAGATATTGCCAGAAAAGCTGACATCATCAAAATGACATGTGATCGAAAGTGCTTGGCAAAACACAAATATTGCCAGAAAAGCTGATTCAAGAATGGTGATGAACAGTCAATCATATTGTTATGGAATTCTGCACTTTTGTTTTGGGATCACATCTCATCCTTCAACGAAACATGCCTTGCTTTTGTCTCTTTGTTGTTGTGAAATCAACAGATGTTTAGCATTTTATCCTGACAAAATATTTTTTTCCAAACTCCAACATGCGATAAAGGTTAATCAATCCGGAAGATTAAAAGTGTTTTGATTACAGAAATGACTCAATGCTTGAAAATGACATGAGGTGACTAAACAATTTTGAACTCATACCTCCTGAAACTGAACCACACATCATATAGCTAAGTTTTAACAGTATGTATAATGACATGTAGTGGATTCGGTAGTTATGGACTCGTGAATCATGATTCTTACAAGTCCCAATCGTTACACTGGATGAGGTCAAAATTTATCGGTTCTGACCGACCTTGCTCGAAATGAGAAAAGGCCATCTTTGATATCCCTTCACTTTCTAAAGATTATATCCCTTGTTGTCCCCTTTTGAGCTGAATAGAATTTTCTTTTCGTAAAAAACCATGACTAGAATCACACCCCACACTGGGGGCAAATGAGAGATATTTTGAAGACATTGATATGATTAATGGATAAAGAGAAAGGCTTAGAACAAAAGTTCTATGATTGAGAGAGAGCTAGAAGAAGACACATAGATTGGGGGCATATAAGAAAGTTTTGAGGAAGGCTATATAAAAAAAAAAGGAAGTTGAAATTGCCTTCACTTAAATACAAGTCAAAGATAAAGGATGGAGAACGCCTATCATGTCTATGAAAAGCAAAAGAAATTTCAATCAAGGAGGGACACAACAAAAGTCAATACTAGAAAAAAAAAAAAACTAAGCTATAAACGTGACTTTTGGTTTCTATTATAAAGCCTATGATGTTATCAGATGATTGAGTTTGGTTATTCATCAAGAAAAGGGGGATTTGCATTATGACTTATGATTAAGAAAAGTCTGAACTTTGAGGTTAACAAGGTTATATGTCGTTTCCTCTACAAAGACAACAATAGAAAACAAGTTGATGAATAGTTGATGTTGATCCTAGGTCTTTGAAACCCTCAAACACCTTTTGAGCCTTTGAAATTCTTTTCTTTCATAGCCATGAACCATAGCCTGCATTACGTGCTTTTTTTAAAAGCCCTTTTTAATCAAGCAAGCAATTTGAATCGATAAATGGCGCTCTCAAAACTTGAAGAGCTTTTTCCATAAGGGTCGTGACTTCATGAATTAAGCTACTGGTTATTATGCATGCTAATAAAATAAATGCTAAGAAACAACCTTTCTTGATAAAGCCTGAGCATCTTGTTTTTGAAATTCATAAAAATGTCACCTCATCACAGACCATCAAAAGATATACCCAAAATCAGAGTTTAAAGTGGATAGAAAGAACCATGGGAAAAACCATTTTAATCTTACAACGGGTCGATTTCTATTTTCAAAATACGAGACAATCAAAGGACTGTGTATTTCGAATAACGTGTGTTGGGTCTTTGATAAAAAAAAAAAAAAGCTTGATTTTCAAATGATTTTCAAAAAAGACATCTCTGATTTCATTTCAACAAACTAGACTTTGAATAGATATGATCTTTGAAATATGAGAGTTGATTCTAGAACAAGGAAGATTATCAAACACAGAAGAACATCGATTGAGTATGCAAAATCATTGATAGAAATGACATTGAAGTCCTCGACACTCCTTGAAAAGTTGAGCAGCTGGGGGCAATACAGTCGACCTTGAAAAAGAAAAACAAGCAGTGCTTAGATCAGCTATGAGGCAATGATTAAATGATGAATCAGTGAACTGAAGACAATGTTGTTCAAAGACAGATAATCATTGAACGAGCACATTCAGATCATACTAGGGGCAATGTCATTCCAAAATGGCCCATGCTCCAGTAAACCCTGTCGGCAATGGAGAAACAGGATGTACTTGAAGGACATTTTCATATCATCATTTTTTTGAAACATGGCTCGCGATCGATGAAGATACACAGATGAATGTAATTGAATGGTGAAAAGATGCACATCACCAAGACTGGCTGTGGAACAATGCCGCACTTGAAGGACAATCTCATATTGTCATCCTTTGCAACATGGTTGTTGACAGATGTTATCACACAACTGCATTGAATGAATGTCAAAAAGGTACCCACCTCAAAGACTGACTGTGGGATAATTTGTTTTGAAGCCAGATGAGCGCTTCACCGCATGAGTATGGGTGATAGAAGTAGCATCATTGACGAGGCCGAGACATTTCTTTTCACAATCATGAGCATATAACCATGAGCCTTTGTGCTGCAAGCTATGAGATGCATGTCTGGACGACTGGATGATTTCCAAGAAGGTTGATGTTAACATGTACTGGAAGAGTACTGTTTCAACTGGAGGCAAGATCATGACTGATTGACAATTTTAATGGGCGTTGGCACGCACAACCAATCAAAGGACAATTCTTGAGAGAATATGGGGGATGAATGATTTGTTCCATTCCTTCAGGATGAATCAAACAACACCACACTTGCAAGTAGGGTCAAATTTGATGAACGATGCGAGCAGTAATTGTCGAAGACAGCCCAGGATGGGCACTGCATTTACAGCTGAGTGGATGGCTAGCACATGAATGAGCCAATACATCGAAAGAACAAGAAAAGCTTTGGAATGCAAACAAAGGCACCCTATGAAGATGGAGCATCAAAGAAGGGGGGACCTATATTTCAAATCAGGTAAGGATGCATGCATGTCATCTAACCTAAAAAAAAAACATTTGCACATATTTTTGAATTGTTACAGGAAAATCCTTAATGAGGTCCAGCAAGATGGTGGAAAAAGAAAGAAGCATTTTGGTGATGATAATTAAGAATAAGTTTTGATCATGGAATAAAAGGGAAGATGGGATGAACCCTACCATTAGGGAAATCCCAAAGAAATGAAAAGATCAACTTTGCAATCGGGAAGCCTCGAATTTTCAACCATTGCAGTCAGGAAACACTGAGTTTTCAAAACCTATGATCTGGAATTAGCAGGAAGCACCAAGTTTTCCAGCCCTTCTCCTGTCATCCCCTCAGGACTTCGCCAGGTAAGTCCTATTTTTCACACTTGTCATATCACATCTTCCATCTGGATAGGTCACCCATTACAATGAGACCACACTTCATATTATTTCCATCCGGGTAGGTCACCCATGACAATAAGACCGCACTTTTTCACATTTTTTCCATCCGGGTAGGTCACCTATGACAATGAGACCGCACTTCATCATATTTTTTCCATCTGGGTAGGTCACCCATTATAATGAGACCACACTTCATACTTTTTCCATTTTTGGGTAGGTCACCCATTACAATGAGACCGCACTTCACATTCTTTCTATTTGGGTAGGTCGCCCATCACAACGAGACCACTTCATCATATTTTGTCCATCTGGGTAGGTCACCCATTACAATGAGACCACACTTCATATTTTCCCCCCTTGGTAGGTCACCCATAAGAATGAGACCACTCTTCCTCCTTTCCACTTGGGTAGGTCACCCATTATAATGAGACCACTTTTTACACATTCTTTTAGTTCCAGTTGGATGAGGTCGCCAGAAGGGATCTCGTATAGCTTTGGTTAAAGGGAATCGCTAGATGGGATTTAGGTTAACCGAGCTATACACAGGTTTTTGGTTCTGGTTAGAGGGGATTGCCGAAAGGAATCTCAGTCTACCCCAACCACACACAAGATTTTTGGTTCTGGTTAGAGGGGATGGCCGAAAGGAATCTCAGTCTATCCCAACCACACAGGATTTTGGTTCTGGTTAGAGGGGATTGCCGAAAGGAATCTCAGTCTATCCCAACCACACACAGGATTTTGGTTCTGGTTAGAGGGGATTGCCGAAAGGAATCTCAGTCTATCCCAACCACACACAGGATTTTGGTTCTGGTTAGAGGGGATTGCCAAAAGGAATCTCAGTCTATCCCAACCACACAGGATTTTTGGTTCTGGTTAGAGGGGATTGCCGAAAGGAATCTCAGTCTATCCCAACCACACAGGATTTTTGGTTCTGGTTAGAGGGGATTGCCGAAAGGAATCTCAGTCTATCCCAACCACACAGGATTTTGGTTCTGGTTAGAGGGGATTGCCGAAAGGAATCTCAGTCTATCCCAACCACACAGGATTTTTGGTTCTGGTTAGAGGGGATTGCCGAAAGGAATCTCAGTCTAGCCCAACCACACACAGGATTTTGGTTCTGGTTAGAGGGGATTACCGAAAGGAATCTCAGTCTAGCCCAACCCTACACATTCCTTGGTTATGGTTGAAGGGGATCGGCGAAGGGATCTCAGTTTAACCTAATTGGAAAGGATTTTGGTTCTGGTTAGAGGGGATTGCCGAAAGGAATCTCAGTTTAGCCCAACCCTACACATTCCTTGGTTATGGTTAAAGGGGATCGACGAAGGGATCTTAGTTTAACCTAATTGGAAAGGATTTTGTTTCTGGTTAGAGGGGATTGCCGAAAGGAATCTCAGTCTAGCCCAACCCTACACATTCCTTGGTTATGGTTAAAGGGGATCGACGAAGGGATCTCAGTTTAACCTAATTGGAAAGGATTTTGGTTCTGGTTGAAGGGGATCGGCGAAGGGATCTCAGTTCAGTCTAACTACACAAGACCTTGGTTATGGTTAAAGGGGATTGGCAAAGGGATCTCAGTTTAACCTAATTGGAAAGGATTTTGGTTCTGGTTGAAGGGGATCGACGAAGGGATCTCATTTCAGTCTAACCACACAGACCTTGGTTATGGTTAAAGGGGATCGGCAAAGGGATCTCAGTTTAACATAATTGGTAAGGATTTTTAGTTCTGGTTGAAGGGGATCGGCGAAGGGATCTCAGTTTAGCCTAATCACGCAGAATCACTAGATGGGATAACAATCATAAAAAATATGCATAGGAAAACAATCATACTCATTCATAATATAAACTGAAAATAAAAGGAAGAATAAATCTCACGGTTCTTGAAATCCAAAGGTTTGTTGCATCCTTGCAACCAAGAAAACGAGCTTAGACTTGCATATCCATGGAACACCCACTCCTAAAGATAGAAGAAAGCATTATTTTTGGTTTGTGGAGAGGAGAGTTTGTGTTTCTTCACTTCTGGCTGCCACCCTCTTTTCTTTTCCCTTTTTCCCTTTTCTTTTTCTTTTTATATGCTAAGAAACCCTAGTCACTATTTTACAAAATAGTCCCCCTTTAAGTTGACAATTTACATCTAAGTACTTCAATAACTATTTTTCTAAAAAGGAGAAATAGCTTTGCATTAAATCTTCAAACTTTGACTTAGAGGAGCTAAATTGTTGAAATAAAAACCTGGACACCGGTTTAGATGATTCGAAACATAATTTGGATGGGTCCCATAACATCCAATTCCCATGTTGCGATGTTGCGATGTTGCGATGTTGCGATCACACAAATTAATTACCCTAGCTTAAAACACAACACACAACATAGTATAAAACAAGCAAGGGGTCGATCCCACGAGGAAGGTTTAGTTCAGATTTTTATGTTACATGTTATGCAATGGGGGGTTTTAATTTGTGATGATCTAAACTATGGAAGAAATTAAACTAGCAAACAAAATCAATTGAAACCGCAATTTATTAAGAAAACAAACCTTGGTCGCAAGCACACATCCACCAATAAAAATTAGAATCGATCCTTTAAACGAAACTTCAATTTATATTCTGAATGTTTTATCTTTTCTTAACATTGGTTAATTAACGGATTCATCGTATAACTAACCTTAACCAACAAACAATCACAATATCCGCATTAATGATTTAGTTCAATGGCAGTCTTAAGAACTAGATAAATTGATTGATCTCTTGATAACCAAGCTGTCTGCAGCTTGTGTTCCTTTGTTCTAGTGTTCTCCCTGAGTTTAATAATATAGTTCTGCCACAATTATCAAGCTCAGTTGCTTCGTAAGTTCATATATCACAACTTTAGTTTTGATATCAAACTTAGCAATAGATTGTATACAATAATAACTTAGAGTCCACTCTAGCAATTATCAATAACAATCATAAAAAATATGCATAGGAAAACAATCATACTCATTCATAATATAAACTGAAAATAAAAGGAAGAATAAATCTCACGGTTCTTGAAATCCAAAGGTTTGTTGCATCCTTGCAACCAAGAAAACGAGCTTAGACTTGCATATCCATGGAACACCCACTCCTAAAGATAGAAGAAAGCATTATTTTTGGTTTGTGGAGAGGAGAGTTTGTGTTTCTTCACTTCTGGCTGCCACCCTCTTTTCTTTTCCCTTTTTCCCTTTTCTTTTTCTTTTTATATGCTAAGAAACCCTAGTCACTATTTTACAAAATAGTCCCCCTTTAAGTTGACAATTTACATCTAAGTACTTCAATAACTATTTTTCTAAAAAGGAGAAATAGCTTTGCATTAAATCTTCAAACTTTGACTTAGAGGAGCTAAATTGTTGAAATAAAATCCTGGACACCGGTTTAGATGATTCGAAACATAATTTGGACATGTTCCTTCACGAAACCTGTTTGCTGGCAGAATTCAGTTGTCATCTTTGAAAATTAATATCTTCCTCATATGACATCGGTTTTTGCTGAAATTTAGAGCGTTGATAGGTGTTTAAGTCACGAATCCAAAAACATTTAGTTTGCATCAATTGAACTTCTGCAGCTCTAGATATTGAATTTTGAATGGCCAAAGGTCAACATTAGAAGAATGCAAGATTTGAATTTGAAGGATTGATTTCCATGATCTTTCTCTTTTTATTTTTCTTGCATTAAATTTACAAAAAGGTATGGACGTTAGCTTTTTAGTTCCACTGAAATCACTTCATTTCGACCTCTAGAACTCATGCTCTGCACAAAACATCAACTGAACATCAAATCTGCCAATTACCTCCAATTTACTCCTTTTTGCATCTTTCATTCAAAAGTGTCTTCAAAACATAAAACAAAGAATATCAAGACATTGTATATATATAACATGGGCAAAACACTAGTTAAATATGGGTGAAACTATCGGATAATATGGTTACATCACCCCACTTATCAAAAAGTCAAGCCAAGGTCATATTGATAATAGTGTTGGAGATGCATTTATCTTGTTACCATACATCTAACACATATGACATTTCTTGACATAGTCAACACAATCCCTTTCCATAATCAGCAAAAAGTATCTAAATCGCTGTATTTGTCTTGCCATTATATGTTCACTAATATTAGTGGCATAAATTCCCCTGAGGACTTCTTACAATGCTTGTTTTGCCATTTTCTCCTTATGTATCCATTAACATGAGTAGAGTCCCATTGAATGACCTCTAGTATAAGATTGCACCATTCAAGTAATAATCCATAACCATCATTCTCAAAGTTTTTTTCATTTGTCTTGGGGGCTCCAGGAGGATATTCGTGGTATTGCATAAATTTCTTGATATCATTGTACCATGGTTTTCCATCTGCTGGCTTTTCAAGGGAGCAGCAATGAGTATGGAAATATCTGACTTTAATTTTTATTGGTTGAATCTTGCCTCCAATATTGATATGTGTCATCGAAGTTAAGGTGACCAAAACATTAGTAAATTTATTCTTATCTTTGCTTATATGAGCAAATTTTATTTCATCGAACTCACTAGCCAACTTTGAGAGATAATCTTGGTATGGTCTCAGTTTCTCATCCTTAGTTTTCCATTCCTCTTTCACTTAACAGATAATTAGTAGTGAATTTCCAAAAACATCGAGTTTTCCAAATCTCAGCTCTAAAGTAGCTTCTAGACTAATAATGCAAGCTTTATATTTAATCATGTTATTGATGAATTCAAATTGCAACCTCACCAAAACAAGGTACTACTTTTTTTATATGGAAATTATCATTACTCTATCCTCATTCTTTAATACATTCAATACTCCATTAAAATACATGGTTCACTGGCCATTCATCTCACCATCATCCTCAATTACTAATACATACTTATTAGGAAGATCAAGATTCAATGGCTCATAGTCTTCCATAACATTATTCGTTAAATGGTCAACAATTATGCTTTCCTTTACAACCTTTCTTGTCATGTAAACAATATCATATTCCACCTATAACACTTGTCATCTTGCTCTCCATCTTGACAAGTAGGGCTTTTCATAGAGTATTTGAGGCAATCTAGTTTTGATATCAACTAGGTTATGTAGTATAACGTATATTGCCCAAGTCTTTTTGCACTTCAAACCAAGACATAACATAGCTTTTCTATAGTAGTGTATTGGGATTCACAATCATTAAACTTTTTACTCAAGTAGCAGATGTCTTATTTTTTCCTTCCTGATTCATCATGCTGGTTTAACACACATCCTATAGCTTTTTTATCATCGTAAATTATAGGATCAAGAATTTTCTTAGCATAGAGGGCATTATTAATGGCAAGTTTTGTAAATATCTATTGATCTTGTTAACAGCTTCTTGGCAATCATCATCCTACACCCTTGGATTTTTCTTTATAAGAAATTAGAATATCGACTTGCAAGTCATTAAAAGTTAGGATATAAATCAGGCTATGTAAGTCAAATGCCCAAAGAAACTCCTCACGTTTTTCTTTGTCTTAGACACCGACATATCTTGGATTGCCTTTACTTTATTGGGATCAAATTTTATTCCTTGACTACTCATTATGAAACATAATAGTTTTCTTGTTTTTACCCCAAATGAACATTTTACGGGATTTAACTTTATAGAAACTTTCATAACCTCTCGAACAACTTCCTTAATACTTGCACATGATCTTTTTCTTTCTTTGATTTGGAAAGTATGTCATCCATATGTACCTCCACTTTTTGATGCATCATATAATAGAATACGGTGGTCATTGCTATTTGATAAGTGGCCCTGACATTCTTCAATCCAAATGCCCAGACATTATTTTCCAAACACACCCTTAGCAAACACAATTGGGTTGGCTAGGCTTAAGGCCCAAACCTGGTCCACTCTTTTTTTAGGTTGGATCTAGCCCAGCCATACAAGTTGGGCTGGACCTAATTAGCCTAGCCTAGTCATTGGCCCAATCCAATGACCCGGTTGGGCATAGCAGTATACTTGCGTGAACAATTCATGCATGTATGTTGCATAGTGTGAAGGTAATTATAATTACCTTTGCACTATGTAATGTAATGCTCACCAAAGAATTACATTGGGAAAGCTTACATGTTTTGTTATTTGAAGATAAAGATGATGGTGATGGAGGTTGGCCAGCTGTTGTTGTTCTCTCCTGTTTCTGTTTTTCCTTCATCTTCCCTAGTCTTTCTTTTTGTCCCTTTTCTTTCCTTTTTTTTTAGTTCATCCTCGTGTTTTATCCTCTTTGTGTCTGTGTGCCTTCTGCTTTTCTATCCTATGTTTGTTCCTTCGTTTGTTTGTGTTTGTGTGCCTTTTGGTTTATTGTTTTAGATTGCTTGTTTGTTTGAAAGAAAATGATTCATAAGGCTCAAAGAGTGTTTCAAGGTTTTAAAGACTAGGGATCACTATCAATAGTTTGACTTCTTGTGTCTTTCATCGTTTTCTTTTTCTCTTTATTGCTCCTCTTTGACTTTCCCTTTTCATTATTTTGGCTGGGCATTACTCACTTTGTTTTGACCATCACTTTTTATTGTGATTTGGGCATACCCCCTAGCATTTGAGTTTCTTAGCCTCTTTTATCTTTTTGGCTCACGACTTTTTATCATTGAAATTTTCACTTGCTCTTAGTGTGGGGTATGATCCTAGTCAGGATTTTTCATGAAAGAAAAATTATTCAGGCTCAAAAAAGGATAGCAAGGGATATACTTATTTTAGAATGTGAAAAAATAACAAAGATGATATTTCCTCATTTCAATAGCAAATAGTTAAGATCAATAAACTTTGACCTCGTTTAGTATGATGGTTTAGAATTTTGCAAAGAAATGCATTTCATTAGTCTATGAGTAACGAGTCCACTGCATATCATTATTCATGCATTTAAACTACATGGTTCAAAAGTCATGGTGTGAAGGTGACAATTTATTTTATATTCGTGCACTTTAGTTTAGAGTTTAATCACCTCAATGAAAGAGTTGTTTGATTTATGTGTCATTCTACAAGTAAAATGTCAAAAGTGTTGTTCTAAATAAACATCAAATCATTTTTTAAATCAAAATGCAAGTTCAATTTGTTTTTTCAAAATTCCATTAGGGGAAAGGAATTTGGTAAAAGAAATGAATCGTGTATATGAGATCACGCGAAGCTTCAAAAGTTTGTTTGTGAGTTCTTAGAGGGAAACCCTTTCAGGATATTTGGCTATAAACTAAAGGAAGGTATATAATTGAAGGTCAAACTCATTATTTTATTGAAATTTTAGAAAAAAGGCTCAATAACAAAAATCTTATACTAACATCTTGAGTTATGATTACTAGCAAGGTAATACATGAAAAGGCTCAACACTCAGCAATAATTGATTGGAATTTCTAAAATCTTCCAATAGTCTCTCTACTATGAACTCCTCAATAAGGGCACCTTTTTAATAGTTAGTTGAGGTCATACTTAGTCTAGTCTTGGCCTAATGGCACTCTAGCTTCGTCTTCAAAACAATTGATCTCTAAATGTCTTTATTTTAATAGTTCTTTCTCTTGCCTTTATAACCACCTTTGATATTGTGAACCTCAGTTTCTTTCTTTTTTCTAGTGAACTTTTCTCCTTAGTCAAGTCAGCAATTCTTCCTAACCGGATGGCTTGTTTAATTCTCTCAATATCACAACCAGGTCAAAAAAATGTTGTGTAGAGCTTCCAACCAGGTATTCAAAGTATAGGGGCTTTAAAAGTGTTGGCAAATAAATTAATCATCTCTTTTTCCAACAAAGAAGGATTATTCTGTACGACTGTCTCATGCCACCTTTAGGTGTATTCTCTTATGGACTCCTTGTTGTTCTTTTCCATAGTTTGCAAGATTGACTTATCAAGGTTCATATCCAAATTGACCTTATATTGCCTAATGAAGGCATCAACTAAGTCCTTCCACTTTTTTACCTTAGAATTGATCAACCGCATATACCAAGTAAAGACAGAGTCACTTTAATTGTCTTGAAAGAAGTTAATCAATAGTTTCTTATCATAGACCACCTTAGTTATTTTGTTATAGTATGCCTTGAGATGGGTTACAATGCATTGAGTTCCTATATATCTAACAAATTCAGGCGCTATAAAATTTATGAGGATGATCATGTTAGGCACCAAACACATCTCAGCAACCTTTATATGGTCATGTAGGCTAGTTCCTCATCCTTTTCTCTAAGGTAACCAATTTATCTAGGCCATCTACTCTTACCATCTTGTCCTTTTGAGATTTCTTTATTGTAAAGTCAATGGTAGATGACATTCTTATGAGATATGTTGGTTAAGCAATTTGAAAATACATAGCCAGTTGAGATTTAAATGACACCTCATTTGCCCTTGGATTCTAGGGATTTGCAAGCAAAGGCTCAGGCTGAGCCATAAACTTTGCTTCTCTAGATTTAAATCTCAAGACCTGTTCAAGTAGACTAATAAGCTTTGTGACTTCTTCTTTAAGACTTTCCAACTCTTTTCGGTGTTGGGCTTTTTCTTCATTTTCCATTTATCCTTTTCACAGTTGAGTGTTATAGGTGCGTTTCAATGAGGAACCTATATTTCAACTCGTTAAATGAAATTTATGCAATGATGCGCAAGTGATGATGCTATCAACAAGGAAAATGCAGATTCAAAGTGGACTCGCCCGTCACAGGGTGGAAATGGTCAATATTCATGGATTTTAGGAACCTAATGTCATTATCATGCCAACAAGGGGATCCTTGTCCGATCTTGCTTAAGTTTGAGCTTTTGATAAACCTTTCAACTTTCAATTCAAGTTAGTTCCCTCTTGTCAACTATAACAACTCAGACTCTTGTATTATATGTGACGAGCATTTTCCACTTAATGGTCTTGGGATTCAAGATGCCGCATGTTGGGCTAGCTATAGTGAGATTACATGAGGTAAACCTAGCAGGTCAGTTCTAGTTGTTAAGTGCATCACCTGGATAGGTTACTATTTAGTCTCAAAAGGTCTTTCGCATGCTCAGTGATCGTCTTCGAAAGGTCGATAAAAGGCTTACCGGTAATGTGAACATAGAGGCCGTGAGTAATATTAAATTGGCATATCAACCACCATCGAGTAAACAATCAAATGAAAGATGGATAGTTTCCAAGTCTTACCCAAGATAAAACCATTGGGGTACCATTACTTCTCTACTTATCCTAAATTTCAAGGTGTGTGCTCTTAAAGTGATGCATGATAATATAATCAGGAATACATGCTAAAGTAGTAAAGGCAATAAAATAAATTGAACAAGCACAACAAACAAGATAGCAATAAAAAGATAAATAGCAAAGCTTAGTCCTAAAAATTCCAGTGGAGTCGTCATTCTGTCACACCCGAACATCACGGCGATCGATTAAAAATAATCTAGAAAAAAAACATATATCTGGCATCTTGTTTTTTAGGGAAAATTGTTTAGTTCAAGGAGTTATCGCCTAATATTATGGTCACTAGGAACCCTAACTAGTTACTAGAGATTCTATGATACAAGATTGGTTACGCGAAAGGGAAGATGTTATCACCCCTTAAGCCTCCTACCTGAGGCAGGCTGCATTGCTGATTTTGTCTAAAAATTGCTAAAAAATTGTTCCTCTTTTTTTTTTTGTTCTTCCTATTATGTTCCCAACTCTGAACCTAGCCAAGATGCTATAGTACGGGATGGGCTGGACCCATCTACCCCAGCCTAGTCACTGGCCCAAGCCAGTGACCCGATTGGGCAAAGTAGTATTCATGCATGAACAATTCACACATACATGCTACACAGTGCGAAGGTAATTATAATTGAACTTAAAGTTCAAGGTTGTTAGATAGAATAACATCTTTTGTTACTACCTCTTAAAGTTTAATCCATTGAACTTTTTATATTTCTCACCATACACCATAGAATGGAATCCTCACTACCTAAGTAATACTTGTCGAAGTAAGATTGGTTGACACAACCAAATATTGAGTAGAAGGGGTAAAAGATATAAAATGATCTATATTAAAAAAAAATAGCCAATAATGTTTATAAATAAATATTTTGGCTCCATAATAAGCAAGTAATAATAAAAAAAAACTTGTAAAATACTATCTTTTTAAATAAAGTATTTAAATTATGCAAGATAAAATCCACAATCATTCCTTTACTTTGAGTTACCATGTTTAACCCTATTTTGTTCATTGAGATTTATACAATTATTATCATTTCACTTGCAAACTTTTTTGTATATAAAATAGTATTATGTGAATAATACTTTCACTAAGTTTCCAGAAAAGATTGGAGGGGTCACAAACAATCTTGTTTAAAATACAATCTCATTATATAGGACTTTCTATACCGTATCTATTTATAACACTAACGTTACAGTTTAAGAAACCAATTGCATCAACTTCCGCATAAGAGCAATCCTTACAATTTGATCCTGTTGCTTCTAAATCTAAACTAGAGGAGAGTTAATTGAAGTCCTATATCCCGGCAATGCTATTTTTCAGCCTCTAGATGGAAAAACATAACAAAGGTCCAACATTTTCTCAAAAATTCAGGTGCTTAGCTACTTAAGTGTGAACCGTAATTGTTTGATGAAATATGTTTGTAGATGGATTAACATGGATGAATGAAATATTAAGAAAAATTATTTGATGTTCTATGCTAGCTTATGTGCTCCTTAAGTGTGAACCATAATTATTTGTCATGATTTATTTTAAAAAAAAAAAAAAACAAATAACATGGTTTAATAAAAAAATAATTGGTGAAATAACACAATTTGGTACATATTGCTATTGCAAAACACAACATTTAAAGTTGTTATTGTGAAATGTGACATTTAAAAAAATTATCAAATGAGTTAGCATAAATTACAATATAGAGAGGAGAGAAAAAAAAAACTTTAAGATACACTAAAGCTCTGATTATACTTGAAGATATACTAAAAAAGGTCACCAATTATGATCGGAGTGGACCACACTCTCCATCAAAAGAAGAGTAATCAATTACAATAAGGAGAGAGAGAAAAAGAGACATCAGATGCACATCAAAACTCTGATTACAACATTATTGGTATCATCATAAAAATCTCTAGGAGACAAGTCCAATGACAACAAGGAAGGTCACCAACAGTGACTGGATTAGGTCACGCGTGTCTGGTAGCTTACTTGCTTTTGGATAAAAGGGTGTTACCAACTCGGGTCATTATCGGTGACCTTTCTTGGTGTCGTTGAACTCATTTTTTTAGGTTTTTCTAATGATAATAGTAGTGTTTTAATCAGATATTTGGTGAGCCCCTAAAATCTCTTTATTTCTTTTTGACTATCTTGTCTCTCTTCGTTGTATTTGCTCACTTGCCTTTGGACAGAGAGTGTTGTACACTCGATAATCATTGGAGAACTTTTTTAGTGTCGTTGGATTTATCTAGTCAAAAGCTTTCTAATGGTATCAATGGTATCGTAATCAAAACTTTGATGTGCCTCGAGGTCTATTTCTTTATTTCTCCTTCAAAGCCATCTTTTAGTCCCCTCTTAGTTAGACTTGAGCAAACTATCCCCAAATCCAACATGAATCTTCTTGGACCTAGCTTTTGGGTCCACCATGTCTAGTAACCTTCTATATGATTGATAATTGGAATTTACTGTTAATATTGATCCCTTTACCATCATTTGATTTATAAAACAATGTTAAGGTATGCTCATGCCAGAACTTAGCCCTATAAGACATCTCTTTTCACACTCAATGGTGTTACCATCTACCGTTAAGAGCTAATCTCACATAATTAACTTATAATAAGTTACAAAGTTTATTATTATATTTTGTTTATATATGATTTATAAGTATATAAATGTTTATGAATCACTAGGCTATATTTTAAGCTCATAAACACACAAAAGACATTTTATTCCTCTATATCTCTTGTTTATATCACCTTCATTTACTACAATTGCAATATACAACACATAATTTTCAAGACTATATTCCTAGTGTATTTATGTTAACTTAAGCATTGAAGGGTCTCCTTTTTACACACAGGACTTGTTTTGTAGGTGCTCGTGGAACCTAAGTCCAACAATCTATATCTCCTTGAAAAGACCTTGATGTCTTAAGGTTTTCTATAAACCTTATTATTAACAGTATACCTGAGAAATTTAACAAAAATTAGTTCAATTCTCTTTTTTTTTTATCTCTTTCATAGTTCTTCTCATGGTTAATAACCTATAAACTCAAAGATATGGGAGAGTGACAAACCTATAAAAAGCATGAGGGCAACCCACCATAACACACGTCAGCAATGTTTTATTTTTTAATTATATTTATAATTGTTGAAAGATTAAATTACCTTTTATATAAATTGATTATAACTAAAAACAATCATCAAGAATATATAAAAAATACCTTCAGATGTCAGTTTTAATTGTTTTACTTTCAATAGAAGCATAGTCATTACAATGTAATCAAAGCCTAAAAGAACTAAAAGCTCTTGAATATCAATTTGGTTTTATTTTATTTTATTTTATTTTAAGGATAACTAAGTCGTCCAATGTGTCATTAATTAATATAATAATGATAAATGGATATATAGAAAATACCCTTTTATCTTAAATTACGGGCTCTTTATTCTTTGATGTGAAGAGCAAAATCTTCTCTTCGCTATTATAATCTAGAGTGAATTGCCTTATAGGCCACAACAAACACTCAACACTTATTGTTTTTTTTTTTATTTGATAAATAAATCAAGTGCTATCTATAATATCATTCATAATTTGAAGTCTAAAAGAGTTTGTGAGTTTAGATTGATTATTATTTACCTTAATACTTGACTAAAGAAGGATCACTTTCAAAGTGGAATTAGGATTTCCTAAATGAGTAGGCTTGGAAGGAACACTATTATGAATAATTCAGAAAAAAAGGATTAAATTAAAAAAAAAATCAGAGGATGCTATGATCCCTCGAAGCAAGGAGCAGTTCCACCTCTAGGGAATTTTACTCAATGCACTAGCCAAGTAAACCATACAGTGAAGAAAAGAAAGGAGAAAAAAAAAGGAGTACTTGAGTAAAAAGCAAAACCGAATATTCAATCTCTTATCATTTCTCTTTTGGCCATTCCTTTTCTTTCTCATTAATATTGATTTATGACGTGATAATGATGGCATTTATAGGTGGTGAAATTTGTTAGAATTAAATGGCCTTTCCTTGAGGTACGTGTCCTCGTCGTACGAAACTCTGCGGAGGCAGGAAAAAGTGTTCGCTTCAGCTTCTATTTTTAAAACTTTTTAAGAGTATTTTTAATTAAAAATTATTAAATTAATATTTTTTTAGATCAATTTTCATAAAGACACTTTCTCTTCAGCTAAAATCGATTTACCTTCTCTCCCTCCTCTTTTTAACTCAGCTCCATTCCACTGCAATGCTCACGACCACACACAACACAATTGTCCATCCACCGCAAAACCTAGCCACCTTCCATGGAAATCCAACAAAAATGATTTTTTAATGCCAAATCATAGGAAAAAAATAAATTCATAAACCAAAAAATCCCTTAAAATCCACTATTTTAGCATCGCCATGCTTCTCCTCTCTGTCTCTCCCCCACCAGCACCAAGTACAGCACCCTCAATCGAATAGAAAATAGCAAAAAGCATCCATCTCCTCTCTATCTCTTCCAACTTTGGTGGCAACAACAGCCGCCACAATGGTATGAGCATCCACCAATAAATAGTCACGAAGCCTTTGCAGCAATCGAAGCATCCACCAATAGCATCTACAATAGCCATCATCCACGAAAATAACAGCAGCGACAAAGGCAGCAATAACTATCACAATTTATTGATTGAGGTCCTCATTAGAAATGATAAAGATGCGAAGGATGAGGGGAGGGGACGATAAATGGGGTTGGTGTCAGGCTACCCGCGAGGAAGATGGAGTGGGAATGATAAAAGGGGACCATTGGGAGGTGGTTGTTGGGGTGAGACTTTTGTGGTTACGGTTGGAATTGGGAATTTATAATTAAAATATTTTAATTTTTTTGTGTTTTTTTGGGATATTTTTGGATTATTTTAAGTGGGTTTGTGGCTAGTGGATTTTTTTTGTTCAGTTTCAGTGAAATTACACGGATCTGGTTGGGTTTGTGAGGGCTAAAGTTGTAAATTTGTTGTTCATTAAGGTTTATGTGTGGTGTGATGATGGAGAATAGTATATTGGCTTGGGCTCCGCAACAAGTCAATAAAAATAAAAAAATAAAAATGAAAAAATAAATTTAAGAGTATAAATAATATTTAAAGCGTTCTGGATTTGATAGTTGTGCCAGATCCAAGATAGTTGAATCTGATGATCAATCCAAAGTCAAGTCTCTTGAGTCTGGTTGGGTTCAGTAGCATGCCAAACTATAACCATTAGATTTGGTGGTCAATCTAGACTCAAGTCTCTTGGATCTGATTGGTTTTGACGGTCACGTCAGACCAAATAGCTTTGAAGTATCTTATAAAAATATTTAAACTATCCTTAATGTATTTAGAATAGAAATTTTAATTAATTTTTTTATAAATATATTTTTTTTTATTTTTTTTTTAAAAATAATATTTAAACTATTCTTCAAGTATCATAAAAAAAAATTCTCATTATTGTTTTTTTTATATATAAATGGTTTTTAGTTCTAAAAAAAAATAACCTTAAAGTATTTTAAACAAAAATATTAATTAATTTTTTTCTAACTTTTTTATTTTTTATAAAACAAACATTGAAACTACTTTTTAAGTATCCTAAATAAAATTTTTTATAAATGTGTTTTATTTTTTTATTAAAAAAATTAAACTATCCTTTAGATATTCTAAACAGAAATCCTAATTAATTTTTTTATATAATTTTTTATAATTTTTTTTAAATTTAAATTATTCTTAAATAACCTAAACAAAAATTCTTATTAAAAGTTTTTTAAAAAATTACTTTTTATAGACTTTTCTGTCTGGCAATAATGTCAGACTCAAGAGCATTGAGTTTATCGTCCAATCTACACCTAAATTCATTGGGTCTAGTGGTAATACCACACCTAAGAGAATTGAATCTGGTGGTCAAACAGACCCAAGAGCATTGGATCTAGCATCCATGCCTAATTAATTTTTTTATTTGTTATAAAAACTATTTAAAGTATTTTTGAAATATTATACAAAAATGCTAATTAATGTTTTTATAAATATTTTTTTTATTTTTTCTAAAAATAAATTTAAAATATCCTTAAAGTATTCTAAACAGAAAGTCTAATTAATTTTTTAATTGTTTCTATAAAACAATATTACAATTATCTTTGAAGTATCTTAAATAATTGTTTTTATAAATTTTTCCTATTTTTTATATAAAAAAATATATAAATTACCTTTGAAGTATCTTAAATATAAATCTTAATTATTATTGTTTTTATTTTTTATAAAAAAAACATTTAAATTATTCTTGAAGTAACCTAATCAAAAATCCTAAATATTTTTTTTTAATTTTTTTATAGGCCCTTAGGTTTGGTGTAAAACATTTATAAAAAAAATATTAATTAGGCATGTACACCATATTCAATGATGTTGGGTCTTCTTAGCCAAGCAAACCCAAAACTTTTTGTCTGACGGCCAAACAGACCCGACAGTATTGGATCTGGCATTCATGCCTAATTAATTATTTTTATTTGTTATAAAAACTAAAATATTTAAAGTACCCTTAAAGTATCAAAAATAGAAATGCTAATTAATTTTTATTTTATTTTTTATTAAAAAACATATTTAAACTATCCTTGAAGTATTCTAAATAGAAATCCTAATTAATCATTTTTAATTTTTTTATAAAAACAATATTTAAACTATCTTTGAAGTAACACCTAAACAGAAATTCTAATTAATTTTTCAAAACTTTTCTTTTATTTTTTATAGGCTCTCAAGTCTGGCGGTCAAGCCAGACCCAAGAAACTTGGGTTTGGCATCCATGTCTAATTAATGTTTTTTATAAAAAACTTTGTTTGCTATATATTTTTTTTAAATACCCTTGAAGTATTCTAAATCAAAATGCTAATTAATATTTTTTATTTTTAAAAAACAAAACATTTAAATTATCCTTTAAACTACTCTTCAAGTATTTTTAAAAAAATGCAAATTAATTTTTTTATAATTTTTTTTATTTTTTCTAAAACAAATATTTAAATTATCCTAGAAGTATTCTAAATAGAAATCCTAATTAATGTTTTTAATTATTTTTTTAATTTTTCTATAAAAAAAAACATTAAAACTATTCTTGAAGTATTCTAAATAATTGTTTTCTATTTTTTATATATATAAAAAATTTAAACTACCTATGAAGTATCCTAAATAGAAATGTTAATTAATTGTTTTTATGATTTTTTTTTATTTTTAAAAAAATATTTAAACTACTCTTGAAGTATCATAAATAATTCTTTTCAGTGACTTTGGGTCTAATGGCTATGCCAGACCCAATAGCCTTGGGTTAAGTGGTCATGCTTTTATCAAACATGTGCCAACAACTTTTAGAATAAAAAATAAAATAGACAACGCCCTCCATGGTTTTTTGAATATCTACAGTATGGTCTATAGTGCAAACACTCTATGCATACAGAACCAACACAGTTAATATTTTTTCACACACTTTAAAGTATAGTATAATGTTGTTCGAGTCGTGGATAGTTGGGGTGGTAGTGAAAGAAAAGAAAGATGGTGGAGTGTTGTTATATTTGTTTTGAAATTTCTTGGTTGTTCTTGTTTCAAGTTTTAGGTTTATGTATTGTGTTGTTAATAAAAAAAATGTACTATGATTTTAATTTAATTTGTTTAGTTTTTTTTATTATGGATTTGAAAAACAAAATTCAAATGTCAAAAAAAAAAAAAAAAAGAAGCAAGATTCTGATTGACGAAGAAAAAGATGTAAACATGACGACATGAGGAAGAAAAAGATGTAGAAAATATAAAATGGCATTTTAGGCATTAAGACATTCAAAATTGAAAACTTGTAAATTTCAGGTTTTTTTATTGACTAAGTTTAACCAAATATATAAAGTGAAATCAACTACATAAACAATATGATGTAAATTGTATTTTACTTAATGTATGGAGAGAAAGTGTTACTACACTTAAAAGATAAAATATTTTTAGTAATTCTCCTTTTTATTTATTATTTTTGTAATGTGTTTTATTTATAATTATGATTATTCATTTAAAAAGTAATTTTATGTATTCAATTTGACTCTATACATATACATATACATGTATATATATTCGAACTCATCCTGATATGATATTGTATATGTATGTGTGTGTGTATAATTTTCTTATCTCTTTTTTAAGCAAGAAAAACTATTTTATTTTATTTTGAATAATAAATAGTCTTTTTTGCTAAAAAATAGAGAGAACAAAAATATACACATCCTACACTATCATGTATATACACACAAATATACATGATATTCATTGCTTAATAGATAAAGTAACTATAAAAAAAAACTCACCTATTTCGATCACGTTGGTTCGACATACATCGAATTCAATTAATTCGTCATTCTTATTCATATCTAATGCATTAAATTCTTCTAATTGCTAGTTTTTAAGATTTGAATTCATAAAATCAATAAAGGGAATATACATTCTTAATCATTTGTCTAGCCCCTCCAACTTGACCAATTCAATGTTGAAGCCAATTATAATTAACTAGTTGGCCCATTCAACTATCTAATTTAATTAGTTTTCACTAGTTAATTGCAAAATAATCTTTCTTAAAAAAAATCATCAAAACTAAAGGAAAATATTTTTGAAAAAATAGATCACTCATGCACCAAGAGATTTTAAAGTAGTTCTCTAATCTAGTTTAAAAACGCTTAACATGTCATCTCTTACTACTTTGTACACGAGAGCAACAGGCTTTAGAGTGCTCTAAGAGTGGTTTTCCAACACTTACTCTACAATGAGAGATAGACATAAAGAGGAGAGAGAAACAAGAGAGGGAAAAATTAAGTATAAATGAAAATATTTTTATCATTTCTGGTGAGTTCATATGTGATTTTCTATTGCATCATCTATCTTTCTATTCAAAATAAATCCAAGAAGTAAGGATTGATAATTTTTGATGGACCACTTTAAAAATTTATTGGGAGAACACTACTCTAAACTTGAGTTTTCTATTTTCTAAATGAGTAATTCAAAACAAACCTCACATGCAAATTTCATAATCGATGCTATTAAAGTTTGTAGTACCTAGCTTATAAGATTGGATAATTAAAAGATCCAGTAAACATTAATTTATTTGAAATCGTTCCCCAACCATATTTTGATAGATAATATTCTAGTGTCAAAATAAGGTTATAAGGCTCCCCAATGTTGGGGAAAAAAAACCTAGATTAGCTGCCTAAGAAACAAATCAAGTTAGACCATTATTGTTGTGTTGTAATTTTAATAATGGCCTAGGACTTAAGCTCCACCAAGGTTATATTTTACATTTTATACTTTATATAAATTGTTCTTCAGTCGTTTCTGAACCATTATTCTTTGAAATCTAAAACTCAAATGTGGTTTAGGCCAAACTTTTCCCAAGTAGAGTTTTTTACAGTTAGGCTTTAAAAGACCAACTCAAGAGAAACTAACTAAATCATATTTTCTTATTTTTTAAGTGTTGGCTAAATAATACTCTATAAAATGTATTAATTAAACTTTTATATTAAAAGAATATCGTTATTGAGTGTGGCAGTAAGCAAGGGTCATTCCTGTAGAATATTGTTCCCAATTAATAAGTTATTAACTCAAAAGACAACAAAAAACTCTAATACAACCAATAAATAAAATTAAACTTAAAAACCTATCTATACTTAATAAAATCATTTGAAACTTTGCAAACAAACTAAAGATACCTTAATCTATTCACAAATAAAATTTGGAAAAATTTTGAGTTGATTTGATATATAAACAAAATCAAAATAAACATATAGGAAATTGAAAATTTAATAAGCAAGTTTTAATAAACTTTGAAACTTGATGAGAAATATGGTAATAACAAAAGGTCTAACCTAACAAGAACATAACTTACCTTGAAATAATTTAATATTTGAATGGAATAAGAAGGTTTTTTTTTATAATAAAAAGGTTTTTTTATAATAAAATTCTTCTTTAAAATCTTCTAATTGTAAAATGCCTTAGTTTTCTACTTGTAGATTATTGAACTCTCATAAGCATCGTTTCTAATTTTATGAAGCTTATTTACTGTTATTTTTCTTTGTTTAGTCACAAGACCAATCTCCATATTACATTACTAACAACCTAAAATACCTCGTGTTCTGACACGACTAAAAGATTGATGTCTTATCTCAAGTACAGGAGTGTCGAAGTAATAAATAACTTAGCAAGACCGGGGTCGAACCACAGGGAAGTTAACTATATAAATTATAAATTATAAATAATAATAATAATAATAATAATAATAAGTTAAAAAGAACTTTGAGATGTAAGATTAATGTGAGGATTCAACAATGATAAAAACAAATGTCAAGGTTAGAGGATCCACTAATAATATTAGAAATAAGTATAGTATAAACTCTTTTTATTAATCAACTAGAAACCACACAAAAGAGGTTCCCATCGGATGATTTATCCTTAATAGTTTATTATAAATTTTTAACATGATCATAATAATTATCTTATTTAAGTAATACCAAACTTTTAAATATTGTTAGGAATTCATGATACTAACTTATGTTAACAACAAATCAAGTTTCTTTTATAGCACAAGTATATGTTAAACCATACGGTTGGTTATGAAAGTGACAAGTATTTGTTGTACCAAGTGTTATACAACACAAATCTAGATTAACCATTTAACAAGTAAGGTATTAAGAATTAGTAAGATAAAAATATAAGACATGTTAATAACAAACTTTCTTGTATATAAACATTGAAGTCCATGTTGAGTTTATATTATACATATTCTAACACCATTAGTGAAACCTTTTCACCTTGACATAAGAAACTTAACTAAGCATTATGAAGAAGAGAAACATAAATAAAAAAGAGTAGAACATGATTATATAAGTATAGTAAAGGAAATGAAAGGCATAAACAAGAGATTAATGAAAATATAACTTGGAAACAAACTTGAACATTACAAAATACAAATAAAAAGAGCAAGAGCAAGATCTTGATCTGAACAACCAAGATGCCTAAATGCATGGCAAATGCCTATTTTTATAGGCCAAAATTTGGGACTATTGATTTGATGACTAATTCTTGAGTGGGTGACCACATCTTGACTTGGTGACAATCTTTATTTTCTTGTCTGAACAAAACATCATTGTTAACGTCAGAATTTGAATAGATTTATATAATGAAAGTTCTAGGAAATTGTCTCAGCTTTTTAAAAATAAAAAAAATAAAAAAGAATCGGTGTACTTAGACTTCTAGAACTCGAGATATGAGCTGAACACTGAACAATTTCTGGGCTGCAAGATAATTTTAGATTTCTCCGTTGTTGCTACAATTTGAACTTGAAAACGATATTCTTGAATCTTGGACTCCTCATGAAACTTTTAGGCCTATGTCTTAGCTTTCCATCCATATAAAGCAAACCTAAATCCAAGTTCTACAACTCCAGTTATGATCCAATAACCGAATGGTGTTCCAGTTTGGACTGAACCAACATCTCTTTTCTAAGCTTAGCCTTCTCTTTGTCTTCTCAATTTCAGTAGTTAAACTCATCAATCAATCCTTTGATTTATGTGATATGCCTGCATTTAAGATGGACATTTACCATAAATTAAAGATATCTTATATTATTAGATATGTTATTATAAAACATGCTCTAACTAAGGAGTTATTGATACTTCAAGTGCAAAATGATGATATAAAACATTGATAAAAATGCACTTTTAAGTACTAATCATGTTCCAATTCAACTAGAAGGTGACATGGCTTACCATACATAAGCCGAAAATGTGACATCGTAATTTATGCTTTAAATGTTCCTATAAATCTAAAATGTATCATTAAGGTGAGACTTTATATTAGGATTCATAATTTTAGCTAAAATGGACTTGACATCTTAATTTGATATTTTAACTTGCTCACTAGTTTTTAGGTGATATAACATGGAGATCTCATGTGTAATGTTATATTTTATAAGCAAAGGTTCAAATGAATGATTACAAAAATGGATTTCTCCATCACTTATTATAGCTCTTAGTGTTCCAAACATTGAAAACATGTCAGTATTAGCAAAACTTAAAACCATTTTAGAATATTAGTTTTGGTGGCTTTTGCTTCCACCTATTTTAACATATAATCAACATTAAAAAATATTTAAAGATTACCATACATAAAGAGAAAAAAGCTTATGATATCAATGTGATTGTTTGAGGCATTTGATTTCATGCACCAAAGTCACTTATTCATTGATAATGATCACATAACTTGCAAAAAAGGAATGTATTTATAAGCAAGGCGAGCCAATAAAATTCACTCTTAAGTACCTTAAAAGGCATTCCTTTTGCTCTAAAGTGTCCACCACATACATAAGAATGACAAAAGAATAGTATATATGTGAATTCATAATTAGATACACTTATTTTTATCATTTGATTGATGCAATGCTTCCATAAATAATGACCATCCACATATATTGCTTTGCAATTTGTTTTTTTATTTTTTCCTTTTGAGCATGAGTTAGATAATTCAAAAAAAAAAACATTTGGTGACTAAATAGACCACAATGTATGCATACCAAAAGCTAAAATCTCTAAGAAAAATAATTGTTTATCTAAAATATTTTCATGCAATAAAAGAGTTTCTTTATAGCTTCTTCATCATGAATAAGTTGACTATGTGGTCATCAACCATATTATCACTTCATTTCTCATATTTGATATCCAAATCAAATTCGTTTAAGAGAAATATCTACCAAATAATTCTTGATTTAGCATCTTTTATAGTGAGCAAATACCTAAGAGTTGTATAATTTGAAAACATATTTACTTTAGTACTAATTAGATAAGAACAAATTTTCTCTAAATAAAAAGTAATTATTAGCAGCTTTTTTTTAGTTATGGAGTAATTAAGTCATGCATCATTCAAGGTCCTTAATAAAGCCTTCCCTGCAACATAATCATTGGCATCGCATATCAAGTTAAATGGAAAGCTTCAATTAGGTTGTTGGATAATTGGAGTTATGGTCACAAGTTTTTTAACCTTCTTGAATTCTCCCTTACATTTTTCATTTAATTTGAATGTCATCTCCATATATAACAACCTATATAAAGGCCTTGCAATATTAAAAAAAATATTTGATGAATCTTTGATAAAATTCACATGTTCATAAAAGAAACAAACCTTGATCAACCATGAAATGACATTTCTCTTAATTAATTATAACATTAGTTTCCATACAACATTTAAGAACAAATGCAAGGTTATCCAATATGTATCAAAAGAATCACCATAGACATTGAAATCATCCATAAAAAAACTATATAATGTTTTCAATAAAATCTAAAAATATTCTACTCATACATTATTGAGAAGTCGCAAGGGCATTTATAAAGGCCAAATGGCATGTGTCAATAGGCAAACATTCTAAAAAGCACAAGTGAATGTTATCTTCTCTTAGTCATCAAGTGAAATCATGTTCTAATGATAACCTGAATAACCATAAGAAGAAAACAATAATATGAATAACTTGCTAACTTTTGTAAAATTAGATTAATAAATGGCAAGCAAAAATAAACTTTACAAGTATTAAAGTTAAGTTTTTGATAATTAATGCGAACTCATCACCCAGTTTTGATATGAATTGGCCTAGCTCATTTTCCTCATTCTTAAACATAATAATGTTAGATATTTTTGGGAAAATTTAGACAAAGTTCACCCATTTGTTGTTTGAAATAGGGTAAACATGTCAACATCTAATAATTTTAGAACTTTTTTCTTCATAACCTGCATAATAGGATGATTCAATTGGGTTTGAGCTCCTTAAGTTGGATTTTATCCATCCTTATGAGAACTTTGGTGTATGCACATGAAAAGACTAATTACTTTTATCTTAGTTATTTTTTAACCTATAACTTGTTTTATGATTTTTCAAAATATGTTCTAGTTTTTTCTCTTGTAAAGTTATAAGGCTATTTGCAATGATCATGTGTGTCTCCTTCATCTAAGTATACATATTTGAGATGTTTGTGAAGAAGCTTAAGTTTTAAGGTGTTTGTATCATAAAACATAAAAAAATTTCATTATATAAAGACAAATAAATAAAATAAATATGTTTGGAGCTTTTGAAAAAGACTTCAAAAACTTCATAGCATCCTTTATATTTTCCTAAATCACATAATATTTCTTGGCTTTTTTAAATCCTCTAACTCAAAGATCTTACTAGTGGTTTTTTCCACAACATCCTTACCAATTAACTCAAAAGGTAGTTATGTTAAAAAATCAAGTATATCAACTAAAAATTAATAATGTAAATCACTTGGATACCTCATTGCCTTAAAGATATTGAAACTTATAACTTCATCGTCAAACTCCACTGTTAGGGAACATTAATTTTGGTTCAGACAATTTTTATAACTAGTCTTATTAAAGGTAATGATATCAATCCAAAGGACAAGTCACCCTTCATATCAAGAACATAGAATCAGCAAGAAAGCCAAACTCATTTACCTATACTAAGAAATCTTTCAAAACTCCTTTTAGGTATGCATTAGCTTGATTAATGAGCTGAATAACTACACCAGTGTTCTTAAGTGAATCGAGATTTAAATAAGCATAAATAAAATAAAGCATGCCATTAATAGATTCTCCTAAATCTAGCATAGTTTTTTTAAACCTTATATTGCTAATTATACATGGTACGGTGAAACTTCTCAAATCTTTATATTTTAGAGGAACCTTCTTTTGCAAAATAAAAAATATATTATCCCATACTTTTACAATCTCATCACCCTTTACCTTGTATTTGATGGTGCACAACTCCTTAGAGAACTTTTGGATTGATCACGGTTTAGGATGAATGTTTTTTAAATCCTTATGCTTCTAATCTACCAATGGTACTAGCCAAATAACTCACTTGATTCTACAAATTCTTCATAGTAGTCCTTGATTCTAATTTAAATTATAAGGAATTAGTGGATAAATATTTAATTAAATATCCTAGAGACATACCTTGGGTATGAAAGATGGATTGTGGTTGGTTGATTGAAACCCCAATGAATGATTAATGTTAGCATTAGGTATAGCTTGTTGATGATTTTTGAATAGCTAAAATAGAGATGATCCCTTCATCCAAAATTATAGATGTTAGAGAAAGAATCATATTTTTTATTTATAACACTTGATTCCCTTGAAACCCTTCTAAAGCATTGGCTTACTCTAAATTATCCTTCTACAAAGGTAGACGTATATCGGTTGAAAGACCTATAATAGAAAAATAAACTCTATACTTTCTTGATTGTTTAATAGTACCTAGAACCATTTGTTGAACTACAAAAGTGAGTTATCAAGATGTTGCTCAACATTAGATGTAACACTTACCTCGTTGACTTTTCTTTGTGGTAATTCTATTTGGTTGCTAAACTATGGTGAATTAGCCATCATATTAATTATTAAAGTTTTGTTGTTGGTGGAGTTTTGTCCACGAAAGCCCCACACTAGCAATATCTACCATGTTCTTTTTCATTGAAAAAAGTCTTTCATAAAAAAAATGAATTAAGAGCTGCTCATTGATTTGGTGATGAAGGTAATATGCACATAGCTTCTTAAATCACTCTTAATACTCATACAAATTCTCTTTGTTATGCTGTTAAATGCCACCATTTCTTTCCTAATATTTGTGATCTTAGATGTAGGGAAATACTTCTCTAGAAAGGGTTTCTTCATCTCATTCCATATGATAACAGTGCTAGATGGTAGATAATAAAGTTACTCTTTTGCATTGTCTACTTAGGAGAATTGAAAAGTTATTAGCTTTACTTTCTCTTTAGAGGTTCTGATTGACTTTCATGCTTGGACAAACTATATGGAACTTTTTAAGACATTTTTTTTATCTTCACCTATAAAATTATAAAAAGCTAGTAAAAGATGAAGTATTCTTGATTAAAGTTCAAAATTAATTTAAAGTTAAGGATTATAAAATACAAATTAGTTGATGGTCGAGAGTTGATGCTACCAACTCTTTAAGAGTTTAGTTGTTTACTACCATATCTTCCTCTTCTTTCTTAGTTTGCAGACTACGTAGGAGGATAGTATGTGATGCTTGATTGAATCCGAATTGTGAAGGTGAAAAAGTATAAACTAATCATTTGATTTTTTTTATTAGATGATATGAATTCTATGATTCTTTTAAGTTATTGATTTGTCTCTTCTCTAACTGGTTCAAACATCCATAGAATACTATAATAAAATAAAAGAAAAAACAAATAAAGACAAATATAAAACTAGAAAACAACAAATTAAGTAGGAAAAACAATCCTAAAAAATTTAATGCCAAAATTGATGCTCTAAGAATGTATTAATTAAATCCCTTCATGAAATAATATCATTATTAAGTATGGAAGCAAGCAAGGGTCATTCATGTAAAATATTGTTTCCAATTATTAAGTTATCGACTCAAAACAATAGAAAAACTCTTGAATGATTAGTGAATATAATAAAACTAAAAAATTATTTAAACTTAATAAATTTGGTTAAAACTTTTAAAACACACTAAAGACACCTTAATCTAGTCACATATAAAATTTAAAGGGATTTAGAGTTGATTTTTTATATAAACAAAATAAAAATAAATGTCTATAAAATAAAACAAAATCAGAAACAAGTCTTAAAAAAGTTTAAAACTTGATGAGAAATATGGTTAACGAATCATTCTCCACTTCTAAAAAAAAATAAAGCTAATAATTAGAATTATTCTTTGAATTTCTTTTGATTTAACAACCCTAAAACAATCATAAGTTCAATTATCTTGATCTTTTCTTACTTTATTATCAAGTAAAATAAGCTCTCAACTTGATCTCTTCCAATTAAACAACCTATAACAAGCTCTCTAAATTTAATTTAATGAATACAATAAATAAATAAATAAAATATAGGTTAAATCAAGAAACAAACGCACAAGCTTAATTCATTAGTCTTAAGTTATATTCCACCTGTAATTAATTAAAAATCTTTGATAATCTATGATCACAATTTACAACTTAGCTTACAATTATTGATAAAACAAATCAAAATTCTAAAATAGCACTCAAATTATTATATTGATCTTAATGCACACCTAAATTAATAAGATATCAATTTTTAATAATGAAATCAATATAAAATAAACAAATTCAATAGAGAGATGAAAGAAAATTTTAAAATTTATAAATTGAAAATAAGCATGCCTAGAGTTTTAAAATCACCCTTAACTAAATAAATATCTAGTTATATGTGCTTTAAAGATTAAAAACCTATTTGTTTTTGCATTTCAAAAACACTTTTAAAAAAATTAAGAAAAAAATTATTTTTTTTTTGCTTCAAATTAAATTTTTTATATATGTTTTTTGATCATTTTGATGTGTTAGTGTCAAAAATGAATTTTTTTAAAAAAAATAAAAAGATATTATTTCGATGTATTTTCAAGCAAAAAATATTTTGAAAAAAAACCGTTGCCATAACAAACACCTCTAAACATCAGATTTATAGAGAAAACTAACGAATACTAAAAGAGAATAATATATGAAACTCAACTATCTGATTGAATCTCCTCTAGATTTTTAAATGTGTTCTCTTTTTCTTTGTCAAATCCTCATCTTCAATTTTCAAAATACCTATTATTTAGTGTGGTTGTCTAATTCATCTCCAATAAATTTGAGTCCATGTTGAATTAAACAAATAATCATGCTTATCTCTTTTTAGAACCTAATCTTTTAATCAGACCACATCATTAAATCAATAAAATAATTTCAAATGGTTTAACAACTTGATTAGAAAATTAGCTTACATGACAACTAATTCCTTAGGGTTTTCAATTGAATTTTCATCTAGCCCATTAAAAGACAAGATTTGAGCTTTTAAATCATCTTATCTTAGTTCTAATAGCATAAATTAAGCCCAAAGTTATTTTAGAAGCAATCAAGATCCAAAACGATGCACTTAGAGTGTTTTCCATACTATTTTGAAGCCCAAAACTCCATTTTATTTATTTCCTTCAAAATGCCCACAAGACACCCAAAATAAAATACCATAAAAAGTTCAGGGAACTAACAATGAAATGTAGATAAGTTAATAGGAAAAGAAGTTGATGATAATACTAAAATCATAAGGAATATTCTAGAATGAATTATTCCTAGAAATCCTTGTACATCATTCACAGTGTGTTCTACGACCTTCCATTTAAGACTGCATTGGCTTCTTGTTTGTATTTAATAGGATGTGATGAGTATCATAATTACTAACCCAGACCTAGAATATGAGAGGCTTAGTATGTAGTTACTTTTCAGCTATGCACTGAACCTGAGAGGCATTGGGTTCAACTTACACACTGAGCCTAGGAGAAATCGGGTTCAGCTTGTGACTGTATCCAAGAATTATCAGGGACAGACATGCCACAACCCAATATGGAGTTAGGCATGGTCGCGTCCCTAAGCCAACATAGGGTTAGGCGCGCACGCCTTATAGCCCACTATGGAGTTGGGTGGGAAGCATCCTCGCCCAACGCAGGGTTAGGCGCGGACACGTACTTAGCCTAGCATCGGGTTGGGCGCAAAAAATTCCTGAACTAGCATAGAGTTGGGCACGAATGCATCTCGGCCCAACATAGGGTTGGGCACAGATGTGCCCTTACCCAATATGGGGTTGGTCGCAGGCATGCCATAGACAAACCTAGGATTGGGCACCAAAAAAGACATAGCCTCATTTTAGGTTATGACTTCGTGCGATGGTCTTTTAAATTATAAAGGTTTAAGGAAACTATGACCCATCAGTAGCCCCCCAAGTCTGCTTATTTTTTGAGAAATGGGGAGACTTAAGAATAAAGAAATTTTTTACTAACCTTAGTTATGTCATAATCCTGATCATGATATCTTTTATACTCCCTCTATTAGGGCCTTACTAGCAAGGATGATGTTCCTAGAGAGTTCATTGTTTGAATCTTCAAGATGTGTTTTCAGTCCTTCCTCTAATGAGCATTGGACACTCACTACTATCATAGAGAAGTAGGTCCTAGACGTCACAGGGGTGTGTAACCCTGTTTGGACCAGTTGGGGGTGTTGCTTTAGGAGGGTTGGTTTCAACACTTCTTAATGTTGTAGAGGCTGGCACCCATGCTAACTAGGAGATATATGGGTTCCAGACTGCACAAAGGGTGTGTAACCTGAGTTGGATAGATAGGGTGTTGTTGTAAAAAGGCTGGTTCCAGCACTTCTTGATGTTGTAGAGGCTGGTACCCATGCTATCCAGGAGAGAAGTGGGTCCTAGACCGTACATAGGGTGTGTAACCTGATTTGGATAGATGGGGTGAGTCTAATAAAGTCGCCCCGACACTCTTAAATGGCATAGAGATTGGTCTCATGCTGTCTAGAAGAGATGTGGGTCTCAGACCACACATATGGGTATATAGCCCGTTAGGACAGACATGATGGACCTGATAAGGCCACTTTAGAGCTCTTACTCCCGACTAAAAAGGCTAAATAGAAAAAAGAAATGGGCATTGAAAGTTGCCTTGAAGAGTGAAGCATTAATCCCCTACTATTGTCTCGGAAAAGTGGGTCCCAGACACCACATGGGTGTGCAACCCCAATTGGTGATAATGGTATAACTTAAAGTGGTGAGTGCCACGCATGAGAAAGGTCACAGTCTTGTAGGTCTTGTAGATGATCAACCAGTAGGGCCTTCTTGCCTTTTTGAAAGGTGTTTGCACATTTTCTTAAGGCTTTTTGGTTCCCTTTCACTGCAGCTACCCCTTTAACAGTTGGGAACTTCATGGTTAAATGCTTAGTGCTCACCACTACACTAATCTGGTGGAGTAACGACCTTCTGATGATGGCGTTGTATGGGAGATGGGTGTTAATGACCAAAAAGGTTTGTTAGACAGTCACATTGTGAGGTGCAGTCCCTATTGTGACAATCAACTCAACAGCATCCTTCGCAGACACAGCTGATCCTTCTAACCTCATGAGGGGTGTTGACATTGGAGTCATTCTGGGTGCATCTATATTGTTGCAATGTTGTGATCACAACAATTAATTACCCTAGCTTAAAACACAACACACAAGATAGTATAAAGCAAGTAAGGGGTCGATCCCACAAGAAAGGTTTAGTTCGGATTTTTATGTTATACGTTATGTAATGGGGGGTTTTAAAGTGATGATCTAAACTATGGAAGAAATTAAACTATCAAACAAAATCAATTGAAACCGAAATTTATTAAGAAAACAAACCTTGGTCGCAAGCACACATCCACCAATGAAAATTAGAACCGATCCTTGAAACGAAACTTCAATTTATATTCTGAATTTTTATCTTTTCTTAACGTTGGTTAATTAACGGATCTGTTGTATAACTAACCTTAACCAACAAACAATCACAATGTCCGCCATAATGATTTAGTTTAATGGCAGCCCTAAGAACTAGATAAATTGATTGATCTCTTGCCAATCAAGCTGCCCGCAGCTTATGTTTCTTTGTTTGAGTGTTCTCCTTAAATTTAATAATGTAGTTCCGCCACAATTATCAAGCTTAGTTGCTTCGCAAGTTCATATATCACAACTCCGGTTTTGATATCAAACTTAGCAATAGATTGTTTACAATAATAACTTAGAGTCCACTCTAGCAATTATCAACAACAATCATAGAAAATATGCATATGAAAACAATCATATTCATTCATAATATAAACTAAAAATAAAAGAAAGAATAAATCTCACAGTTCTTGAAATCCGAAGGTTTGTTGCGTCCTTACAACCAAGAAAATGAGCTTAGCCTTGCATATCGATGAAACATCTACTCCTAAAGATAGAAGAAAGCATTATTTCTTGTTTGTAGAGAGGAGAGTTTGTGTTTCTTCACTTTTGGCTGCCACCCTTTCTTCTTCCCTCTTTCCCTTCTCTTTTTCTTTTTATATGCTAAGAAACCCTAGTCCCTATTTTACAAAATAGCCCTCCCTTAAGTTGACAATTTATATTTAAGTACTTCAATAACTATTTTTCTAAAAAGGAGAAATAGCTTTGCATTAAATCTTCAAGCTTTGACTTAAAGGAGCTAAATTGCTGAAATAAAAACTTGGACACCGGTTTAGATGCTTCGAAACATAATTTGGACATGTTCCTTCACGAAACCTGTTTGCTGGCAAAATTCAGCTATCATCTTTAAAAAATAATATCTCCCTCATATGACATCTTTTTTTGCTGAAATTTAGAGCGTTGATAGGTCTTTAAGTTAGGAATCCAACAAATATTGAATTGCTCAATTGGACTTCTGCAGCTCCAAATATTGAATTTTGAATGGGCAAAGGTCAACATTGGCAGACTGCGATTTCAATTTAAAGGATGTGATTTCCATGATCTTTCTCTTTTTATTTTTCTTACATTAAATTTCCAGAAATGTATGGATGTTAGATTTTTAGTGCCACTGGAATCACTTCATTTCGACCTCTAGAATTCACGCTCTACACAAAACATCGATTGAACATCAAATCTACCAATTACCTCTAATTTACTCCTTTTTGCATCTTTCATCCAAAAGTGCCTTCAAAACATAAAACAAATAATATCAAGACATTTTATATATATAACATGGGTAAAACACTAGTTAAATATGGGTGAAACTATCGAATAATATGGTTACATCATATACTGGTCTTGGTCATGGCCTCCGCAGATAGAATTTTATTGAGCTACCGTCATCAACTAGGATTTTGTGGACCTTGTGACCCTCCATGACTATGGAAATCACCAAGGCATCTTCATTGAGATGTTTAATCCTTTGTCCATCAGCAGGGGTGAAGGTGATGGGTTTATGCTAAGAACCTTTTTGGCCCAATATAACCAAAACTTGGTCTCCCAGCTTCATTCTCGTATTGATGTGTCTGCCTATATTGGTTGATAAGCCCCCTATTATGACAAGAACCTCTAGAAGTGCTAGCCCTTATTGGTTCGCTTCACCTCCGTCTCCATCCAGATATGGATCTTTTTTTAAGAATTGTCTGAGATATTCTTGTGCCAAAAATCTCTCCACTTTTTGTTTTGAAAGCGTAACAATCCTTAGTGTCGTGTCCCTTCTCCTTATGAAACTGATAGCACTTCTTGGAGAACTTGAGATTGGGATTAGGCTTTAAAGAAGAAAGATATCGAAGCAAGTTCTGATCTCTCAAAGTCGTGTAGATTTCTGTATAACTGGTATTCATAGGAGTGTAGATCCTTTCGGGCCTAGTAGGATGTTCCCTAGAAAGCCCTTTCTTCTTGACATCTTGTCGTTTGATAGGGGAATGGTTCTGGCTGAGAGGTTCAACTCTAACCCCTTCTTTATGAATTTAGAAGGAGCTTTTACGAGCAGTCAGGGCTTCCTCCACTCTAATATGGCTTTCGATCATCTGTTTGACCCTCGGGAGAGTTCTATCATGTAGCAGATGGAGTTGTTTCCATAATTTTTCACTTCTAAACCCCTTGATCAAAGCCTCATAAGCTATGGGTTCCAACATGTCCTCCACCTGAAGCATTTCTTCATTAAATCTCCTCAGATATGCCCGGGTGGACTTCTTCTCGCTTTGGATAATTTCAAATAGCTTTGTGGAGCTTTTCTTCATGGGGATGTTGGTGTTGAAACGTGCTACCAATTTAACACATAAATATTGAAAGCTCAAGATCGACCCTGATTTCAGGTTATTGTACAATGTCCTCAAGACCCCCTCTAACATTCTGGATATGTTCCCAAGGGTATGCAAGTCCATCATATTTGTCCAGGTTCATCTTCACAGATAAATATTCCTAAGGTACCTTAGCTTCCAAAACTCTCTTGAATAGTGGGGAGCCTTCCACTTGGTACTAGTGGACAAGTTGGTGATGTTGTGAGTTCTCCTCAACCCTTTTTCTAGGTCGCTCTCGGTGTGAACCAGATGAACTGGAGGAATCTAGCATGGAACGATAGGAGTGATGACATTTTTCTCTCCTACGGTGGCTAGTTTGAACTCTACGAGAATGTTCACTTCTCACTGGTATCGTCAAACGGTGTGAAAGTTCTCGAGTTGGACTACAAGAACGATGTCTGAGTGGCTCCTCCTCATTCTGCCTAATATCCTTCTATATAGCTGAGGCGTCCCCGGGCTACAGGGGTCCTTTGTGGCTAAGGTGGTAAGTTATGTGCTGGGACATCATAAGCTGGTTGAGGATGAACTATGAGCTGTCCTCTTAATCTGATGACCTCTTCAAAGAGCAAACATATCTGCTCAACCATCTTCTCAATCTGAGGTTGGGCAGACATACCAACAGCAATGTTGGCATCTATGATATGCCCTAGTGTGTATGGATCTGCTATATTGGTGTAATAGATGGAACTGCACACCAAAGCTTATTTTCTTGTTGGAGAAGTCATTAGCTTTTTTGTAAAGGTTCACATAAATGGCACCAACTGATAAGCATACAAAAATCACAGGGAATATTCTGGAATGAATTATTCCTAGAAATCCTTGTATATCATTTATAGTGTGTTTTATGACATTCCCTTGAAGACTGCATTGACTTCTTCTTTTATGGGTATCGTCAAGAGGTGTGAATCTCATCCTGAATAAATACCTACACAAAGTCTCCTAGGGGTGTTGATGGGGGACCATCAGAAGATCAAGTCAGTACTATGTATTTTTTATGTAACAAAAGACATTAATGAAAGTATTAATGAGCTTTTATGAAGATAGAGAAGAGAAAGGGGAAGAAGATGTAGAATTAAGGAAGAATAAAAATAAAATATGTTTATGTCTTAGAGTATAAGATTTTCGAACCCTTTTCCTGTATACTCATACTTCCTTTTATATTATTTGGCTTGACCTGTTTCATACAATGTAGGAGGGATAGAGATGTAATCTCGTAATAGTAAAATAATATTATTTTATTGTTCGTACCATCACATCTAATTAATATAAGTATGGACTGCTTTTTCATATTTAATAGGATGTGATGGGTATCATAATTACTAACCTAGACCTAGAGTATGGAAGGCTCGGTGTGGAATTACCTTTCAGCTATGCACTAAACCTGAGGGGTGTTGGGTTCAACTTACACATTGAACCTAGGAGGAGTCGGGTTCAGCTTTTGAGTGTATCCAAGAATGATCAGGGACAGACACGCCACAACCCAACATAGAGTTGGGCGCGGTTGCATCCTTGACCCAACAGTGGGTTGGGCGTGAACGCCCTATAGCCTAATGTGGAGTTGGGCAGGACGCATCCCTGACCCAACACATGGAGTTGGGCGCAGACGCTTCCTGGCTCAATGTGGGGTTGGGCGCGAACATGTCCTAGCCTAACTTGGAGTTGGGCGCGGGCTTGTTATGACCCAACCTAGGGTTGGACACCAAAAAAGATATAATCTCATTTTGAATTATGACTTTGTACGATGGTTTTTTAAATGGGGAAGATTTTTAAGGAAAGTGTGACCCATCAAAAGTACTTATCAAAGAACTCAACAAAAACATATTTTAATTTCTTTTAAGAAAATCCTATGATGTACTTATGAGAAATCATTACATAGTTTTCAAGAATGAAAATAAGCCTACTTATAGTTTATAATGGTATTCAACTCTATTCTCTTTAATGATTATAATAAATCTTGAAACTCACAGGAGAGATGCAACTTTTCTAATTTTAAAAGTAAAAACATTTCATAAATGCAAAAACACATCATTCTTGTTCCAAGCTCGTGTCCCCACAAAAGTTTCATCATTGTGAATCATGTTTATCTCCATTAAAAAAAAAAAAAAAAGTGGTTGCAACAATAGGCAGCGAATGGGAGCATGAAGGTGGATGGTCAACTTGATATTTTAACGAAGACTTTCTAGCTTAAACAAAAAGCTTGCTTGTAAAGGTGGGCACCATGATTAAGCAAGCAAGCAAGCATATCTAACCTTGTCTGAGGATTAGAAGTTCATGATATGTTTCCTTTTACATGAGATTTAGAGACTTGCAGCTCAGATATGGAGTAGGATAGAAGGAAACCAATTCTTTTAGTTTGCTATTGAGTTTGTTCACCTAATATTGCTGTGTTTTTTGGATGATCCATTAGCTAAATACGACTGCTTTCGAACTTCTTGTCCACCAACAAAAAACAATGATAAAGAAAAAAGGTCAAAGCCAGTCGCCAAAACAATGCATAGTAGTTGGTCCTCTCCCTATACACCCCCCGAGGTCTTTTTTATATTTAAACGGATAATAATATATATATATATTACAACTTAGTAAAATGCTATGTTACTGAGCACTCACTTCTTGTTCTTGTTCTTCTTTTCTCATAAACAAGATTATTTTATTTTATTTTGAACCACTTTCTATTGGGAAATATGAATACTTGAGTTTATATATAAGTTATTCTTAATATTTTCAACGTGATTTAAACATCTCAAGTCACGTAAACCCTACACGCAACATTCTCTTTTTGAGGAATATGGGGAAGTGGTTTTGTTGCATGACCACACCCACATTTCCCTAAAATCATGCCCCATCATCCTCTTTACATTTATGCCAAAAAAAACAAGAAGAAGAGAGGAGTTGAAACTAAAAATCTATTTATTTTTTTATTTCAAAAATGTTTTTTTTTAATAATTTTTTTATATTTTTCTTTGCTTTAAATTAAGATTATTTAATTTTTTTATATTATTTTGATATGTCTATGTCAAAAATATTTTAAAAAAATAAAAAATATTATTTTGATGTATTTTTAAATAAACAATATTTAAAAAATAATTATTATTACATTTCCAAACACAAAGTATACAGTTAATTAGTTAATTAATGGGAAAGGAAAAGAAACTCCTCTTTCAATTTGATATTCAGCTGATTTTTTTTTTCCTTGCATGCATTCTTTTTCTTATTTGGTCCACAAAAGCAATGAAAACATTATTTTAAATTATTTATTTTTTTCCATTCATATGAGTAATTCAGATTTGGATTCTTTTTGTATAGGAAAAATAAATATCCAAATAATTATATGTAGCATGCCTTAAATTAAATAATTATATACAGCATGCCTTAAATTAAATCATATCCAAATAATTTTAAATTTGATAATTTATATTTAATAAATACGAGTAAAAGAATCCCAATACAAGAAATTTAATCCATGATCCTTCACTTTTTTTATTTTTTAAAAATTTTATTAGATGGTAATATGTGTTTTCAAACTAATTTGCACATTAATAAAGATTAAATATCTTCCTTCGAAAATTGTAAAGATACTTCACATAAAAACTTACAAAAAAAACCTCTTCAACCACGATATCTATTCTCTATTCTATTAAAGTTATAGAATTTGATTTTGCACCAATAATACACAAACACACACACACAAAGGAAAGCAAAAATCATACCAAAAGGTATCATATGCGCGTGCATAATTGAACTCCTATTCAAATGGACACGTATATATAAACACGGGGAGACCAGGAGGGAGACACCAGCCTTGAAAAGCACGAAAAAAAAAACATAACTAAACTAGTACGAGCGCAAGGCACAAAACTCTCTTGGAACTCTTCAGTTTTTGAGGTAAGGTTAGTAACAAAACTGCCTCTCTCTCCCTCTGAATATGGAAAGAATCGGACCGTATCGGGTCGAACTGGACGAATCGTATCGGCCTCTCCCTGCAGTGTACCTGGCTTTACTCTTTATATGGTTTCTCTCCGCTTGCTCCTGGACTTTCAATACCTATAAAAACCGCCACTTTTCGGTATGAAATACAGTACTTTTGTTATTTTTTTATATAACTTTTGTTTCAAGTTCTTACAATGTCTGACATTGTTGCTTATTTGGGTTTGTTTAGCTGTTATTTGGGTCTGTTTTCGTTGCTGTAAAATTTGATAATTGAAAGCCCTTTTATTTGTGAGAAAAATCTGAGTTTGGTTGTTGACCTCGTGAAGAGTTCAATTTTAAGAACAAAGGGAAAGTATTTGTATTTGGGTCTTTGGTTTTGTTGATGATTAGTATGATTTCGATTGCTCTCTATTTGGTTCATGGTCTAAACTTGGTGGAGGAACGGAAATAGTTTTCAGTTTTGACTTTTATTTTTTGAGCAGTGTTTGGGGAAAAAAATCCTATTTTCCTAGCAACCAAACAAAGGTGGTTGTTTGCAACTGGTTTCTGTCAGTGTATTTCTCTGTTTTATTTCTGGGAAACTAAACCAATCTTTTGTTTTTCCTTTTTTTCTTTTCTTTTCTAAATTTAAGACTCCTTTGCGGTTTTATACTGGAATAGTTGAGTTTGGTAATTCTTAATAATAATAAAGGCCTCGAAATATGAATTTCATTTACTTGCATTTCCTTTTGGTTAATTATCGGGTCTCTTATAGGGAATTAATTTTGTCTCATGACAATTGTTAGAGCACATATTGTAATCCCATCTTTCTGTTTTTTTTTTTTTTTAATTATTATCATTATCATTTATTTTTATTTTTTTTTGGGAAGCGCTTATTAATTTGTTTGAGAATGTGCTCTTTGCATTGTGATCATACTAGAGCAGACGATCAATTTGCAGTGGACACTAGCATCTGTGCCATTGATTAAAGCTTTGCAACTCACACTGTCATTCCTCTTCTGGTATGTTTTCTTAATGAAAATGAAATAAGATATGAATTATGACGATTGCCAAAATACAGAAGACATCTTTTATATTAGAAGTTGAGGATCATAAATCTTTCAGATTCTATTTTTGAATTACATTATCATACTACACTTAATACTCTCTGCAAAGTTTAAGAAATACAAATAGAAAAACAATGCTTGTCGAAACAAAAATAAGAAATTTCACGTGCACATATATGTATATTTTTTGGACTCATCCTGTTTATGTAAGACTAAATATATGGTTGGTAGATTTGCTTACTTTGTACAAGAAGGGGTAACTGTTTGCGTCAGCATCTGGAAGTACAGAGAACAGCCCCTCGGCTAGATTTAATGAGATCATACTTTCACTTATTTGCGTCCTGTTAAAGAACTAAGTGGGAAAAAAATGAAAACTAAAAGACATTTCTCTGCCTTGAGAAATAAGGCACCTTCTCCGGTAAGTAGGGTGTTCATATTTAAATTTTTACCATTGCATCTTTATCAAGTTTACTAAAATACAAACAAAAACATATATTCTTCTGAAGGGTAAGGGATGTTGTCCAGTTTTACCATTTCATTTTTCATGGATATTAGATCAAGTAGAGAATATTAAGTGCTTATGCTTCTACTTCTTCTATTTCAACTTCTGTGAAATTCTGTTGAGAAATTTCGTCTTAATATTCAAATCATCATTTTGCAGGTATTCTTGCTTTTATCATCAGATATGCTCTCTGTGGATGTCATTTGGGGTGTATGTAACTGGAGTGCTCTTTCAGACAGCTTATTTTGTTTCCTTTATACTAATCTCTCATGGTTACTGCATCATGTATGAGCACCTTTCCATATCTGACCGCCGTACCACAGCTGCACTTGGATGTGTCTATTACCTAACTCTTGTAGGGTACAGAGCTTCTGTACCATACTTCACAGTGAGTTTCCCAAATTAGCATTTCACTTTGACGCTAACATGGCAGCAACTGTTGCTTTTAGCTGACTTTAGGAATTATCATTTTCATATAGTTTTCCTACATTAAGCACCTTTTTTTTATTTGATATGCTCTTATGCAGGTCCTGCTGCTGCTGAATTATTTAATTTCATTCTCTATGATTTTCCGCCAAATATCTCAAAATTTATCAGTATTACGAGAACAGTTAACTGTTGTTGAGGAAGAGGATGTTCAGGCGATGTATGATGCTGTATATATGAAATATACTATGTTCAAGTATGTGCTGTATAAGAAAATATTTATTTCCATATTCTGTTGATTCATAATATTTCAATGCTGGTAATGGTCTAGCTTTTAATGAGAGAAACAACTCACTTGTTTTCTCTTGCACTGTTTAGGAAATTTCAGGGTGCGATGCAGATTGTAGTTATGGCAGAAACTGTGGTATGACTATATTAATTGTAGTTTCTATGTATACTTTAGAATTGCAATATGATCATGATTAGTGAGACAGTTAAGTGCATTTATTTGATTTTCAGATACACTTTAATGTGGATAGCTCTTCTGTGAACTACTGGCTGCGCTTGTTAGTCAGAGAATGGGCACAGTTCTGCATCTTTCTGTATATTGGGTATGTGTGAATTACCAATTGCATAATGTCACCTCAATGGAATGGCTTTGTCTCCAAATTCAAGTAGATGAATGACGTGAATAATTTTGAACCTCAACTTACTTTCTCAGCCATTTCAATTCAATAACTTCCTCTTTCTCTCTTATCTTGCAGGTGGACGTTTAGGTCTCAAGACTGGGCACCTCGTTTCTCTGTTATGCCAAAGTCTAAGGGAGAGCTAGTGGTGCCTCCCATTTATAGCATTGTAAGTGATTTTTCTGTGTTCGGAGTTTGGACACCACAAGAGGATAGATACTCCACTAGAAGTTTTCAGAAAAAAAGAAGTGTTTTCTTAATTAACATGTTATTAGGACAATCAGTTTATTTTGAGCATGTTATCTTGCTTGGCACTGAAGCCGTTGAATGCTTTCTCATTTTGATACTCCATGCTTGGTAATCCAAAAAGATGGCCTTGGTCATAATTGAATGAACTCAAAACTATTTTGGAAAAAAAACTAATTAATTTTTTTTTTCTTAAAAGTTGGACACTACATTTGATGACTTTTCTCTTTACAATAGAAGTTAAATAGAAAAGGTGATGAGTGCTATCCTGCCTCTATGAACCTCTCAGACACGAGTATGACTTTAATAATATGTTTTTCGTTTTCTAATAACCTCGAGTCATATTTTGCAGGAAATGGATGCAGAGACTTTCAAGGAGTTTAGTTGTCGTGAATGGCACATTGGAGTGGTAAGTAAATTTCTTAAAGTCGACAATTGATAGTTTTATAACCTTCTCTTGAAAACTCTCCTATATCAGATCATGTGAACTAAATTTCTTAACTTGCACGGGTTGACATATTGTCGTTGCAATTATGCGCACCTATTTGCTCTGTTCCTTCGTTTTGAGGAATCTGAATTTACTTGCCTGTACCTGAGTTGAGTGGCGAATTCAAACCTTCAATGTGTAGTATACTTGTTGGCTTGTAAACTGAAATAATGTTTCTACTTGTGCAGCCAACCTCTGCAACTTATGATAGAGGCTTGAGCGACTCCATTGTAGTAGTAGTTCAGCATCCGCATCCGCACCCGCAAAGGCTGCCTACAGGCACAACATCTTCTTGAGGGTTGAAGCTCCAAGCCATCAATCTTCTTGTACTGTGCATTCCAGTACAGATTCATGGCCATGGTACAGAAATGTTTCTGGAAACAGGCCGGCGACATCCAGTTTTTTGGTGCAAGTCAGGTCGAGCAGCAAATTTTATTTTAATTTTGACGACCCCACTATTTTTTCCAACAGAAATTTGAAGGGCAACAGCTGGTTGGTTCATTAACGTGAGAAGGTCCCCGCAGCCCATGAATATACGTAGCTGTATATATATATATATATATACATATAAAAAAATGTATATACAACTCTTCCTGTTTGTTTTCATGGCGGATATTTGAGTAAATTTGAGTAAATTTGAGATCAAGCTCGTTAATGTAGGGCTAGGCCTTCAAGTCTCTCTGCAGGCAACTGCTGACATTTGCCACCCTCTATTCTCTGGTGGCGTTAAGCCCTTTGTTACTGTTTGGAAAGTAAGATCGACCCGGCTCTATCTACTTGATGCAAGCAATTGACCTAAAAACAAAATTATACAGCAAAGCCTTTTCATGGTGGATATTTTTATTCATGATTTAGTGTACATACTAATTAGGTATCTCGTGCTATGTTGTCGTGGTGGGCTAATTTTTTTGGCATAAAAAATATTAAAAAAAAAAATTAAAATCCAACAACATTAGTAATATTTATAATTCTAAGAACCTTGGGTATGATTGCAATGCTTGATTTGAGTAATATTTATAATTTTAATTATATTACTAATAGTAATATTTTTAATATTAATAATAATATTAAACTTGTTTCATCTAAGTTCTTATAAATTTTTATCCTTTGAAATCAAATTTATGATTTTTCTTTGATGGTAATAATATTTTTAAGAAAATTTAATTATGATAACAATAATAAGAAGAATAATACTACTGATTATAAATTTGGGTATGGTGCCCAGCCAAACCCAAGTTTCTAGGATTTCATTCCCCTAATAATAATATTAAATTTGTCTGACCCAAATTCTTATAGTTTTTAATCATTTCAAATTAAATTTATGGTTTTTTTTAATAGTAATAATATTTAAAACAAAATTAATAATAATAAAAATAATAATAATATCTAATAATCATAACAACAACAACAACAATAATAATAAATTTTAAATTTACTCTTCAAATCAAATCTATGGTTTTTTTTTCAATAATAATAATATTTTTAAAAAAAATTATTAATAACTATATTAATAATGACATTAATAATATTTATACTATTAATAATAATATTAAACATGATTGACCCAAGTTCTTAAAGTTTTTAATTTTACCTTACAAATCAAATCTATGGTTGTTTTTCAATATTTATAATATTTTTTTCAAATTTATTAATTATTATATTAACAATATTCATTATAATAAAAATAATAAAATTTATAATACAAAAAATAATATTTATAATATTAATAATAATATTAAACTTCCATGACCCAAGTTAAAGTGGATCTGGCTGTAGCGCCAAGTCCAAGAGCCTTGGGTCTGGCTGCAACACCAGACCCAAGAGCCTTGGATATGGTTTTAACTGTAAGACCGTGTCATGAAAGTGTAATAACTAAATAGAAAAAAATTAATATTAAAGAATGAAATTAAAAAAAAAAATTGAAAAGGAAAAAAACAAAGAAAAAAAACAAAGCAAAACACTATTCCAATTAATAGTGCTTTGCAAGGAGGGGTATAGTAAAATCACCTTATAAGATCACGATAATCTAATGAAAGTAAACAAAACAGATCATGAAGTTTAATTCTAAATCAAATCGATATTAAAAGATGAAATTGGAAGAAAAAAACTGAATAAGAAAAAGAAAAAAATATGAATCAACTAGATTAACTCGCTAAACCAGGTTAAGCCGTTAAACCTAGGATCCGTGTCATGAGAGTGTGATAACTAAATAGAAAACAATTAATATTAAGGAACTAAATTAAACAAAAAAAAAAGATTAATTAAAAAGAACAAGCAAAAACTAATAATATTTTTTTTCAATTTTATAAATTATTATATTTTCAATATTCATTATAATAAAAATAATAATATTAAATTTGTATGACTCAAGTTTAAGTGGGTCTGGCTGCAACACTAGACCCAACAGCCTTGGACGTGAGTTTAGCTGTAAGGCCGTGTTATGAAAGTATAATAATTAAATATAAAAAATTTTAATATTAAGGAATGAAATTAAACAAAAAAAATATATTAATTGAAAAGGAAAAAACAAAGCAAAGCAGTATTTCAATTAATAGTGCTTTGGAAGGAGGGGTATAGTAAAATTCCCTCATTAGATCACGATAATCTAATGAAAAGTAAACAAAACAAATTATAAAATTTAATTCTCAATCAAATCAATATTAAAAGATGAAATTAGAAGAAAAAAACTAAACAAGAAAAAGAAAAAAAAACTGAATCAACTCGGTTAACCCATCAAACCAGGTTAAGCCGACAAACCTGGGATTCGTGTCATGAGAGTGTGATAGCTAAATAAAAAAAAAACCAATATTAACGAACTAAATTAAGCAAAAAAAAAGATTAATTAAAAATAAAATGCAAAAAAAAAAATAATAACAAATAATATATTTTTTTATTTTTTTAATTATTATATTAGCAATATTCATTATAATAAAAATAATAATATTTATAGTACAAATCATAATATTTTTAATGTTAATAATACTATTAAACTTGCATGACGTAAGTTTAAGTGAGTCTGGCTGTAACGTAAGACCAACGAGCCTTGGATGTGGGTTTGACTGTAAGGCCGTGTCATGAAAATGTGATAACTAAATATATTTTTTTAATATTAAAAAATAAAATTAAACAAAAAAAAAACTATTAATGGAAAAGGAAAAAACAAAGAAAAAAACAAAGCAAAAGCACTATTCCAATTAATAGTGCTTTGCGAGGAGCGGTACAGTAAAATCCTCTCATGAGATCACAATAATCTAATGAAAAGTAAATAAAACAAATCATAAAATTTAATTTTGAATCAAATCGATATTAAAAGATGAAATTAAAAGAAAAAAACTAAATAAAAAAAAGAAAAAAAATCTGAATCAACTAGGTTAACTCGCCAAACCAGGTTAAGTCGTTAACCATGTGATCTGTGTCATGAGAGTGTGACAACTAAATAAAAAAAAAATATTAATATTAACAAACTAAATTAAACAAAAAAAATTAATGAAAAAGAAAAAACAAAGAAAAAAGCAAAAAACAAATCTAATAACTAATAATATTTTTTTTCAATTTTATTAATTATTATATTATTAATATTCATTATACTAAAAATAATAATATTTTTAATAATATTTGTAATATTAATAATAATATTAAACTTGTATGACCCAAGTTTAAATGGGTCTGGCTGCAAGACCATGTCATGAAAGCGTGATAATTAATAGAAAAAATTTAATACTAAAAAATGAAATTAATAAAAAAGAAAAGATTAATTGAAAAAGAAAAAAACAAAGTAAAGCACTATTCCAATTAATAGTGCTTTGTGAGGAGGGGTACTGTAAAATCCCCGCATGAGATCACGATGATCTAATGAAAAGTAAACAAAACAAATCATGAAGTTTAATTCTTAATCATATAGATATTAAATGATAAAATTGAAAGAAAAAACTAATTAAAAAAAAGAAATAAACTCTAAATTAACTAGGTTAACCCGTCAAATAAGTTTAAACCGTTAAACCTGAAATCCGTGTCATGAGAGTGTGATAACTAAATAAAAAAAAATAATAACGAAACTAAATTAAACAAAAATAATAATTAAAAAGTAGAAACAAAGAAAAAAAAACTCTATAACTTAAAGGCATCAAGAAATTAAAACAAAAATAATTAAGAAAAAAAATGAATCAACTAGGTTAATTCATTAAATCTAGAAATATGATAAGTAAATAGAAAATAAAATTAATATTACCGAACTAAATTAAGCAAAAAAAAAATTAATTAAAAAAAAACAAAAAAAAATCCCTACATCATGAAATTGAAAAGAAATAGTTAATTAAATTTTTTTTTGAATTAATTAGGTTAATTTGTTAAACTAGGCTAATATGTGAAACCTAAAATATGTGTCCTAAAAATATAATAACTAAATAAAATTTTTTATTTTAATATTAACAAATTAATTTTTTTAAAAAAACAATTAATTAAAAAAAAAACCTATAATTAAAAATCATCAGCCTTTTAGAATGAATTGTACAGTGCACTCAACTAAAAGGCTCATAATCTAAAAAAAGTGTTATTATTCAAATCAACATACTAAAATCTTCTTAAATATCAAGCAATGAGTTTTAATAAAAGTTAGAGCTAATTAAGTGAAGTAACAAAATAAAAAAAAATAAAAACAAGCCGATAGCAGCGGTCGCCTTCGCGCACGCATACTGCAACCCAACCAACTACCAGTGTGGACAACAACCAAAGAGGCTGCGCGGATAGCCGATAGCAGCAGTCGCCTTGGCAAACGCATACCAACAACCCGATTCAATTTTTGAGTTTTTCTTTCCATTAGGGTTAAGTAAATAACTCAATGATAGCGAAGGTAAGCTAAAATAAAGAAGGACAGCAGCTCAAGAATCAAAGAAACTTGAAATGAGTGCAGGTACAATCTCTCTTTCTTTTGTCTCTAATATAATGAATTGAAGATGATGGGGGTGGTTTTTCTCTTGATCTCCAACTTTGTACTGAAACATTCAAGTAATTGCTTTTGTGTTCCTTTTACTCTTTGTGGGTTTTACCCTATAAAGACTGAAACTGGAAAAGAAGAAGAAGAAGAAATTTTTGCAGAATCGCTGAAGGGGAATGATAGGGCGATACATGCCAGCTATCTTTGATATTCTGGGATACTACTAGTCACCAGTCACTGCATATGTTTGACGATGTTATTGCTGGCTCTTTTGTTGAAATAACAATCAGATTTTGAAAATGTCTCTTAACAAGACATTTTTCAAGTTGTAATTTTTATAGGTTAAGATTTAAAATTTCTAGAGATAAACCATTGTGGCATAGTTCTATGATTGGTTGTGCAAGTGCATAACTACATCATGGGATTTTACATCTCGGTGCAATTTGTATGGAAAATCATGTAAAAATGCACGAAGAGGGGTTGCAGCTTTTCAAGTGGAAGGAAAGCTGCGGTTGCTTACTTCTTTCACTGAAGTATCAATTTGTTGATCTTAGAATATAAATAGTCTCCTTGTGTTATCTGTCTCCTTGTGTTATCTTAGTGTCATGCACTGTTCTCTTCTGGGGACCAATCCATTTTTAAACGAATTGAGGCATAATCCTCTAATTTTGATTACCTGTGAGAAAAAAATTTTGAACATTTTTCATGTGCATATTTCATGAGTCCTTTATGTTTTCAAAACATATCCGCAGGTGGTGCATTTGGTGGAAATAGAGGATTGAGACCAGTACCACCAGAAAAGGGCATCTTCCCCTTGGACCACATGCATGAATGTGACATGGTGCTGTTTCTTTTGAGTCTCCTACTAAAATTTTAGTTTTTGCTAGTTTTGTGAATTCACAATGAAATATTTCTGTAATCTTTTTAATCTCTTGTTGGTTCCTTATCTTTTATAATGGGTTTGTTTCAGGAGAAGAAAGATTACCTCAATTGTCTCAAATCTTCTGGTCACCAATCTGAAAAATGTAGACTTTTCTCCAAAAAGTACCTGGAATGTCGCATGGAAAAGTAAGTCTGCTGGATTTCTCTATTATCCTTTGCTGTAATTTGTTCTTTTGCATCTAGTTTCTTTCTGATTGTGGTTAATTTCTGAAAACCCAAGAGAAGCATATCTAGTGAGGGTTGATATGTGTGGGTTTTTTTTTTTTTTTATTGGGGTTGGGGGGGATGGTGTCCATGCTGATACCTGCCTGAATCATATAGTGTTTTGTTTAAGTGAATGTCTGTTATGATAAATTTTCATATTCTTTAGCAATGGAAATTGCATGAACTCCATCTGGCAGATAGGTAGTGTTGCCATAGTTTAGCACAACTTCTCTACATGGTTATAGGAAATCCTGGTTGTGATGCAATCTGTCTTGACTTGTAAAAGAAAAGCACATAACAACTGCTACATCCTAAATCCAGGAAGCAGAAAGCGAAAATCAGCGAATACTGAGAGCCTATATAATTAAAAAGGAAAACTATTTGCTGTGTTGAAATGTAAAATTAAATAAAGATAACTTGTAGTAGTTTATTCAAATTCTTCTGAAAAAGTAGTTTGTTCAAACTCTTCTGGAAAAGATAATGGCAAAGGATTCATTTAATTTCTACAAGGAAAAGGTGCCATTTTATTAAAACCTGAACACATTTTTGCCTTTGTTGAATTAAATTACAACCTTTTTTTGTGTGCATTTGTCAATTGCATGATCTTCCCTATTAAAATTTGGCATTTAGAATGATTTTTGCTGTGAGCAAATTTCGGTGCTAGAATGTTGTGTGCATTCTGCATGATAAGAGTAGTGAAAGAAAAATCGTTGTTTGATATCATAATCAAATCCTAGAAAGTCGAGCAATTACTGCTCAGACAGCTATGTTTTCAGAGGCAGATGAAGAAACTGTGTAAACGAAAACTGTGGCCATCCTGGATTAATGGTGGCTGATCTATCATATTCAAGTCATAGCCATTCAACATTTGTTTTCAAGTTTGTTTTTACGTGGAGAGGTCTCACATAACCTAGAACATTTCATTGTTATCCTGCAGAAACTTGATGGCTAAGCAAGAAATGTCAGAGCTTGGGTTTGGAAAGGTTTCTGAGATAGATGCTTCAGGTGAAAAACCCAACGAGAGAATTAATAACTGATCTGGAACTAGTGGCTATACGATCTGGAACTAAAGGTTGAAGAGGGTATCACAAAGTTGGAAAAGCTTTTGCGGTTCAAACTGAGTCAATGGACATTTTCATTTTCCTTTTCATTTGACTGATGTACGTTTCATTATGATCAAAGACAGCGAGTGAAGCAAAGATATCCAACCGTTACAGGGTTCGATTCAAACACTTTCAAGGACCTAGATAGGGATGCATAAATTTTTGTAACCAACTGCTGTGTTGATCATTCAGAGTTTGCTAACAGCTTTCGCTGATCCTGCATTATCAAAACAGGACATTAGAATTATTTTGTTTTGCATTGTATCGGTTGGTTCTATCAGATACATTCACTTAATCCAAAATCATTGGGATTTATTAGGGTCAAGTTCTTAAGAGCTCTTTTCTTCTTTCCCCTAAAACCCCATGTTTATTCTTCAGTGCTGTTTGCAATTGTAGATTCACATTCGGTCAATTGTGACTCAATGTGATCGCTATTCATCGACATTCGATCGAAAAAAGAATACGGTGAAGCCACCTATTCCTTACTGGTCTTGGTTCAAAGATGATGATATCCATTTTCCGTGCAGATGATAGAAATATAAAATGCCAGTGCAGCCAAAAAAAAAAAAAAAACTTGGTCTGGATGATTACACCGAAGATGCTCGTCAAATGAATCCACTATTTTTCCCAACAGTCCAAGAAAACTTGAAAGGTGTAGCTGCTGGCGGGAGGTAAACCCTAAGCTACATCCTCTTACTACCTTGTAACTACAAAAAAAAAAAAAAAAATGAAAAAAAAAAACTCACTTTCTCTCTTCCTCGAAGGCATCGCTAAGGACACTCCCCTTGTATAAAAAGTTAAAAACTCGATGCGCCACGTTTTCTATTCTCTCTCTCTCTCTCTCTCCTCCTCCTTCCATGGCTTGCCATTGGTCTCTGCAACTTAACAACTCATTCTACCTCTCGTAAGTTCCTCCTATCTAATGCTTACATGCGCCTATACATAGGCGTATCCACGCATTTCTAATGTGTCTTTGTTACCCGCTTGTGACTTGCCTACAAGTGATATGATTATACATGGAGTAAAGGGGATAGCGGTGAAGTTAAAGATGTAGTTATGGCAGGCATCTATGCAGTGATTCTTGTGCATTTTCCATTTTTGAGTATGTCTGTGCTACATTACTATATATTGTCTTGGAACTGGATTGAGTCGTGTTTATGTAAACTACAGATCTAAACTTCTTTTGCTCTTATTATATTCTTCTGCTTCATAAAGATTAATTCTTGATTGCCCAAGAATACACTGTTTATGCTTGGACTATACTGGAAACAGCTAATAGAGCATAAATTAGGTGTAGTTTTTAATCATTCATGACCAAGCCTGACGTTTGAACTTACCTTCTGGGACATTTCTGCTTAGTATAGATGTAGTATGGACCCCTAGCAAGGCTCTGAGTGGATAACAACTTACTTTCCACCAACAATATTTATTGACTTCTGCAAGATGGGGTCTGGATTGTTGAAAATAAGAATGGAGGAATAAATATAGATTGCAGACTCTGTTCAGTTGATGGGGCTAGGTGAAAACACCCGGGCTATATAAAATTATTTATCAAAATTAGCAAATTGTATTGAAGTTACATAGAAGAGAGTAAAGATTCTATTCAATTTAATTCCTCCAGCTTGAGGATTTCTAGACACTTGTTTTGTTGGGTTTCATTATTGGTATCCAACAATTTTATGAACTTATGTAACAATCTGTTCGATAATGAGGATTATATGTCTATGTTAAATTTGCCATTTGAATGCTTCTCTGAACTGGAGGGAAGAATATTTCATTATTGATTGGCTGTCCTTTTGAGGTCACAGGAAGTCTTCTGGATCAAAAAGCAAAAGAAGGATCAAGGCTGATGCTCCAAACTTTTCAAAATTGAATGGGATGGAACATGGGGTTTCTTTCTTTTCGAAGAATGGCATTTCACTTGGATTTGTGTTTGCACGTTATACTTCCCGGTACATTTCTTTGAAGGTGTTATCTTCTATGTCTTCTTCTGCTTCTACTGGAGAAATTAATGACGTGAATGAGGATGTTGTGAGTAGACCTGATGATAAAAACATGGAGTTAACTCGAATAAATTGTCTTGTGTGGGTACTGCATGAGTCTGCAACAAGCTTTTCCCAAGCAGTTGAGTCCCTTGAACTGGCAGGAAGTGGTGCAGAACTTGCAATGGCTTGGAATGGGAACGATGTCCATATATGGCATAAACGTTTGGCATATCAGGTATAGACAAACCAAACTAATGCATTAGCAATATGCTTCTTCTTCTTATTATTATTATTAATTTTGTTATATAACCTGAAAAAAGTTGGATTAATTAGCTGTTTGTGATTAAGATCATTGTTTCTATAATCATAAATGGTCATTTAATTCACATATTTGTGCTCATATGTTGTTCTGCATTTGAACACTCAGAGATAATTTAATTGTTTAGCGGTGGAACCCTCTTTATGAATGTAGAAAACATAAAATTTCAAACAAGAATCGTTGACTAATATGGCTGTTCAGGTAGCTGTTTATGCTTTGCTGAAAACGGCAATTGAAGTAGAGATTTTACTTTCTCATGATCGTCACAACCCATCTCCAGTTAAAGAAATGTAAGTAATTCTTATGTGCAAGTACATATGTTCATGGTAGTTACAATTCCTTAACCAAAGAACTTATGGCAACGGTGGGGTTTATTTAAACCCAAAGTAATGCTTGTACATGATGTTTTAGCTTGGTATGACTCTATAATAGATTTGATTCCATTTATTGGATGTTTGGCATTAAGCCAAACTGGTAGTTTAAACCTCATCCGAGATGCATTCTGTGTCTGCTGATTATACTTTTTCTATTTCTTCCCTGGTTCAAATATTCATGGTCCTAATATCATCTTTTCATTTGGTCCAGCTTTACCCCAAAGATAAACTTGCTAGGCGAGTACATAGAAAACCAATTGAACATGAAGCACCCAGAATTAGTGCAGTGGTTTAAAGTGGTGGAATTGCCTCATATAGCAGGATTTTTTGCTCCCTTGCTGAAACAGTGGTCTGTAGAATATGCTGGAAGGTTTGTTCGTTTAATCCTTTGCTTCATGTCATTGCAATTTACCTTTAGTTCTTGAATTATGATTTAGCCTATAGACATATATATTCAGTGGTGTTGCAGGGATTATTGTAGCAATAAGCTGCTGTGCGGCTGTTGGAAAACTGGGCAGTGAAAGAATTTGCTGTCCATTATTCAAGTTGTCACTAGAGGATGTATTAATAGAGCTCATGGATCTTTCACATAGTATTGTTGAAGTGGACAAATTACACAAACTAGCAACCGAGGCAGGATTCGAACTTGATTTCTTGTCCCGTTTTGGTGCAAAGGTTTTCCCGTGCAATAAAACTGAAGAGCTAGAGCTCTGGATTGGGTTGGCGCAGCAAAAACTTTCATTGGCACTCAGCAAAGAAATTGATATAAGAGGCACAGGAAAGAGGGTCAGTTCCTGCATGGCCAAATATCTTTGAAGTTTTTAAAAAACAGTAATAGTGTTAGCACATATTTAGCAGGAGTTTCCCTGACAGAAAGTTAAGTCATCGTCAATAGATGGATTTTAGACGCATCAATATGTTGTTCTCACTCAAATCCTGACTTTTATAATAACACATATCTGGTGTAACAAAATACTGTTGTCCTGTTATTAGGTAACTTTTATATAAACTTAGAATTTCTAACTGTTTAAGTAAATTTGGGTACCGGTGGTGAGATTGTCAATTAAAGTTGCATTTCTCTGGAATTTGAATAATGGCTCTTAATTATAATATTATAACAGGTTGGTGCAGATAGTTTGGCCACTCTGGGGCTTTTTGCATATCTGGGAAGAAAGACTAGATTATTCTTGTCAAGAATGGGCATTAAGGACCTTGATGAGCTTGTTTTGGACTTCCTCAGGTAACTTCTGAAAACTGAATGTTCAATTTGTGTATACAAACTGAGTAAGAGGTCAAATTCTTTACCTGCAGTTATTTGGAGTGTGGCTGCCTTTTTGTTTACCCTGAACTTGCTTCTGTGTCAACATATCAATGTTTCATGGAGGTAATTTTAATTGTAGTTTTATTGGAAACAAAGAAATGAGAAGTTCTCTAATATATGTAAAACATCCTTCTAGGTCGTAAGTGATGAAATAGGATGGCTTGATTTTTATGCTGCATGCTCTTTTTTAAGCAATCAAGAAAGGGAAAGGTCCAAACAGCACACAATTCAAGCAGAGAAAGAGATAATTCTATCTACTGTATTTACTGTTTGTTATGATGTTTTCTCTGGTTTTGCTCACTTCAGCCGTTCGGCTCAACAGCCCTTAGATTCAGAATTGCTAGCTTTCTTGCTCCGAAGGTTGTAAACAATATTTCTACTTCCACTATTAAGTTATTCTATTAAAATACTTGATCTGCTTCATTGACCAATTGATTGTTGACCTGTTCTCTCAATTTTTCAGTCAAAGTCTTCTAACTATCTGTCTGGAAGACTACTGGGCAGTTTATGATAGATCTTGGTATGCTGTTTGTTTTAGTTTCAACTCTTTCTTAATTGCAATTGGACATGAACCAACTTATGGGAATTCAATATAACTGTGCACATGCTGTTTTTCTCTGCAGTGAACCACCAAAGATTGTAGAAGCAGGTGCCTCTGACCAAATGCTACCTGTAGGAACAAAGGGAAATGAGAATTTATATGTGACATTAGAAGCGCAACAGAGACCAGCTGAGTTAATACCAAAGGGATGCCTGACAACAAAATCTCTACAAAGCATTAACCTGAGAAAGGTATGGCTAACTGCGATCCTTGACCAGTTGAAGAAACAGGTGGTATTGTCTGCCAACTACATAGATTGTGCAATGAAACTAGAGTGCTGAGTAATTACAAAGTAGAACTTTGAGTTGAAAATAACTAGAGTTTTAAGGAAAGCAAACCAGGTATTGATTATTTTTAGTCTGGAACAATGGAAAGAAATGACAGAAGTACTGAAGATTTAATAGCTACTACGAAGACCAACTTTTCTGTTTATGCATGCATGCATATGTACTTCCGTACAAAATGGAACTAAATGCTAAATATTCTTAAACATCAAGAGATATCCAAAATTTAGCACTCGACATCTTTCACCAATTTATTCTTAGACAGTTGCAAGATGGCCACATTCTTCGTATCTGATTTCTTTGGTATTCATTTGCCTTCTAAGAGCAGGCTAGTTGCTCTGCCCAGAGAGAAGCAATAACTCATGTGGAAGCCTCCAGCACCACCGCCACCAGACCAAATCTTCCACATGAGAGCTTACTCAGAAAATACAGTGTCAAATTGGTATCTACAAGCTCGGTAAGCCCAATCATCCTGCACCTCTTTTCAACGAACAGCATGGTTTCATTTTTGGATGCTGGATTGCTAACATAGAAAAGCAAATTGTTTTGAAGGATTTGTGGATGGGAACCCAATTGCTTGTTGTAGACATCAGTTGTGCTCTGAAGCTACTCTTAAAGCAATTTCATGGCCTCGAAGTTACAATAAGAGAAAGAAAGAAGTTAGAGAGAACGCTAAATGACATTATAACACTAATCCCAGTTACAATACTAATGCTACTTCCTGTAAGCACCCATGTACCCTAATGACGATGCTCAGATATTTAGGTTAGAAGTGCAGTTTATACAAGCAGAAATCTAATAATTGTTGAAAGAACCGATTGAATCTTCTTTTCCTATATATCCAGGTGTCTGCTGTAGGTCATGCAGCTATTCTAGCAGCCATCAAGAAATATATGCCGTTCTTGGTATGCCTTTCTGCAGATCTTCCTATTCCTTTTACTATTTCCGCTGATCTTGTTTTCCTTTACTGTGTAATTAGATCCCCTCTACATACTCCGCCGAGCGACTTGAGGTTGTGAAACAACTAGATAGAACCAAGAAGATGGAAGTTCAGTCATGGATCAACCTTGAAGATCCATCCTCTAGAATACCATGAATGAGCACTCTTTCCACGCTAGTGCTGTCATCTGAAGTAACAAATTAGTTTCATGTGTAACTGCTACATACCTAATTGTATGCTCTGAGTTTGTAAATACATGATTGCATATATATGTTGAGAGCATAATTTAACTTGCTAATGCTACACTGTATGGATTCAATCCGTTTCTTTTTGGTTAGTAATTGCTTACCTGTTTGTTAAGTAAATGAGAACTAGATGTAAAAATGGATAATATACAGGCTTGCTGCGGTAATGAACTTTTTTCCCCTGGATTTCATCGTGCTCAAACCAACAATGTTCTATAGCAATTGCATCACCAGGCTCTCTTTGTGGAAAAAGCTGTAAAGATACCAAAATACACACAATAGGGTACTGCTACTGCTGAAAACACAAAAACAACACATGATATTATTAGAATCATCTTTCCAATATCTTTTGTGAGAAATGCAGAACGAAGAGGAACATCTGGATCGGCCAGCGTTAAAAGTGAGATTTCTTTTTTGTTGCTCTAGAAGAGGTCCTCCTGCTACTAATTACTGATATATAGAAAGTAGTGTTGTTATATGCCTTGTCAGATGCGGAATAAGGTATGAAATCGATCGCCTGGGCTGTGTAGAGGATCTTCGCGATACTCAGATCATCTGTTAACAGATATTATAATGATGTAAGAGTAAAGAAGATGTTTATTAATGTCTACCACGCTTTAACAGGAAAAGGAAAAGAAAACAGGATGTCATTTCCTTGAAAAATCACACAGAAGACACGATATCATTAACACTGATAACTCTGATAAAGCAAATGGAGACTGCATATGTAAGGAGATATTGTTGCCCACTAACTAGCAAGTAAAAATTAGAAGCTTGAAGTATGTGTCATGAACCACATAAGATCAAATGTTGCATGCTTAATTAGCAAACTTAGTAGCTTTACTGTTAATTCAAGTATGAATCATTGAAAAATAATAGATAAAGTATTGAAATGTTTGACATACATCTTTGGATTGTGGGTTGCATTATACCGGTTATCTAGCGGTACAAAAAAAATATAGTGATGGTAATTAGATATCTAACACTAAGCATTTAAAATCCATTACTGAATATGTTTTCATACTTGGTGGAGTAGCAGTGTCATGGAAATCCTCTAATCAAATATGTATCACAAGATCTATAATGAAATAATAATTTATTGGTTTTGATAAAACTAGAAAGGAAGTTGGGTGGCTTTTAGAGTTTCTTAGAGAATATTCTGTGTTGGTCAAAATCAATGCCAACAATTTATATCCATCACGACAACCATTCTATAATTAAAAAGGCACAAGGTAGTATGTATAATGGTGATTCTAGACATATATATCATAAATATAATATCATTAAATATTTGCTCTTAAATGATATTATTTTCATTAATAATATAAAGTCAAAGAAATATATTGCAGATCCGCTAATAAAAGGATTGTTGAAAGAGCTTGAGTATGATTCATCAAGAATAATAGATTTAAAGCCTTTAAAGACTAAAGAGCATAGTTATTAAACCCGGCCCGGGGGTTGATCCGGCCAAGGGGCCGGGTCTCGGGTTTCATGGGTCAACCCGGAATAATTAAAAAAAAATTTAATATTTCATATGAAAAAATCCATGTAAATATAGATTATACATATTATAAATAATGAAGTTTAAAATAATAATTTAAAATTTTTTTTATCCCACATTGAAAAAACATAACTTTTTTCTTTGGGAACATAAAGTATATATACTAATGGGTTTCAAATCCCACATTGAAAAAACATAATTTTTTTCATGGGAACATAGAGTATATATATGAAATGAATTCAAATCCCACATTAAAAAGATACTATGTTATCCTTTTAAGTTGAAGTATTTAAACCAAAAGGTTTTTTTATCCCACATTGAAAAAACATAACTTTTTTCATGGGAACATAGAGTATATATATGAAAGGACTTCAAATCCCATATTGAAAAGATACTATGTTATCCTTTTAAGTTGAAGTATTTAAACCAAAAGGTTTTTTATCTCACATTGAAAAAACATGATTTTTTCCTTGGAAACATAGAGTATATATACTAATGGGTTTCAAATCCCACATTGAAAAAACATAACTTTTCTCATGGGAACATAGAGTATATATTGAAAGGACTTCAAATCCCATATTGAAAAGATACTATGTTATCCTTTTAAGTTGAAGTATTTAAACCAAAAGGTTTTTTATCCCACATTGAAAAAACATGATTTTTTTCTTGGGAGCATAGAGTATATATACTAATGGGTTTTAAATCCCACATTGAAAAAACATAACTTTTTTCATGGGAACATAGAGTATATATATGAAAGGGCTTCAAATCCCACATTGAAAAGATATTATGTTATCCCTTTAAGTTGAAGTATTTAAACCAAAAGGTTTTTTATCCCACATTGAAAAAACATGATTTTTTTTCTTGGGAACATAGAGTATATATACTAATGGGTTTCAAATCCCACATTGAAAAAACATGATTTTTTTCATGTAAACATAGAGTATATATATGAAAGGGCTTCAAACCCCACATTGAAAAGATACTATGTTATCATTTTAAGTTGAAATATTTAAACCAATTTTTTTTATCCCATATTTAAAATAAAAAAAAAACCGGGTCTCGTTCGGGTTTGCCCGGGTCGCCCGGGTCCCGGGTCACCTGGGTTTGGCCGGGCTGTTGCCACAGCCGGTCTTTTATTAAACCCGAACCGGTCCAGCCACCGGGTCGACCGGGTCCCGGGTCGACCCGCTGGGCCGGGCCGGGTTTAATAACTATGCTAAAGAGTGTATACCTTGTTCACTAGAAATCTTAAGATCTAGCTTCAAGTAGAAAATTAACTAATATAGCATTCTCAATAGCACTAGAAAAATAAATTATTATTTCCTACATATTCTTATGATGAAAAAAAAAAAGGTGTTAAATGTAGCATGGTAAGGGTTGAATTGTGCTTAATACTTTTTATATTTTAGTATTTCAGGTGAAGTATAACAAAATACTTTTAATAAAAGACTGCCTATATGAGTGAAAAATGTGGCCGAATTTCTTTTTTAAGAAAAAACAAAATTCTCTAAAATACTCATGAATTTAATAGTTGTTAAGGATCAAAATGAATGCAAAAGTGAGAACAAAAAAAAAAGAATCTATGAGTAGAAAATTATGTGAATATTATTGTCTTGATTTATACAAAAGGCTAAATAGTTCAAGAGATCATGTTTTCTATTTAGCTAAGTAAATCCAATAGTATTTTGTTGAAAATGTTAAAAGATAAAAGCTACTTGTCTTGGTGTGTGATCCACCAAATCAATATATCTTTACAAATTTTCAAGTCTTTTATATTGGTCAAATAATTTTCATTCATGTAGAGGACTTTTAAAATTTTGTTTAAAACCATGGTTAATGAGCACATTTAATGCCAAGTTAAAAATGGAGTCCACTTACTTTTGACATTAAAACTTTGTTAAAATTTATTTTCCAATAAAAGCTCTTTAAGATGAAACATTAACATGATTAAAATAAATTATGCGTGAAAGAGAAGTTAATCTTAAAGAAGCCTTGGCTGTCATATTTTGAGAAATTCAAAACCCTTAAAAACTCTTATCATAAAAAATATAATAATAAAAAAGAGCAAGCTTTTCTAGTTGTTTATAAAATGAAAATGTAAGAAGTTAAAATTTATCTCAAAGAACACCTCAAGTATTTGAAGAGAAAAGAACCTAAGCAAAATAGATTTTAGACTTAAGTCACACACACGTGTGTAATTTAGCTTGGACTTTTGTTAGGTCTTGAGCTTTGGGCCAAGCTTAGGTTTGGATTTACTATGAAACATTTTTTTAGGCTATAAAATATTATATTTTTCCAACCTATTCTTATCTTGGGTTTGTGTCTATAACTTTTTAGCCATAAAGAATTGTTTTTTCTAGTCCATTGTTTTCTCTATCTTATGAATAAAAAAGTTTGATAAATTTATTTCAAAATAGTTTCTTCAAACTTAGATAGAGTTTTTAGCTCAAAAACATCAAATGAAGAAATTTTGTTTCTTGCAATTATCATAATTAATTCCATAACAATTTTGATTTCAAAATGCACTTTAAAATGGTTGCTGGAGGAATAATGTTTTGGCAAAAGTTTTCATAATTTTACAACTCTTTTTCATCTCAGTTGTCAGTGGTTTTGGCTCTATTTTAGGCCTTGCTTAAGTTTGATCTTTGTAAGGAGATAATTGAGTAAATTTTCATGGTTTCATGGATCTTATTTAGAAATATATCTAAATAAGGTGATGTTGAAGTCTTGAGAAGCTTATTTGTAGCAAGTGAGACTCTTGACAACAACAATTTCTCAACTTGAGAAATTCTTAAGTGCTTCAACAAGTAATTATTATATCCTAGTTTTGTTTATGTATTAATTCTATTTATATTTAGTAAGTTTGGGTAAGGATTGTGCTTCACTATCTTGTGCAAATTTAAAGTATATATAGTTTATTGTTCTGATTGCAAGGTTGTCTTGATATATAATATTGCATGCTTATAGATTAAACATGTATGAACACTAATCTATTTTTGGAAAACTAGTTCGATCAGTGTGAATTTGTAATTATAAATTAAAAAATATATGCTCACTAGTATAATAAGTCTAATAATTTTCAACAACAATTCTCATAAGAAAACAAATAGAAAGGATTTGTTTTTCATATTTTTCTTTGTTTTGGTGAATGAAAACTTCATTTACCAAAATACCAACTTAGCAAGTAGCTGTAACATAATATAATATAATTCAATATGCATTTGTATGTTGTATATTTTCATGTACTTATTTACATAATACACAAGAAGAATTTGTAGTCTTACTTCTTCTATTTATTATGCCTTATAATTAACTTGATGTGAGGTAGGTTTTAGGATATAAGATGAGCATTTAATCAGAACCTCAAACCTTTGATCATTAATGCATTATTGTCGGGTGTAAAGCTTTCGTATGACATATAACCTTCCAAATTATCATTTGAAAAAAGAGTTTTTTATAGCAGTTTGAGCCTCTACAAGTAGGGTTATTCTATTGATTCCATCAACAGGGAAAAAAAGTTAAAGAACATCACATTTGCTATAAAAAAAATGATAAAGTAGATCACAAGATATCAACATTTATAGTTATAAAGAACAAATGGAAACTCACTTGAAATGATATATTGGATCACTTGAAAGAAAACTTCATGTGGAATTCGATATAGCTCTTGAATTAATTTGAACTAAAAAAATTGCTAACTACCTCTTTATATATATATATATATATCATTAACTAGTTATGAATATGGATATGTTTTAGGAATAGTAATCAAAGGACTAGGTCTATCATGAACAAAACCTATATCATGATAATGTGTGTATGTACGGATCATTCACAATGAATTACTTCAAATAATTTTTGTTCATGATGATAGACTCCATATTAAATTATTTGATAGACATTACTAGATTTGGTTTCTAACATGAGACATTACTAGATGTTCTAACCTTTTTAAAAACAAATCAGAAGAAATATATTTTCAAAGAAACCATCTAAAAAATAAAAAGGACATTCTTAAAATAAATTGTTTGGTCAAATTATTATATGCAATAACAAAAGAACACGAGTAGAATGTAAACAGATATGTTATTGGATTTACCTATTTAAAACCACCATATAGATTATAAACTTTAACTAATTGGTTATCATATATATATTTTTATATATGTATATATATACCAAGCAGCACCATGTGAAAAGAAGAATAGGTAAAATCATAAGAATTAAAAGTAAGAAAGATAAATAAAACAATAAATAAAGGCAAAAAGTCTAAAAAAGATAAATTGAATTGAAGAAAAAAATCACATATATGGGATTGACCATTTATTCTAGCTACTAAATAGTTTATTTATATCAATACAATATTTAAAATACTTCTAAATATATAATTCTAATCCAATACAAGTAACCTATATCATATAATAAGATATACTAAATATTAATATAAACTAAACATGTCTTTTACTGATAATCACATGAATTCTTACCAAGCTAAACCTGATATGTATTTAGTGAGGAAAAAAATTGATAATCTTAATATGTATCTAGTGAGAAAAATTATTTTCTTATTCCTAATATGTTTCTAAGTTTCTCTAAAATCCTCTAAACATGAAATTAAGTCGTAAAGATTTATTTGTTCCCATGTTTTAAATTCTTGGAGATTGCTTTCCAATTACATGTTATTTAGCTTAGCAAAATCTATTATTAGTCACCCTATTTGTACTATCCTTTTCCTTACTAGGAAGGTATTATGAGCTTGATGTACCCATTCATCCAAAGTTAAAGAATATGTCATTGATTGCTGAATTATGTCAATGATTGGTTGAAACAGAAAAATCAACAATTTATCCACTCATTGACAGGTTGATTCAGCTTATTTTGACTCTTCATGTTTCGACAACAACTTTTGAATGAATTTTTTCAGCGATGAAGATTGTTGAAACAAGACTTCTCAATCGGATGGAGGATGATTTTCTTGCTAATTATTTGATTGTCTATATAGGAAAAAAAAGTTGCTGAAAGATTCACAATTGATATGATAATCGATGATTTCTACTCCATGAAAGAACGACGAGCACAATTAAAATAACTATGTAAGAATCATTCTTTATTATTTTTTATTTTATTTCAAAGTTTTATCAAACATAAATAATGCATCGCTTTAGCTAATGTTTCTTATATATTTTGTATGTTTATATTTGATAGGTACAAAGACCAATAAAATTAAAGCGATGAATAAATTACGAAAATAAAATTAACTTCATAGCTTTGACTCAATTTGGTATTGCTTTAAACCTCTTATCTTATACAAAGATTGTTATATATTTGTAGTTACTTCTTTGAATAAAACTAAATCATGCAACTTTTTTTTTTTAATTTAACAATTCATGTACAATAAATTAAAAAAAATATAAATCTTTTTATATTATTTTGGCCCCCCTGTCAAATAATCTCAGCTCTGCCCTTGTCCACATACCTGATGAATTGATTGCTTGGATTTAGCAGAGTGCGTGTCCAAGATTATTAGACATGGTGGGTTGGATTGTTTTTCATTTAGAAATTTTATCTTTTATTTGGTTTGAGTGCCATGTTTATTATGCAAATGAAAACACTGTATAAAAACTTTATTTTGATATTTTATTAGTGAACATTTTCATTTCAAATGATTTATTAAAATACAAGCTAAATAATTTTATTTATACCAGTTTTATTTAATTATTTTAAAATAAAATAACATAAATATCTTAATTAGATTTTACATAACTTAATTAAATTTTATCTTAAAGTTAAGATAATTTGAGTCATGAATCAAATAAATTAACTCACGAGTTAACAGATCAACCAGAGTTTTGATTTTTTTTTTAATTTAAAAAACCCTTGAAATAACATTTTAATTATAAATAAAAAAATCATTTTTTTCTGACCTAACTCAAGCTAGTCAGCAGTTTGAGATCTTATAACTAAACCTTCAAGTTACAAATTATTAGATATTTTTATTTATTATATCATCACTATATAACTAAACTAATTATCCCGTACTTATATTAGTAAGTAATTACTAACAATACTATGCAATTACGACTGAAGCACCTTGTCTCTTTGAAAGAAAAATAACATTGTCTCCTTAAAATAAAAATATATAATTATTCACTTACTATCAGTGGAATCATACAAATTTATCTAATGTTCTTATGATGTAGCTAATTGCTTTACAATTACGACAATCAAGTATAATCCATAACCCTGACCAAAAGAGAGGAAGACGTCCTCACTAGCTTCTAGTCATCGCGAAGCAAAAGGCAGGGGGGGCAAGGCGGGCGTCTGCTATTTTGTCATCTGAAAAAAGGCTATTAAATTTTGCAGGGCAACAGTTGATCGTAGAGTTCTATCAGCTGCTACAGACAAGAAGAGCATTGTGGTAGTAAAACACAGTTGTAACAGATGGCTTTAAAGGCCGCAGAAGGCAAGAGGAACATACTGTCTATTATTGATTTCTTCTTTCAAACACTGGTACTACAAGCATTGTGGTGGAGGTGGGGAAATACACAACACCAGCAGAAAAACACTTTACAGGTCTATTGACCCCCCCAAAAAAAAGAAAAAAAACAAGAAAACATACAATTGATTCTTGATCACTGAAACACTTCTCTTCCTTGCTATATCAAATACAGAAATCTGCTCCCGGGGTCTCCCCGCACCTTCATCACTTGCGACAATCCTATTTTTCATGGAAACATGGCACCATACTGATAGCCCTTTATTTTCAAAGAATGTAAAACCTGTTTCAACCTTAAATAAACAAACCCGACCTGGGGGAAGGACATCCTTCAAGGTCAAGAATGCAATCACAAAAATCTAGGCCACTCTCTTTGGATCACGTGCTGCTGCAACATGGTCCTACAATGCATACAAGATGCATATTATTGTCGATGCAGCAACCTTGAAATACTTTTTGAATATGCTAATTCATCGTTTGTGACACCAGCAAAAAGATTCACAATTGCACCGCAAAGGATCAAATTTCAAGAAAGGACTTTTCAGGACAGGAAAGCCCATGATGCATCATAAAGCCTATACCTAGGGCAGAGAAACTGAACTGGTGTTCATCTCCAAACAAATAGGTTGGAAAAAAGAAAGAAAAAATTGGATTGGTTTTCCAGCAAGAAGGACAGGGGAAATAATAGAAAGTACATGATAACTGCATCACCATGGTCAGTTTGTAAAAGTCTTCACGGATGTTGAAAATTTAAAAACCATAAAATAGACCATGCAATCCTGCTGAAAGCAGAAAATATCACATTGAAGCAATAAAGAAAAATTTTCTGAGAACCTTGAAACTGATGAGCGAGAAGGTGGCATCCATGCAAACCTTGAAACTGACCACAATACCAGAGAAAAGAATAAACTGACCACAATATCAGGGATGGATGTGGGGTAGACACTTGGATTATCATATAACCTTGTAAAGCATTTTGAGGCCAATCATACACCATGTTCTTAAACGACTACTGAAACTAATTCAAAAAATCTTAAATAACCAACACAAAAGAATAAAAAAGCAATAGTCTTCCACAACCACTTCAACTAATAACATGGAGAACCACATGATTTATAAAAATAAAGGAAATTTAAATAAAGCACTACCAAAGATCAAGTGCAGAACTCAAACTTACTGAGATAAAATCAAATGCTCTGGTATCTTCTTTTTTAGAGCTGTTCATCGTTGAAGTAGGAGCCTGATTTGGGAAGTTCGATTGGAATATATCAGGAAGCGCAGAAGAATATCCACCTCCATCAGTCCCCGAAGCATGACTAACACCAGCATTTTGCACATTTAGGTTACTTAGATGTTGAATGTTGGACATTGTTGCAAGAAATTGCTGTTGTGCAAGAAAATTCCCCATGGCAGCATAATTTATCGGCTGAGAATGAAAAGCTGGGTTCAACATTATGCCAGGATGCATATTGTATGGCACGGTACCGGAAGGATGTAGTGTGTTTACATTTATCCCAGTCGGTGACAAGCCAAGCGAGCCATTCAAAGCATCATTTGTGACCTGATGGCTTGGATTACTGGTTAAATCCGAGAAGAGACTTTCTGAGAACACTGCCGGAGAGGTTACTTGCAGCTTTGAGACATTATCATTAATGGACATGCCCGCCATTAAGTCACTGACGCCTGTTTCACTATTTTCTTGCCCCTTCAAAAATTCAGAATTTGACCCAAAGATATCAAATAGCTCAGGTCCATTTTTATTGGCAGGCATATGGTTCTCATCAGCACCTAGTTTATCATCAAAAGTCATCCCAGAAAAGAGATCATCCCCATGCTCCCTACCCTCACTAGTGTGAAATGAAACATCTGCAAAGGGATCTTCATTTTTCTGCTCCTCCCCGGTACTATCACCTGTGCCAACACCATCTCCAAATAGATCATCAATCAAAGGGGTTGTTGATGTCATAGGGTTCACTATATGTTGTTCACTTTGCTTCTTTATAGAATCATCTGTCCCAAAGAAATCATCTGAATCTCCAGTGTCCATTAAGTCAGGCATCTGGACATGAGCTGTCTCAGCCTTTACTGAATTACCTACCATGTTACCAAGTGGTTCCCCACCCAAAAGGCTTAGCACCTGTCCAACAAAGCCATAATATCAGCAATCAAATGCAGCCCCTTGAACTCAGAAATGAATCTCTATTTCACATCCAGTTTCTCTCATCACAACAGCAGTATGAGTTCATAAAAGAAGTAAATTCTTAGCCTATCTAATAAAACAAAACTTGAGCTGATGATATAGAGGCGGAGCAAAAATGGCAGAACAACTAAGATTTGTGTAACCTTACCAGGATCGTTACGTGAAATACATCAAAGTAAAGGATTTTTACCAAGAAGTCAAAAGGAATACCGAGTATAATTAAACTAAAAGTGGGCATACTTGATTTTCTCCTAAAAAAGAACACCATCCTCAACTAGTCATTCCTGAAGGAAGTTGAATATGAACTTTATACGAAGGAAAACCTCATTGTTAACATCTAATACCTCAATCATCAAAGGTATTCAATTCTTTATTACTTGCAATTTAGTCATCATGTCTTTATTTATTACTTGGAATTTAGTCACAATGTCAAGACCTTGTCACAATTACAGCAATTTATATAAGACCATCAACAGAACTATGTATCATCTAGATACCTCATTCTATCCTCCATTAATCATGGTTAACCTCCCTGCCTGGAGCAGAAATGAAAAGCAAAACATCCAGGATTAAAAAACACTTACAAAAGATAAATTACCTTGTTAGCCTTTTCCCTGAGAGAGTTTTGGGGAGATTCAGAACATCTCACAACAGAATCTATATTTTCACTAAAATAGGAATATGCAATTGAAAATTGTTCATCATCCTTTCTCCTCAGAATTGACTCAAGTAGGCACACAGCTTTCATGCGAGCCTGAAAAACAAAAATTCCCGGGAAGTTTTTTTTTTTTTATCAGAAAGAGATACATTATAAGAAAATAAGCAGTTCATTAAAAACTCTCCAAGAAACAAAAATAATAAATACTGCAAAACAAATTGTACGCAAAGACAATCAAGAAATAAATAGAAACTTTAACCACTATAAAACAAACGACCATTTTAAGCAATAAGGAAAAAGGAGTTCATGTATGTGCGCTGGTGGTGTTTGGGAAAGAGTAATATCATTTCACATCATTAAAAATAGGCAAACATAAGAAATCATGCCTGCCACACAGGAGATTGAAGCTTGGATTCAAGGGCATGACTTAGAGCCAATACATTCAACTTTGCTGCCTCCTCTAGAAAAGCTTGAATGGCATCACGGGTAGGTTGTAGCCGCACACCACCAGATGTCACTATGGTCTCTAACAACTTCTCCTCGCGAGTCTTACTCTCTGTAAAACGTGAGCTGGAGTCCTCCTTTTTTGTTTCTGCATTCATTACTCTCGATTCCTGGCCCCAAGGTCCCGTGGCCACATTCTTAGAAACTCCAAAACTACCCTGAGCTTCATTGTTCAACTGAACTGGTTGATATCTATCCGAGGAGTCATTTTCTATGGTCAATGACCGATGAAGATTTGGGCTCTTGTAGCTCCCATTATCATTCTTTCTTAACGAATGACTTTGTGTTAGGCTAGTAATTCCCTGCTTGATAGACGCACTACCAAGACCAACTACCTCGGTAAGGAACGATTTTTTATCTTCATATGGCATATCAAAATTCGTATTCCCAAAACCTTGTATTCGTTTGTTAAGATTTTCAGCAGGAGCAGCTGGCTTACCATTCTCCTCGGAAAAAATAGCAGAGATAGTCTCATGAGCTGTATCCCTCACTGCTTTGTTAAGGGCATCCCCCTTCAAAGAATCCATCTGACCCTTGTAATGAAACAACTGACGCACAGCAGCAGAATGTCTTTGCATTTCCCTTCTGAACTCTCCACCAGACTTTCCCACAGCATATTTTATCAATCTCAACGCCTGCACACAATTCAACCAAAAAAAGGTGCGAGTTTACGAAATTAATCTTAAATGGCTCATTAAATAACAAAATGAAGATCTGAGAAGATAAGAGAAGAGAAGGAAGTGCCTTTTGTTTAACAACGGGACTCTTGTGGTCGAGCCTCTTGAGTATAAAGTCGGAGACCTCTTTGACAATAGTAACATGAGAAGACCTCAAGAGCTCACAAATCTCTTCCAATTTGTAAACAGGAGTGACTTTGTCTTCATCAGATGTTGCTCCATCGATCATCCTCGATCTCCAGTACGATTCCACCGCTCTCCTGCTCGAATCCATCTATCCTCCAAACCCTAAATCTACTTGAATTACAAAGAAATTGAGGATCGGAGATCGAATTCGCGAATTTGGGATTGAGAAATGGACGTGTTTAATATATTTAAGTTAATTAGGGTTTTCCTTTTTTAGAGAGAGAGAGAGAGCTCTGGATCGCAGGGCGGGGGGTCGAAATGTGTAGGGAGAAAAGAAGAAGCTGGTAAAGGTTCTTGAAATAAAAAAATAAAAACAAAAAACAAAAGCCCGAGTCAGATAAGTAGGGGTGACTCGCCGACGTGTTTGCTTAATTTTGGTTGGTCCTGTGCAGGTGACACGAATATTATAGTGGTTTGGGCTGCGCCACCTGCGTAGATTTATTCTTTTTAATTATTGTTGGTGCTTTTATTTTTACATATTTTCTTTTTTTTATATATATTTTTTGGACTTATTCTGTTTTGTTCAGGTTTTAAAAGCCCAAGGCACAAAAACTTACAGTAACTTTCTTTTTTTAATCGAGGAAGATGGGATTTTTTTTTTTAATTAGATTTGAGAGGAAAGACTTTTCTTTCACGAAAAGTAAACAATTTAATTTCTAATAAGATACTTTTCAACGAATGTCTCCTGAAACTTTGCCTGACCGGCTAGTCACTGAGGATCCCGGTTGATTCAGAGTTAAAATCAAACTGGAGTGAAAAAAATAGGAAAAAAAAATTAGGTTTGACCCGACTAACTTGACGGGTTGATCCGATGACCTGGTTAACCTGGCAAGAGCCGGTCAAAACCTGGTTGTAACTCGTTAATTTTTTTATTAAAATAACATCGTTTTAATTTAAAAAAAAAAAATAACCCAAATAATCTGATAACCTAATCAAAACTTAACAATCCAATTAAAATTCAAGAACACAAATCTTAAACCGAATCAGACACAAGGCCAAATCTAAAAACTATGGTATCGTCCATTGAAATTTTCCAAACGTGATATAATTTGGACAGAATTAATTTGTCTTTTACTTATTAAAATTGAATTGATGGGTAATTTACCTTTTTAATTTTAAAGGAGGCTACTGATAAGTTACTTCTATCAAATATTATTTAATTGAAATAATGTATTTTATTTTTTAATTTAACTTTTCAATAATAAAAAAAATTTATTTAACTTTATTTTTAATATTAAATTGTTTTGGGAAGGGTGCTCTATTTTTTTATATTAAATACCAAACTTGTAGATTTATATTTTTTAAAATTTTAATCATTATCATTATATTTTTTAAAAGTGAGACTTCGTAATTTTTTTTATTTTTTTATAAATTTATCTTAATTTTATAATTTAGGTTATAAGTTTAACAAGTTAACTTTAATTGACTTGATTTATTTATTTATTTTGTTTTTTTCTAATTGATTTCATCATTTAACAATGAATTTGTAGAAAATTAGTCTTCATAAATATTTTTCAATTTGTTTTTTATAAAATTATTTGGATCCTATGATCCGGATCGCGGGTTTAGCAAATTGACTCTATTTATTTTTTGGGTCTTTCTTAACTTGAGTAATTTTTTAATTGAGCTTTATTTTTTTTTTCCATAGGATTATCTTGATCTCATGACCTATGTCACAGATTTGAGAGGTTGACGCAAGTTGACTTGGTTCATTTTTTTTCTTTTTTAATAAATTATATTCTTAAAAAATTATCCTCCAACAACTTAACCTTCTTTTTTTATTTATATTTTTTTTCAATTTTATATTTCAATACAAGGTTGTTTATGAATTTTTTTCTCAAATTCAACCTTCAACATTAAATTTTTTTGAAATAGAGTTTTGTAATTTTTTTTTAAAAAAAAGTTACCTTAGTCTCATGATCCATGTCGCGAGTTTAACAAATTACTCTAGGTTAACTTGGGTTAATTTTTTTGTTCTTTTTTAATGGATTTTTTTTATTTTATCCTTTAACATTGAGCTGGTTGGGAATTAAACTTCATAATTATTATTTTATTTTCTTTTTATAGAGTTATCTTGATCTGATGATCAGGGTTATAGGTTTAGTTGGTTAACCAAGGTTGACTTATGTAGTTTTTTTATACTTTTTTTTTAATTTAATTTTTATCCTTTAACATTGGGTTGATTAGGAATTGACTTTCATAATTTATTTTAATTTGCTTTGTATAAAGTTATCATGATCTCATAACCTGAGTCGTAGACTTGACAAATTAATCTAATATATCATCTTAATATTTTAAAAAATATATCATCCAATATGTTAACGTATTAATATTTTAAAAAGATATCCAATATGTGCTATATTTTGAATTTATTATTAAAAACATTTATTAGAATACATGTTAGCAATGCTTGAATATTTATTTTATATTATAAGAAAAAAAAATCGTAACATGATAGATAACATTGAAGGTACACTCATTCATTAATTCATTGTAAATGAGTCTATTTTATCAGATTACATAGTATTAGAAGGGGAAAACAACTAAGAGGCATCATCACAATATTGTGATCCAAGACATAAAATAATGTGGATTAGAATATTAAAATAATATTTTTGTCTTTAAAAAAAAAACCAATAAAGCTTATTATTGGGAGTAAAATTGTTTTTTTTCTAGAGATCAATTGGATATTATCAAATTAATTGTGGATAAATTGGTTTGTACATTTTTTTTTCACATAAAAAAGACTTTGATACACTTAAAAATAGGAAAAACAAATATAGCTTTTATCCAAGAGTTTTTCTATTTTTTTATTCAATATTATTTGCATGATAAAATTACATTAATACCCTTAAAAGCAAAAAAAAAAACATTTATTGAACTTTCAAAGAGGGGCTTTTTTTATCTTTTTATTTTTTCAACATAATGAAATAATAAAATTAACCTTAAAATAAAAAAAAAATCTAAGGCTAGTGTCCAAAGGCATTTTCATCATTTCTTATGATTTTTTCCGTAATATCCAGGTTCATTTAGGTATTGTTTGTTAATTTAAAAATATAATTATTATTAAAAACAAAAAAAATTGTTGACATGTATGAGGTCATCTGATCATTAATTGTCATCTTTTACGGTGGCATTGGAATCATCAAAGTGGCCCATTCATGATCTAGCAATGCATGTGGTGTAAGATCCCACATCGGCGGGTGAAGGTTGTGTTACTGGCCTTATTAGTAGTGCTGGTGCTAACATGTTGAACGCGTTTTGGGACGTCAGGCTCAGTAGTGGGCTCGTGTCACCAAGAACAAAACCATGAGGGCGGTAAGGCCTAAAGCGAAAAATATTCAGCATGTTGGGTCGGGCTGTTACATTTGGTATCAGAGCCGACCTTAATGGTTGTTCGGTTGTGCCGACGGGGTCGTCGGGCTTCTTAAGGAGGATGGATTGTAAGATCCCACATCGGCGGGTGAGGGTTGTGTTACTGGCCTTATTAGTAGTGCTGGTGCTAACATGTTGAACACGTTTTAGGACGTCAGGCTCAGTAGTGGGCTCGCATCACCAAGAACAAAACCGTGAGGGCGGTAAGGCCTAAAGCGGACAATATTCAGCATGTTGGACCGGGCTGTTACATGTGGTCAACACACCTCTAGTTTGTTGACCTTTATGTCATATATATATATATATATAACAATAATATGAAAGTTGAAGACTTAGTTCAGAATAAACTTTAAACTTGTTTTATACGAAAAATACATCAATAAGCATGCATAAAGTCCAAGAAGAAAGTAAAATAATGACCTAGTTTAAATACTTATTTGAGTGCTCAAAATGTAAATATTTATATCTTACTTGATAGCACAAATTAAAATGAATGTACGTACTTCACTTTTCATGTATTTAAAAGGATTGATAAAAGGGTTCTAAAACATCACTCAAGATTAAAACTAACAAATTTGGAATTCTACATGAACCGATCAACCGTTTGGTGATACCAAATGAACCAACAGACCGCTTGTTCATCCATAATGAACACCTAAGAATTATACAGAAATCGGTCGATCGATTAACTTGACCAATCAAAACTGTTTCGATCGTAAGTGGATCTATAACAACTAATTTTTGCTATAAACATTTAAATAGCTTATTTAATTGTAAAATTAAGAAGATAATCCAAACATATATCATAAACAAGTTATTTTAAGAGCAAAAACACTTTAAAATTATCAATCCTTAATCATACTCATATTTATACATTAAAACCTATATAATCTTGCATAAGAGTATATATTCTCATTCTCACAATAATTAAATACTTTTTAATCCATTAAATGCTATTTGGTGAGATATAGTGATACTTATATTTTTAATTGTAAAATCCACTGATTGAAAGAGCAATTCGGGGACAAAATTACATTTGTAAACCCTTGAGAAAAACTTTTGATATTGGTGAGGTATTGTCACCAAGAAAATTTTTTAAAGAGTGAATATTTTCAAGTGGTGTGAAAAAAGCTTAGTGTGGATTCATCAAATGACAATTGTATCATTAGATTTGGACTAGTGAAAGAATATAATTCTCAAGTACAGTTTGGTATTTAAGGTGTAGATGTAGACTTACCGAATCACGTTAAAAACTAAGTTTTCAATTTATCTCTCTTTTATTGTATTTTAAGCACTTTAATTATATTATTGGTTATTGTGTTTAATTGAATTAAATTGCATTGTTTGTTAATATTAGTGGGGACATCTAATTCACTCCCCTTAAGCGTTATTGTTATCTTAATACTAGAACAACACGGTTTGGCGCTAATGACTTTTTATTATTATTAGTTATTCTTTTCTCTCTTCTTGATTTTCACACCTAACCTTTTAAAATTTCAAGATTACCCTATGATTGTTTTCTCCATCAAATTTAGTTCTTGTTATTTTGATTACTATTTATTTTATATTAAATAAATTATCAAATTGTAATTTCTTTTTTAATTTCACCATCTTTTAATTTTTTTTATATGTCAAATTTGATTTATATTCTTTTAATTACTATTTGTTTTATTTAAGATAATTTTAAAAGTTGAATTGTTTTTGCAATTTTATCGTTCATTTTTTTCTATCAAATTTAATTCTCATTGTTTTAATTTCTATTTTTTTTACTTGAGATTTTTTTTTAAATTGATATGTTTTATAATTTTATCTTTCTACATTAAATTGGATGAGGATTGAGATTCTTGATTAAGTTCATATTTAGGATTTCATATGTTACAAATTTGAGAAATTGTTTCATATTTAAGAGATTTCCCTGGGTTTGCTTTTTCTTTTTCTTTTTTAATCTTTTTTTTTTAATTTTATTGTTTCACATTTATTTAATTGAAGATTGAGCTTCATTATTTTTGTTTTAATTTTATTTCTATTAGATTTTTCATTTATTCTAAAATAACTTGGGTTATCTCACCCATCAACATCATGATGTTTACTAATTAAATTTTATAATTTTATTCAATTTATTTTCAGTATCACAATTAAGTCATATGTTTTGCACGTTGAACTGGGTGGAATCAAGTTGAGTTATTCTAACCTTTTATGGATTATATTTTATCTTTTTAATTTTATTTTTTAATATTTTTTTTATTGTAAATTGAGCTTTGATTTTTTTTCTCATTTTACTTTTTATAAATTTATCATGTTCTCATTTAATTTTTTTTTTCTTCGTTATTAATTGAAATTTGAATTAATTTTTTTTTTTAAAATTTCATCCTTTAATATTTGATTTATTAAAAACTAATTTTTATGTATTTTTTTTATTTATTTTCTATAAAGTTTTTCCAATCTTATACCCATGATCGTTGTATATTAACAAATTAACAAATTAATAATAATTTTTTTCCAATTTATTTTCTATAATTTTTTTTAATTGAAGATTTTTTTTTAATATTAACAAATTAACTTGATTTAACTTGAATTTTTTTAAAAAATAATAATAATTTTTTTTATTTCATCCTATTTTTATTTTTACAATAACATCCTAATCTTAAATGGGCATGAGTCACTTTTTTTTGTTTTTTTTATTATAAGTTTTTTTTTTTGCTTTATTTATCGTTGTATTTTTTTATTCATTCTATTAAATCAATTAAGTTTATTAAAATTAATTAAATCAACGACCAAAGTATAGGGTTTTTTTTTTTAAATCAATTATATTGGCACAGCATAAAACCGGCCACCCATCTAGTTTTATCTGAATGCGTGCATCAAGGAAACCCTTAAGTAAACGCTTCGCAAACTAGTATCACAATTCTTCAAAAGAGGGAAATAAACAAAAGAAAATCATACTCCTAATGAAAGGGAAAAAGACAGCAAATTATTAAAGAAAAGGACCTGGCCAAGATCATGATACAAATCCAATAAGATACCTAATTAGCAACCGCACTTGCAGCATCTACAACATCATCTGATTCATCCACTACCATCTCATTTCTAAAGAGCATTTTAAGGTATGGAAGCACTCTAGGAAGCACAGGTAAATCTGCTATGTTTACACTCATCATATCAAAAGCAATGCATGTTTTATGCATATGTGTCCCATCAAATACAGGAATTTTTGGATATCTTTGGCTGAAGTGGGTGAGGATGATGCGGTATGCACCAGCCGAGTTTCCCACTTCTATGGCTTCCTCCGTTGTGCTGTGGTTTCTGGCTATAGCTTCCTCCACCAATGCATCCTCGAAAGTTGCCTGCATTATTATTATAGAACTAGCGGGGTCAATATGAATAAGTATTGGTGAGCTCAACACACTGCCAAGCTGCATAAGCAGCTAGGGCTGTAATGCAACTCTGTAATATAATTACATGGAAAGTATGTGAGCTCAACACACTGTCAAAAACTGACCAAGCACCTAGGGCTTTAGAGCAACTCTGTAATACAATTACATGGAAAGTATGTGTACAAAAAACATCCTCTGCCGTAATTTGTTAATAGTTTCTAAAACCTTTGTGCAGTCAAATTTACAATATTCATGCCCATTCTTTTTCCTATTTTAATAATTCAACACTTCATCAAGTTGCTAATTACCAATTATTTGATCACCTTTATCAAACCAATAGTGTTCTGAAAGATTTAGAATTCTCAAAAAAAAAAAAATGATATATTAATCAAATACAAAAGAATCTGATAACTTGCCTCGTGTATGAGAATGGTTGCTCCGCGAGATGCTTCTACCAGTTCTGGACAAGGCCTGGTATCACCTGAGTACACCATCTTCCAACCTGGTATCACTTTTCCAACAGTGTTGATTCTCTCCGCAGCCTTCAAGGCAATACCAAATGCCTGAGGGCAGTGAACAACAGGAAAACTAATCAAAGCCTCCAGCCCTGCTTCACTGAGCACCTCCTTCAATCTCTTTAGACTTGGAAAAACCATGCCATTATCAACTGGACTGCCAGGTCTCTTCCAATAACTCTGCATACGGTTTCCTCTGGCAAACAAATTTGACTCGGTATTTAGAGTAGGATTTTTCATCTCTGCAAAATTATTTGGACTTCCTAGAGACATGTCATCCTTTTTTGATTCGCTATCATCCTCAAAAGCAACCCATGAAGCTTCAGTGGTGCTCCTACAATCAATGAACTGCATATCCAGGTCTTCTAGTCTTTGATATGCATCTAGAAATTTCTTGAGCTGCCAAGGCCCCACAACAAGTACAGGTTCATGGGTCATGCCTTTTAACAAGTCACGTCGCAGAGCAAGTATTCTTGCTAATCCAGTATGGTGATCTGCATGAATATGAGAAATCCAAATGCATCTTAAATTTCTCACGGCATTATCAGCACCCTCCACACCATACCTGTTGTCAGAGTACACCAATCACAATAATTTAAAATATGAAGAAAATAACTTTCTTGCAATAAAGCAACATTTAATCATAATTTTTTAGTGTTACCTTCTTTTTAGTTGTCCCAGGGTTCCTTCCCCACAATCTAGGAGCAAACTTCCTTTGGAGAAGAGATTGATATAGATAGAAGTAACATTTCGGTATTTAGAAGGCTGAGATGATCCCGTCCCCAAAAGGACCACCTCCAGGTCATCTCTCCTTATATTTTCCAAGCAACTAGGAAGAGTATTCTCTTCCAACCATGGCTCTTCGGTAAAGACCTTATTACCCTGGATAGCATTTATGTCTACGTCCAATCCTCCAGGTCCACTCCAAAACTTGCGCACATGTTGGGCAGCATCCACAATCTCTGGAATCTCAGTGAGCAACTCATTGATAATTTCTGAGGGAGCCATCAAACTTGGAATATTAGATTTGTCGAAGCCAAGATGAGCATGAGGACGCAAAGTGAACTGTTCAGCATAGAGATGCGCAGCAACCATGTTATAAAAAGGAAGTGGCATCTAACTTAAGTAATTGTAAATGTAGATATTAAAAAAAAAAAAAAAATTTAAACATTCATCAACTCACCCAATTTATGGACTAGAAAATTGGACAATAACCAAAAGCATTCATCAAACATCATAGGTGTTATTTGAGATGGCTTGAGAAGACATATTCAGACAAAAAGGACAAAGTTCTTGAAAAGTATGACAGCACCAAATATCTAGGATCACAAGTAAAAATAGAGGGGCAGTCAACATAGCCTTCAACTAGTCGGATCAGAACATTTTTTGAACATGAAAAAAATATCCAATCGACAATGAACTATCTGGCTTTGTTATTAAACCTGACCCAATGAGTTAACCTTGAAACCTCTCAATTTAACTTCATGCCTAACCCGAGTTTAAAATTAACTAGTGGAGGAGTTGCCTCGATGTAACCCAATCGACTTGACAAGTTCAAAAGCAACCTGAATTATCATTAAAAATGTGGTTTGACTTCAAAGAACATTTTAAGATATCTTTTTTATTGACTGGCTTCTCGTCTTAACACACCATACCTGCAACCCGGATCATGAATTCCACTAGGTTTTACAACTTTATTTTTTTTAATTAATTTTTACTTGATGATATGATAACAAAAATAAATACTCACAAAATTAAGCATTAATCAAATACCATGATGTTTGTTTGACACTAAAATAACCTCATAAAAACAAACTAAGACAAATTATGAAAACCAATTTAAAATTAACAAAATATTAAAGGATGAAATTGAAAAAATCAAGAGGAAAAAAAAAAGGTAAAGATGGAATTATTAAATAGGAAAAGGAAAAAAATGGGGCTAACTCCTTCAATGTTCACCCATTCTTTTAGTTTTTAGCTAGTTTACTGAGAAGCGTTATGCTGTGGGTTGGACCAAAAAAATTTAACATAAAAAATGTAAATGCCATAGGAAACTTTTTGACATTGTTATTAAATCTTGCTCAACGAGCCAACTTTGAAACCTCCAAACCTGACTCCTTGCCTAGTCCAAGTTTCAATTAAATAGTGGGAGTTGCCTTGGCGTGACCCTGTCAATTTAACAGATTCAAAGACAACTTGTGGCTGGTAAAAAGTGATTTTGCTTTAAAAAAAATCAAGATGACATTTTTTTTTAATATTTAAATGACGACATATTGGATCGACCTGATCTTCGCAACTTCATCCACCAAACTCGTGACCCGAGTCATGGACTCCACTAGGTTTACTAACTCTATTTTTTAAAACTATTTTTTACTTAATTATATGGTAACAAAAATAGACGCTCACAAAATTGAACACCAACTAAATGTCAGGACATTATAAAAAAAAAAACCAACATGAAAAAAAAATGAAACTAAAAAGAAAGGGACCGTATTGGAAAAAAGAATAAAAAAGGAGGGGCACATGCTTCACTGTTCATATATTTCACCCTAGTTTGTAGTATAATATAATTCTCAAAACATCATTTCCAAAGTAATTGCTTGGTTATAAAGTTTAAATCACTCAATCTAGTTGGACATGGAACACAAAAACTACATGAAACTTGGAATTGGATATGAAATGTGGTTGCTAATATAAAGTATAAACTCAAACATTTACCACCGCATGGATTCAATGCACATGTTTGATGAAATTAACCAGAGAGCCTTTGCATTATGTTAGGAAGATGAAAAAGAAAGCTTTTTGATTTAGCAAACAATGAATCGCATTCTCAAACATAAAATCACAAGGCTTTTGCAAAATGAAAAGGTTGTTCTTACCTTAAGAAGATTCTCAGCTGATGTGTTTTCACACAACTTTGAGACACAACCCTGGCAAGTGGAAAGAAAACCAGCAATTTAGTTGAAATAAAACATTTCCAAACAATAATCATCAACTACAAAGAATGTCTAAACAAACCTCGCCTGAAAGAATTGAGTCTGGTCTTGAGTTTTTAAGATGTGTGAGCGACCAAAATCCAGGAGCTGGAAAGAACTGAGGACACAAGTAATTAAGTCGTGCTGCAATTCTTGCACTGGATTTTAGAATAGGAATTTCCACATTCTTCCTGAAAAGAGCAAGAATGCCCAAAAAGAACTGTTCAGTGCACAGACAGGGGACATCTTTCTTTGGAGGAACCAGTGACAAATCACTCACATTTCATGTCCTGCCATAATGTGCTGGGCTGAACCAAATTTCTTCATCCACTTCTGATAAGTGGGGCTGCTTGTTACAGAAGCAGGACTTAGATGAATGATGCAATTCACAGTCTTACCACTTTGTGTTGGGCTACCTGAGAAATCCACATAGTAATTGTTGAGACATTCCATAGATAACAATTCCTGCACATGAGATTCTGTAGGGCAGTCAACAAGTAATACAATGGGACCAGGAACAGAAGGGTCCATCACATCACTAGGATGAACCTGAAAAACAAAACAAAATATACATGTCAAAACATGGAGCAAGCAGCAGTATAGGAGCACACAATAAATACACATGCCAAAACATGGATCAAGCAACACTATAGGTACTGTGACAGCAATTAGGCAGTCACAGTTTTTCTTTTCTTGTCTTTTCTTTTATCCTTGACTGAGGAACCCACCATTATACTTTGGAGGTCGGACATCACTGATCTTCCTGATTGCAATTCCCTATATTTTGGCCCAGGTTTCAGACCATGAGCTTTAGCTTTTTCTGGGTCAAATTTGCCCATAATCTCTGGCAACTCACAAAGATATATCACAGACATATCTCCAGGCTTTAGAGCAGATCCTTGTGACTGGCTTGGTCGTAAGAGAATCGCTGATATTTTGACAATCTCATCATTAATAAGAACAATGGGGTCTATAAACTTATTTGCATCTACCAGACCAACATTATCGGAACCAAAGCTCTTTGTGTGAACCATGGCAGCATGGGGAATGAAAGACTTCATTGCATCAACCAAATACTTGAGATCTGATGGACCCCATATGTTAACCTTCACAAAAACATAAACTGCACTTTAAAATATAATAGACAATAAGTTATGGGAAAGAAAGTCAATTTAATACTTACTGACATTCCTTCTTCTCCCATGCCAGCCAAAGTTAACAGCAAACCTGTTAGGAAACTTTAACACTTAGAATTTAGGGGCTGTAGCATTGGCGCATCATAAATGTCCAGCCAGATATCAGTAAAAATTGGTTCTTGAAGATACATCAAGATTTTATGCATTTTTTAGTTATGAATTACATTCATAAGCATAATGAATTTGCAAGTACAATGTGGCAGCTGAGCTACAAAGACACAAACCTGGAATTCCACCAGCTGTTTCTGAGCAGACACGAGAGAGAAATATGTGATCTATCTGAAAAAGATTAATAAATAAAAATATCATCAGACATAGAGAGAACATTCACCTATTGAACACAAATGAAACTCAGGAAGGCCATATTAACATGTGCTTATGAATGCCTGTGCATATATAAATAAACTCGTAAGCATCGAAATATCTTTTGAGCTATCGCATACCTTCGATAGTTTAATCTTATGCTCCGTGCAGAATCGTTGCAATCCCTGAAATAATAGTCGCAGGATGAGTGAATAAATCCAATTGCTATGCATCAATCTCCTCACAAGAATCAAGGCTTAAAAAATATTTTACTTCCTCCATAAAATGAGATTATCATCTTAGAATGGCTTGAATGTTAAAGAGGGAGACATTAGACAATGCTTTGCTGTTAGCTTTCCAAAGGTAGTGGTGAATTAAAACTAAAAGGTGAAGTTACTCCAAAGCTATGTTTATTGAAAGAATAGCATAACTGACATTTAAAACCATAATGTCATTAGAGTTTTAGATCCAATACTCATTTGGAGTGAAGTGATTCCATTTTGGACTATCTAAAACATCTGATAGTTAAAGTCCACTGTCTCACTTGCTTAAATTCAGCTATTTGATGATTCAATATATTGCAACTCCATACATAAACAATGAAACAATGGATAGCATGCATCCTAAGTTCTTTCAGTCCCTAAGATTTTTACAAATAGAAAGGTGGCAAAAATCATAAGAGAAAAAAAAAAGGCAACCTTCAAAAAAAGATCATAATCTCATTGAGAACATGTTAGTGGCAAAAACATAAAGGAAATCTCATTGATAACCTCTTTAATCAGTGAAGTTCACAATAAGGATGCTCGTATTCTCATTTGATTGCATGAAGTACCCACATGTTGCTAGTATGTTATTATAAAAATTACACAAAAGACTCATTGATAGAATTATCAATATGAATTATTCAGTCAGGAAGAAAGGCCAGATAGATCCATCGCCTATGATGCTGACAGTCTCCAGTTCTAAACTCACTAATGATGAAAATATACAGCTAAGACATAACAACTTCCTTTTTCTAGTTATGTAGAGCTGAGACCAAGAATTCATCACCTGGAAGAACAGGCGAGTTAGTTTCGTATAGCAGTTCTACAAAATATATCATAGTACAGGGATAACAGTTAGCTAGAAAACAAGGTTTTACCAGATAAAAGCAAATTGGACCTAGGATTTACAACCAATCCTAAACTATCTAAATCCCGTAGGAAGCGAAACAATCCTGACCATGGGGACTATTCTTCTTCAATAACGAGAATTTGACCACACATGAACAAATAAAAGAAGTCAATCCGGTTTGTAAAAACAAATTGATACTTAAAACATGAAAAAAAAAAAAAAGTTTCTGACATTACTGCAGCAATGGAATTACCTCTCCAGCATTAAAAATAAACCTTTGCTTGTCAAAGAAGAGCAGGACAGAAGGTGAAGTATCCTGAGTGTCCATTCCAGTCCCAAGAATCTGGAAAATGGAAGAACATCCTCCATAAATAAAGTAATTCAAACTAAAATATATCCATGAAACTGAAATAAAGACTCCTTGTCTTTACTTAAATTCTTCAATGAAACAAGAAAGCCCCACAAACCAAAAGAGTTACCTGCACATAAGAAATAGTATTGATAGGATTGAGCTTTCTGACTTTCAACTGTAAATTCCTTTTAGGATTATCTCTACCCTCAGCCCTTTTTTTATTAAACCCAAAATTCTCCTTGCCACTCTCGTCCATTGACTGCCCTTTGTCTCTATCTCTGGTCTCTCTAGACGTAGTTTTGCTTCTGCTTCTGAAATTAAGAGACGGGTGGTTTGGCGTGGTACGGTGTCGTCGTTTCGGATAAGGAGAAGAAGAAGAGAGGATGGTGAGTAGAGAATAAGGTCTGTGTTTAGAAGAGAAGGGGAAACGGAGAGTGGGATTTAGAGGGGAGAGGAGGAGGCGCAGATTTGAGATTTGGGACATTTGTATTTCTGTGTTTTTGTAGGGCTACTAATATATAGGGAGGGAGATTTGGTGAAGGGTTTTAGTTTTAGTTTTAGTTTTGAGCAAGGAGGAGGGAGTTTCGAGGGTGTCTGCTTTTTCCCCGGGGGTGGGGGTGCAGCAATCTTATTCTTTCTCTACTTCTAGCGATACAAATACAAGTGAGTAAATCTTTGTTACAAAAATAAAAATTTGTTTTATAATAAGATACATCCTATTTATAAAATATAAAAATAATATTTTACTTTTAATATTTATTATTAAAAATTTAATTATTTAAAAAAAATCACATATTATTTTTTTGACTTTATAATAATATTATAATAACTCTAGTTATAAAACTTAAACATACTTAGTAGGTTGACCTGAGACTGAACAACCTAAGATCTAGACTAGTCCAGATTTAAAAATAAAAATAGAGAAATGATAGATCCTGATTAATCTAGTAAAAAACTTGGGCTGACCTATAACCTGGTCAATCTATGGTAAAAACTAAATCAAAACCTAAATAAAAAAACTTGTTGACTTTCTTTGGGATTTTATTTTGTCAAAATAATATCGTTTTGATTTTAAAAAAAAAAATTGACACTTTCAGCAAGTGATCTAGACTTTGCTCTAGGTCGACCTCTGGTCGGGTGTTATAATTATAATAATAATTATTTTTATCTTTACATATATTAGTTGAACAAGTTTAAAATTAAATTTTTTTTTTACAAGGATATTTTAGGTCTAAAAAATAATAAATAATAAAACCCTACCCAAAAATCAACCCAGAATAAGACCCGAGTCACTGGCCGAGAGAGTTAACCCGAGTTTAACCAATCTTTTTTTTAATAAATGTCAGTTTTTTTTGCAATATAACTCAAAACCATGGCCAAATTTGAAACTCGAGAACCTGTTTGAGAGTGTAATTGTGATTGCTTTTCAAAGTACTTTTTACTCGAAAATTTATTAAAATGATGTTTTTTATTTTTTAAAAAAAAATATTTTTAATATCAGCGCATCAAAATAATCTGAAAACACTAAAAAAATTATTAATTTGAAGTAAAGAAAAAAATAAAAAATAAAAAATAAATTAAAATTTTTCAAAAACACTTTTAAAATGCAAAAATAAACAGTATCATTTCTCTCTATTTCTTTATGAGCCCATGTTCTGGTAATAGTCGCCCTTCATTCATTTCTTTATTTCTTTTAACTTTACTTCTTGTTTCAAGTGGTAATGAATGTAATTTCTCATAAATCTAATTCTTGTGCTCTCTGTTAGAACAACTTTAAAATTGTAAATCTCATCTCATGCAATCATGATTATCTTCTCCATTTCTCACAATGAAATTTGGTTTTCATTATCAGTTTTCACAAATTAAAATTTTTGTGTTGTACTAGCATGAGTATCAAGTCGCTAACTTGGTTTTCTCACTTTCTTTATTTATTTATTTTCCTTCAGAGGGGTGTGTTTGTTATAGAGGACAAGGAGGAGGTGAAATGATACAACAAGGAATTGATTTCGTGGAGGCATGAAGTGGAAAAGTGTTATGAAAAACTTATAGTATGATGAATATTACAATATAAGAGAAACTATAAAAATCACAAGATTTTATATGGTTTAGTAATATGCATATGTCTATAAAAGCAAGTAGGTTTTATTTCCATTATATTGAAATAGAGTTACGTATGTATTTATAGTAGACCCTAAACCACCCATGAAATTCTAGATGTTCAAAGAATCTTGATCGTTCAAAGAGTATCAATAATTTTTTCATAATATCCCTTTATTGTATTGTGAGGGCATTGCCCCCGCACCTCTCAACTCATTCATGGCAACAAAACAAAAATTAAATCCTTAAAAAGTAGATGATGTCATTATGCTATGTTTCACTTAATACGCTCTACTTTAGCATCTGTCTATAAGCCATAAACTACAACAATCTCCATCCTAGAGAATATCCACCCCTTGGGAGAAAAAGTAGGGAAAACTTCACCTGGAACAATAGGCTTAGATGTCTTTTATATAGCATTTAAAGCCATTAATCAAGTTCAAGCAATGCTTGAACTTATTTGTAGTAACATGCTTGGTCAACATGTGTGTTGCATTCTCAAAGACATGAGCTTTCTCAAGCAACAGTTCATTACAAGGAATCAATTCTCTTAGGTATAAAAAAAGTTTGTGCCTAAACTAAGACGATACTTATTGTAAAATATATATTATTCGTATTAAATAGATGAAAAGGAAAAATTGAAGTGAAAAGCACAATTAAAGTTATAAATAAAGAAATTACCAATTTTAAACTTCTTATTAATAACTTTGTAAAATATTATCAACTATGATAATATGGTTAAATATATTTTATTTTTCAAATTATTTAAGAAGAAAAAAAAGGCAATTAGCAAATAATTCATAAAATTAAAAAGTGAGTAAATCTTTGTTACAAAAATAAAAATTTGTTTTATAATAAGATATATCCTATTTATAAAATATAAAAATAATATTTTACTTTTAATATTTATTAAAAATTTAACTATTTAAAAAAAATAATTACATATTATTTTTTTTGCTCTATATTAAGTGTTAAAATTAATAATATTATAATAACTCTAGTTATAAAACTTAGACATACTTTGTAGGTCGACCTGAGACTGAACAACCCAAGATCTAGACTAGTCCAGATTTAAAAATAAAAAATAGAGAAATGATAGATCATGATTAATCTAGTAAAAAACTTGGGTTGACCTATAACCCAATCAACCTAGGGTAAAACTCAATCAAAACCTAAATAAAAAAACTTGTTGACTTTCTTTGGGATTCTATTTTGTCAAAACAATGTTGTTTTGAATTTTTTTTTCAAAAGATTGTCACTTTCAGCATGTGATCTAGACTTTGCTCTACGTCGACCTCTAGTCAGGTTTTATAATTATAATAACAATTATTTTTATCTTTACATATATTAGTTGGACAAGTTTAAAATTAAAATTTTTTCTTACAAGGATATTTTAAGGATAAAAAAGAATAAATATTATTTATGAAGACATGTCTCATCCATAGTTATAAAACCCTACCCAAAAATCAACGCAGAATAAGACCCGAGTTTAACCAATATTTTTTAAAATAAATGTCAGTTTTTTTGCAATTTAACTCAAACCCATGACCAAATTTGAAACTCGAGAACCTGTTTGGCAGTGTAATTGTGGTTGCTTTTCAAAGTACTTTTTACTCGAAAAATTTTTAAATGATGTTTTTTTATTTTTTAAAAAAAAATTATTTTTAATATCAGTGCATCAAAATGATCTGAAAACACTAAAAAATTATTAATTTGAAGTAAAGAAAAAAATAAAATTTTTTTTCAAAAATACTTTTAAAACGTAAAAATAAACAGTACCATTCCTCTCTATTTCTTTATGAGCCCATGTTCTGGTAATAGTCGCCCTTCATTAATCTCTCTATTTCTTTAAGCTTTACTTCTTGTTTCAAGTGGTAATTAATGCAATTTCTCATAAATCTAATTCATGTGCTCTCTGTTAGAACAATTTTAATATTGTAAATCTCATCTCATGCAATCTTGACTATCTTCTCCATTTCTCACAATGAAATTTGATTTTCATTATCAGTGTAACTTCTTTTCATAACACCACCATAGATTATAACCCTCTTACAAATAAAAAATTTTGTGTTGTAATAGCATGAGTATCAACTCGCTACCTTGGTTTTCTCACTTTATTTTTTTTTTCCTTCTGAGGGGTGTGTTTGTTACAGAGGACAGGGAGGAGGTGAAATGATACAACAAGGAATTGATTTCGTGGAGTCAAGAAGTGGAAAAGTGTTATGAAAAACATGTAGTCATTAGCGATGAATATTACAATCAAAGAGAAACTATAGAAACTACAAGATTTAACGCGGTTCTAAAAAAATAAATATACGGTTTGATCTGCTTGCTATCTAAAAAACCGCTCCATGTGACCGGCTACTTGTCAAGTTGGTCCAACTTCCAACCCGATCACCCAATACTTCAATTTGGTTTATTATATAATTATAGATTATATATTCTTAAGGAATGTATGAAATTATTTTTAATGTCAGCGTGTCAAAATGATCTGAAAACACTAAAAAATTATTAATTTAAAATAAAAAAATTTAATTTTTTTTTTAAAATACTTTTAAAATGAAAAATAAACATGATCATTTCTCTCCTTTTCTTTATGAGCCCATGTTCTGGTAATAATTGCCATTCATTAATCTCTCTATTTCTTTTAGCTTTACTTCTTGTTTCAAGTGGTAATGAATGTAATTTCTCATAAATCTAATTCTTGTGCTATGTTAGAACAACTTTAAAATTGTAAATCTCATCTCATGCAATCTTGACTATCTTCTCCATTTATCACAATAAAATTTGGTTTTCATTACCGGTGTAACTTCTTTTCATGACACCACCATAGGTTAGAACACTCACACAAATTAAAATTTTTGTGTTGTACTAGCATGAGTATCAAGTCGCTAACTTGGTTTTCTGACTTTCTTTAATTTTTTTTTTCCTTAAGAAGGGGTGTGTTTGTTACATAGGACAAGGAGGAAGTGGAGGAGGTGCAATGCTACAACAAGGAATTAATTTCGTGGAGTCAAGAAGTGGAAAAGTGTTATGAAAAACATGCAATCATTAGTGATGACTATTACAATCAAAGAGAAACTATAAAAATTACAAGATTTAACACGGTTCAACAATGTGTATATATTCATAAAAGCAATGAGCTTTTATTTTTACTATGTCGAAATACAGTTACGTGATATGTATTTATAGTAAATCCTAAACCACCTATTAAATTCTAGCCGCCCAAGAAATCTTAGTCATTTAAAGAGTATCAATAATTTTTTCATAATATCCCTTTATTGTATTGCGAGGGCATTGCCCCCGCATCTTTTAACTCATTTTTTGCAACAAAACAAAAATTAAATCATAAAAAGGTAGATGATGTCATTATGCTATGTTTCACTTAATACGCTCCACTCTAGCATCTGTCTATAAGCCATAAATTATACCAATCTCCATCATAGATAATATCCATTCCTTGGGGGAAAAAGTAGGGAAAACTTCACCTAGAACAATAGGCTTAGATGTGTAACATGCTTTGTCAACATGTATGTTGCATTCTCAAAGGCGTGAGCTTTCTCAAGCAACAGTTCACTTCACCAGAAGAAACCAATTCTCTAATCTTGTGAAACCTTCTATCTATGTGCTTAGTACTTACATGATACACCTGGATTTTTTCCAAGTAAATGACTCTTTAATTGTCACAATGCAACTCAAATCCACTTCATATAAATATAAATGTTTATTTTCATTATTATTTTTCTTCTTAAAGTAAAAGAAAAAAAATTACACACTATTGGGTTAAATCTGTTCTGATTTACTTTTGTATTTTTGTTTTTGTTCCTTTAACTAAATATATTTTATGTTCTCATTGTATTTATTTCTTTCGTTTCGAAACAATAACTAAATGTTACTTTAAAATTTAGGTATAAAAAAAGTTTGTGCCTAAACTAAGACGATACTTGTAGTAAAATATATATTATTCGTATTAAATAGATTAAAGGAAAAATTGAAGTGAAAAACACAATTAAAGTAATAAATAAAGAAATTATCAATTTTAAACTTCTTATTAATAACTTTGTAAAATATTATCAACTACGATAATATGGTTAAATATATTTTATTTTTCAAATTATTTAAGAAGAAAAAAAAGGCAATTAGCAAATAAATAATAAAATTAAAATTTTTGTAAAGATAAAAAATAACAGGAGAATTAATGATAATCTCATTAAGATGCACAAAAACCACACCTTCAAATAGGCTTAAGGAAGGTATGAAATAAATGCACGTGATTTTAGTAATATTAGAATTCTCTTAGTGTATAGATGGGTTTTTTTTTACCCCATTAAAGAGGTGGACTTAGTTTTCAGCTGATACAATTTTTCTTCGTAAAATAAAAAAATAAATATACAGTTCGATCTGCTTGCTATCTAAAAAACCGCTCCATGTGACCGGCTACTGTCAAGTTGGTCCAACTTCCAACCCGATCACCCAATACTTCAATTTGGTTTATTATATAATTATAAATTATATATTTTTCATGGCGAAGGTCAACTAGCTGGAGTAGCTCAGTTGGTTAGAGCGTGTGGCTGTTAACCACAAGGTTCAAGCCCTTCCTCTAGCGCTTTCATGCCCTTCTCTCTTTTTTTCTGAAGCATATCTAAATTCTAAAATCACTGTTGTTGTTCGAGAATTGAATAGAAATTATTTTTTATTAAAAAATATAAAAAAATTTAATTTAAATCTAAAAATAAATTTATAATTTTTTAAAAATAAACCATAATACTAAACAGTACCGAGTTTCCGAGACCAGAAGCAACAAAAGATGGGCTTTATTCTGGCCTATGATCAAACTTTTGTCTCCAATCATGTTGGAAGATAAGATAAATTAGAACCACCACACAACATCTGCTAAAACCCCTCCCTTCCCTTCATGCAAAATCATCTACCACCCTTCCAATCCTGAAACATCAACAGGAAGCATGGGCAGTCTCCACCTTAACTCCTATGGTTTAGCCCCTCTCCAAGCTCCCACCAACAAAACCCTTAAACCCTCAAGACATACACTTAGTTTTAGCCCCTCTAGACTTAAAATCCGCGCCGTCAGCACTGTCCCGGAGAGTTCATCCGAGGCCAAGGAGCCAGAAGAACCACCTTGTGTCCATCTTGCATTTGTTCATGTAAGAAAGACGCATGCTTTACTAATATTATATAATCTTCGCAACTTGATATGCAAATCTCTGTGTACTGTTCATGGTGTTGGCTGTTAACTTCAATGTGACATATACTTTTGTCGTCGTTGCAGTCGGTGTTGCTCCCGGATGGAACCCCCGATGTGCATTTTCGCAATGCTCCCGGGGGCCAGAAACTTAGGGATATAATGATGGACACGAATATTGAGCTGTATGGACCATATGTAAGTCTATTTCATCCATATCAGATGCGGTGCATTTCAATGTCCTGATGTGATTTTCCCATATCAATTTTCCAGTCTCGAGCCTTGCTAAATTGTGGGGGAGGAGGTACCTGCGCAACATGCATGGTGGAGGTATATATCACTGATAGAGCATTTCCTTGAGGGATTAGTTAATCAAAATTGACTCAATTTTATATGTTTTTAGCTCTCTTGTTTTCTCTTCTAATTTCCCCTTCTTTCACATCAAGTTAAAGCATTTTTTGTGAATCAACGAGGCCTATGGAGCATCCTTGATTCAAATGTCAGGATCTTATTGCTGGACTAGGCTGAACAGGAAACTCCCCCCTTGGCTAACAATCTTTTCTCAACTCCTTGCCTGCTCTTAGGTTATAGAGGGGAAAGAGCTGCTTAGTCCTCGTACGGACAATGAGAAGGAGAAACTCAAGAAGGTATGCAAACTCAGTATAGCAGCACTGCTTTCAGGGACTGGATTATCATTTTGTTTGAATATTTATGAAATAGCTGCACATGAATGCTTAAGATGTATGCAAATGGGTCTTGAGATTACGTGCTGTGATTGTGATTGTGATTGTGATTGGAATGATGCTTAAAAAATCCCTGACTTCTATGCCTATGTGTTCTTTGTAGAAACCGAAAAATTGGAGGCTTGCTTGTCAAACCACAGTTGGGAATCCAGATTCTAGAGGACTGGTCTGTGAAATTTCCTGGCAGTCTTCATGAGTAATTATTTACTTTGAATCGAGTTTTTTATTTTTCTGATTATTTTATTCCCTGCTCAATATATGCAGGTTGTCATCCAACAATTGCCAGAATGGAAAGCTCATGAATGGAATTATGAAAAACTATTGTTTTCTGAAATGTTGTCGGAAATTCAATCTGATTAAAGGAAGGGAAAACCTCAATTTAGTATTCTAGCTGTCTATTTATCTTCAATATAGTCCCCAAACAAAATATCTCTCTCAATTGAGTCCCTCGTGTATTAGAATCTCTCAATCCAGTCCCCTTGTCTAAAATCATAACAATTCTTACTCGTCCAGAACTTGATCGGTTCATAGGATGCACAAAGATGGGTAAGATTAGGAATGCAAGTCCATAAAAACTGCAAAAGCACAAGCCAGCTTGCAGAACATGAGAAGACTCTTATAAGTTGCTCAAAGATGAATCCAAAACAAAAGGCATACAGCTGGTCATGATAAGATAATTCAGAGATATTTATTTTTATATTTTAAAAATATTTTTTAAAAAAATTAATCACAAACCAACTTATACAAGTAGCTAAGAAGATTCTTAAAAGTTACAAAGTTGCTGTAAAGATGAATCCAAAACAAAAGGCAAACAACTGGTTATGATAAGATAATTCAGAGATATTTACTTTTTTATTTTTATTTTTTTAAAAAAAAAATTTAAACACAAACTAACTTATACACGTAGCTAAGAAGATTCTTAAAAGTTACAAAGTTGCTGCAAAGATAATCCAAAACAAAAGGCAAACAACTGGTCATGATAAGACAATTCAGTGATATATATTTTTACGTTTTAAAAATATATTTTTTTTAAATATATTTTTTACTTTTTTATTTTAAATCAATTTTTTAATATATATATTTTAATTATTTTAATGTAATAATGTTAAAAATAATTTTTTAAAAAATAAAAAAATATTATTTTAATATATTTTTAAATAAAAAATACTTTAAAATACAAACTAAGTTACCTCCAAAAGAGACTTGGCTGCACACTCCATTCATTTTCATAAAAGAAAATGGTTTTTGACAACAAAGCTTTACAACAAGATAGACTTGATGAAACTGTTTTTAAAAGAAAGAGAGAGAGAGAACAAAGAAAAGAAAGAAGAGCATAATCTGCTACCCCTTATTACAAAGACAAATGTGCCAAGGGAAGTTATTAGAAGTCTCTGGACACAGGAGTATAATCAGTGATGAACACGTTTCCATAGATAAGTCCAGCAATCCCACCACCAATAAGAGGCCCAGCCCAGTAGATCCAGTTGTCATGGAAGTCACCACTAGCCACAGCTGGGCCAAATGATCGGGCTGGGTTCATGGATCCACCAGAGAATGGGCCCGCAGCCAAGATGTTGGCACCCACAATGAAACCGATGGCTATGGGAGCAATGGTTCCGAGGGATCCCTTCTTGGGGTCAGCAGCAGTTGCATAGACAGTGTAAACCAAGGCAAATGTGATGATGACCTCCATGACGACTCCTTCAATGGCTCCTACTCCAGCTGCAACACTGTGGATGGGGACTGCCTGTTGAAACCAGGTAATCATATAGAGAGTCAAGCTTAAGGGAAAATTAATAAATTAAGCTCATTTCTCTTGAAAACATACTTCTTACCATAAAAGAAGAAGAGTTTTAAAAGAACATGCATGGAGACTTTCATATATGTATTAGGAGGTCGTATCAGTAGAGTGATTCAATATATAATAAGATGCAAAATATATATCTATCTTAATTACCAAGCCTCCAGTGACAACTTTGAGAAGGTAGCATGCAGCAATGGAGCCAAGGAGCTGGGCAATCCAGTAGAAGATGCCAGTGAGGATGGTGATTTGGCCACCAAGAGCCAGGCCAAAAGTGACAGCAGGGTTAACATGGCCACCGGAGATGTTGGCACCTACAGCAACTGCAACGAAGAGAGCAAATCCATGGCAAACCGCAATGGCTACTAGCCCAGCAGGATCAAGTGCTGCATCACCTGTCAGCTTATCTGCAAGAGTAAAAGTAAGATCCTTATAGTTAGTATTTAAATCACTGTTATAACTTACAGGCAGCACTGCGTTATCAATATTCCTTGCGTGGCTATATATATATATATATATGCAAAAGCTTGAGTTCTAGATTCAGTAGCTTATGTTACTTGAGCTTGAAGAATATCCTATATATATATATATATATATATCCATGGTAAGAGAAGCAAAAGGGAAAGCTATGGCTGCAGTGAGTAAGGAGGGTGTGGAAAAGAGAATACTAACTGTAAGCCATGGCTGAACCAACACCAGCAAAGACAAAGAGCAAAGTTGAGATGAATTCAGCAAGATAGGCCTTAAAAGACCCTAAACTGAAAGAATCATCAAAGCGACCAAAGGCGATTCCAGCCATCTTTGAAACAATAGCTAAAGGGGAGCTCTGGAAAATGGGAGAAGAACTGCTTAAGAAGACAAGGATGTATAGGGCAGCTAGTTCAATATATTTCAGATTGCACAAATGCCCTTTTCAGGACACCATATTTATATACACTTAAAAGCATCAGTATAAATAATAATATACTTATTGAAATTAAATAAATAAGTCGCAAGCTGCATCGCCATTATCATCATCATTATCATCATTATTATTATCCATCCACATCCAATGAAGTTTTTTCTTGCTGTCCTGACCGTCTTTAAACCCACTTTTTTCCTCGTAGAAATGTCTGGATGCACATCAATGATTCCTCCACGTCACCAACCTTCATGATAGAGAGGGAAGTGGGTGAAGGGGGTCCATGCGTGAGAGGAACAGTGATAAACAAAAGGAGGTGATAAGGGCTTGACTTGCTTATGGCCACACACTGCACCGACCATCTATATATTTGATGCAAGATGGGATAAAAGCTCAGGGATTAATTTGAAAAATAGGTAGATATAGCATCACCCAACCAAAATATTCCACAATACTGACAGATTATTTTGTTTGTGTTCAAGCACTGATTTTGTTGGAAAAAAAAATTACGAAAGAATCATGAATGCAATTTTTATTCTGTTAGTAATATAATTATTAATAGATTTATAAATAAAAAAAACATACTAAATAAAAATATTTTATCAACATTATTTTGTCGATAATTCCATTAATGAGTATGAGATATTAATAACAGAATAAATTGTTGGTAATTCCATCAATAATTGAATTAATATTACAGATGAAATTAATACTACATGATATATTCTAATACTATGAAAAAGGTAGAAATTTCAATATATTTTTTTATTATTAATTTTAAAAAATATCAATGAATACAATTTATTTAGCGGATAGAAGCTAAAGGAGGATGGGGAGAAGACAAATCTTTATCAAGACTAGATGGGCGACAAGGTAGACCACATGTACCTATGAGGTTTGACATCAACTCCTCATATAATTGTCTAAGATGGTCGTTTCAACACTAAGAATGATCATCCATTACTTGTATGAAACCTATATAAAATATTGAAGACAATATGTATTAATTAATAGTGTGAACTAAACAAATTATTAGTACCTAACTAATTAGTTATTATTAGTTTAACTCAAATTTATTCAATCTATTTTAAAAATACACCAAAATCATTATCAATTTTATCAAAAAATTCAAATTCCTCCATATTTACCAAAATCTTTGACTTAACAAAAAATTAATAAAATATGAAACATATCTATTAAAAAACTCATTATTAATTTCATTATAAAACTCTTAAGTCACAAAATCAAACTAAATTTCATTAAATAACAAACAAATATAATTTTTCAAAATCTCAAATAAACTCTAACATGTACAAATCATACATTTATACAATGTATTTATATAGAAAAAGGTTATAAAACAAGTAAACACACAAATAAATTACATATACTATATAAAAATGTCAAAAAATTAACATTTTAAAAACAGGTTACAATAAAAAATAGATAGTTTTGTTTACTTGATATGATGAATCTTAAAAAAAAATTAAACTAGAACATGGATACTGACAGACTGATTGTTAAAGGTTGTTGCATTTGTGATGATGTAAAAATAAAAGGGTGTTGCGTACTATTTTCTGTATAATAAAAAGAAAAAAGAAAAGGGAAAAATTAAGGAGGGAAAGATAGAGGTTGTTTATCAAGTTATAACTTAAATATTACTTATAAATTTACCCATAAATATTAGTGACGAACATATTTTCTCGATAATTTTATTTGTAGTAATGACATAATTTTTTTTTCATTTCAAATTTTAATTTACTTGTACTTCCTTATATAAATTTTCTGTCAATCAACAGTGAGGAAAATTATAAAATAATATCCTGTCAATAAATATCGGTATAATTTACTGATGGTATTGGTATTATTTCCATCGATACTTCCATTTGTATTGGCTAAATTTCCTAGTAGGGCAACGTAATTGTTTTTAGCTTTTAACTGGAGCGAGAGGAGAAGAAGCCGGCATAAGTGCATGGGAAGGAATCTCTAAGACTGTCCCACCAAAAAGAGAACGGTGTCTTGTTTGTCTTCTCATTATTATCTTTTTATTTTTGACATGTAATGGGTACCTTTTCCCTTTCTGCCTTTTTTTCACCTCTTGGAAAAAGTGGTTTCTGATATCCTCCGGGTGATTCTTTTGTCCCGTGGAGGAGGGACCTGTGGCCGTGAACAGGCGGAGGACCGTCCATCGATCAACGCCAACCCAACATTTCTGATAGCTGAAATCGGCCATGCATGCACCACATCACAATTGATGGTGATCCAAATCAATCATCGTTGCAGCATCACATGCTGTGTCTCGAATTATCATTAAAGCAGGCGATTACCCCATGAAAATTGAGAATGATTTAAGACTTTCACCTCCCCTTTTTCAATCTAAAATCTCAAGGAACACGTGTCCTCAAAATGACTAGTTCATAGGTTGTCATGAGGCAGGTAATTGCACAATACTGATCTCATCATAGAATGTTAAGCATGATGCCGTCCACCTTCTACTAAGAACATTATCTTTATGCATATCCTACAGATCGATTTATGGGGCAAAGGCAAATTAAACATTGAACTGTTTAGAGCTTGAAAAGCCTTGTAAATCAACTTGCTGAAGTTTGAAATTGTGCAGGATGAGCATTAGCAGAGGATGCTGGTGTTAAGCAGGCTATGATTCATAAGAGATATACCTCTATCCCCGTCTGTATATACTACTACATACTATGTTTGTGTTTGGCGCTGCGGCTACACGAAAACATTGTTTATAAGTGTTTTGTTAGATATTAACCACATTTTTATTGTTGTGAGTACCATCTGAAACTAAAGCTGAACCTCAGTTTTTGAAAAGCAATTTTCATTTGCTTTTCGAGGGCCTGTTCTCCTCTCTCCTTCACCAATATTGCAAAGTGAGAAGGAAGAAGAGCAGAGGCAAAGGAAAAATAGAAGGACCCACACTTTTATTATTGTGGGTTGATTAGTACTTAAAAGTGCATGTTTATCAAGGTTTTATATCATCATTTTGCACTTGAAGTATCAATAACTCCTTAGCTAAAGCATGTTTTATAATAACAAGTCTAATACTATAAAATACCTTAATATATGGTAAATGTTCATCTTAAATGCAGGCCTATCACATAAATCAAAGGATTGATTGATGAATTCAACTACTGAAATTTTGAAGATAAAGAAGGGTGAAGCTTAGAAAAGAGATGTTGGTGCAGTCCAAATTGGAACACTGTTCGGTAATTGGGTCATATCTCGAGTTCTAGATGTCCAAATGATCTCAAATTTTACACAGATTTGGTAAGACATAGGCCTACAACTTTCATGTGGACACCAAAATCTAAGAAGGTCGTTTTCAAGTCCAAATTATAGCAACAACAGAGAAGTCTGAATCTGTCCTGCAGACCAAACACTGTTCAGTGTTTAACCCATATCTTGAGTTCTAGAAGTCCAAATGACCTCAATTTTTTTTCCTGGAAAGCTAAGAGAATTTCCTAGAACTTTCATGAGTACATATGGTTCCAGTTCTGATGCTAGCAATGACGTTTTATTCAGACAAGAAGATAAGAATTTTCACCAAGTCAAGATGTGGCCACTCACTCAACAATTATTCATCAAATCAATAGTTCCAAATTTTGGCCTATAAAAGGAGGTATTTGCCATGCATTTAGGCATCTTGGTGTTCAGATCGAGATCATGCTCTTGCTCTTTTTCTTTGTATTTTGTAATGTTTAATTTTTATTTGATGTTATATTAATATCTTGTTTATGCTCTTCATTTCCTTTCCTTTATTTTTAACTTTAAAAAATGTTTTCCATCCTATCTATATCTTTATTAACCTTCTCTATTTCTTAAAAATATTAAAATAAATTAGAAAATAACTTATTTATGAATGAAAATGATTATGTTATAACTATGAAGACTAACCAATTATTTATTTTAATTACTACATTAAAATCGAATGCAAGCTATGTGAAGCATCCCACTCATTTAATTAATATGTTTTAGTTAATTCATACTTAAATAAAAAAATTAAAGCTAAAAGAAACTAGGCGTCTGGGCTTGGGTAGCCCAGCATGCCTGGCTCGTTATAAGAAAAGGTCATGCGTGCAGGCTTGTGGTAAAAAAATGGGTAGGGGAATACAATTGGTTTTGTGATTCTAAGTGGTTTGTCACCAATAAAGAGAATTGAATATCAAATTGATCTTATACTCAGAGCTGTGATTCCTAACCAACCAGCCTACCAAAATAATCTTGAGGAGACAAAGAAACTTCAAAGGCAAGTAGAAGAGTTGATGTCAAATGGATGCATACGAGAGAGCATGAATTCATACGTTATTCTATTATTAATTGTGCCTAAAAAGAATGGAACTTGAAGGACTTGTGGTGATTATCGTGTTATCAATAACATAATAGTAAAATATAAACATCATATCCAGGGGCAGAGCTAGGAATGTATCTTGTCTTGGGCTATGATATAAAAACACATAAATTATTTTTTAAGATCAATCATTCACTCGGATATATAAATTTGTCAAGTTAACAATAAAGTTTTAATTCAAATACATAACATAAAATATATAAAAAATAAAATTTAAAGTACATAAAATTCAAAATAAAAATAAATTATACTATAAAAGCTGCACCCTTCGATGTTTTGTAGAATATAATTCATTTATGATCGAATCTGAATCAATATCTTTAACAAGATCTCGTTCAATGTAAATCATCATAGAATCTGCTAAGAACTCTTCTTCCATTTTATTACGAAGCACAATTTTAACATGTGTCATAGCTGAAATGCTCGCTTTGTAGCATCAGTGGAAAACATGCAAAGTCAAAACAAGACGAATTAACATGTCAATCAAATGATAGTGCTGCAACTTAAATTTCAACTGATCCTCGACATAATTAAAAAATGGTAGACATATTCTAAAAGCTCTCATGATGAATCACATCAATCTGATAATGCTCTAGCTGAGATCTCAAATAATACAACTCTTGTTCATTGAAATCTTCAGGATAAAATTTCTCAGCAAGCTTGTAAATAGCATCAACTTTAAATAATTTAAAGTTGTCTTTAGGTTCTCAAGCAGAGCTTAGTACAAGGAGTTCCACTATCCCATCTTCCAACTGAAAATCTATTGTTGAGTTAAATATATCATAATGATAATGCTGGTAAACTGTTACTAAACCTTGTTGTTGACATGAAGGACCTGTAGCTATTTTATACGAAGCATTCATATGTGGTATGTCAATCTCATATTTTGTGCAAACAAATTGCAAATTTGCAAGGAGAAGATCAAACCCGGCATCTCTCAAAGTTTGAAGCAATGCTTTAGTAGTTGATACAAGATCCATTGCATTTAAGATGTTAAGAGATTTTTGCTGTAAAGCTCGACAAAGTAAATCAGTAATCCCCATTATTTTATGCATCAAATATAAGATGAATATAAATTCAAAAGATTTCATCACAATCAAACAACCACCAACTTCTCCACATATAGAATTAAAAGATCCTTCTTGAACCATACTTTCAAGCACAATAATAGTTGCACCATACATATATATTAAGCTGTAATAGAATAAAAATGAGAGCTCCAGCGAGTAGTTCCACTTCAATGTAAATTACCAATTTGATTAGCCCCTTTACTAGTCCCATGTTCTCCAATAGCTACCATATGTGCAATTTCTATAGCCTGAGCATAATGTAACTCTGTATGACGTTTGGGAAAAGCACAAATAAGATTGATAATGACTATCAATTTTGAGAAAAATAACCAAATAGAAATCTCATTTCCAGCTGTTGCAACTAATGCCAGTTGTAGTCGGTGAGCAAAGCAATGTATATAATATGCATAAGAACAATATATGAGAAATAGAGCTTGTAGTCCATTCCATGGGCCACACATATTGCTAGCACCATCATACCTTTGACCTCGCATATTGAAAATATGCAAGTTATATTGAGCGAACACATCACAAATTTCTTTTTTAAGTGTTGAAGAAGTAGTATCTAAAACATGCACAATACTAAAAAAAAGGCTCTCGTACAAAACCCTGAATGTCAACAAATCTCAAAACAATAGCCATTTGTTCTTTATTTGATGCATCTTTGGCTTCGTCAACCAAAATACAAAACTTTGCATCTCTAACTTCTTCATAAATCTTTTTCCTCACTTTGTTCATGAGAATATGCAAAATCTCTTTTTGAATAGTCGGCAAGGTATACTTTGCATTTTTTGGAGCTTTTTCTAAGACAACATCATCAATGTCAACATTCAATCTCCCTATAAGTCTTATCATCTCCAAAAAATTGCCTCGATTATTAGAAGCCGAAGATTCATCATGACCTCTAAATGCACATGCTTGTAAGCTAAGTCATCAAACACTTTCAATTGTTGTCATAAGTCTCAACTGATTTTTATAAACTTCTTCAACAGTTTGTTCATTCAACACTTTATCAATATGTTTACTTACTTTCATTAAATCTTTAGCAGATTTCACAACATTATTATGTGGTGAAGTGAGACTTCCCACATGCATCAAAAGCGCACATCTAACCCCATCATTAACCCTCTTCCAACTTCTAAAGCCTTCAGTGGTGAATGTGAGATGACGAGGCACTTTGTTTTCAAAGATAAAGCATGGAAAACAAAATACTGCATCCTTTGATGGAGAGTACTCTAGCCAAGGAAATTGATCAAACCAAGTGTATTGAAATCGATGATACTGTCTCCCTAATTCAATCATTGGATACTCTGCTAACATAGGTTGATAAGGACCCATTTTGATATAAGCTCTTCTAATTTTATCTTATTGATTAATAGGATGTTTCCACACTGGAATTCATAACCCAAGATCTCGTTTAAGAGTATTAACAGCAATTTCAACTCTTTGAGATTTGAAAGGGGGTTGTTCACTACGATTTGAGACATCAACATTGAAAGGAGAATGTCCTTTACTGGTTGATGTTTGTTTGTTTGGTTTAAAGAATGAAAACATAGTTTTTCCTCTCTTGCTTCCTTGATTTTCCATTATAATTTATAACCTATTCAAGTAAAAGGGATTAGGAAAGTTAGGTGCAAGATGAAAAGATACTAATGTCATAATAGAATATTCATGAAATGTAGAATATACAAGGATAAACTAGTTATGCAAACTACTAGGAGATTTGGAGAACTTAACTTTGAAATAACCAGTAAATTATTAGTACTAGACTATTAGTGTGTTAACATGCATCCATTTCTAGGGTACAGTCTACTATTTACTCCACTAACAATCTACTGTAATGAATGTGAAACATTAAATTCAAAATGAAAAGTCAGGGCTTGTAAATTCTTACCTGATGATTTTACACTCTTGCGGCTCTCTGTATAGATTCTTCTTCAAAATCCAAGTTAAAATTGTATATTGTATAAGGAAAGTCATCACTCTTCCACAAATCACTCATCCAACAACATCAGTTCCTCCACAACATCCTCATCCACCAGAATCAAATCTTTATGTTTAATTTGCATGTTTGAATTATGTACAGCTTGCAATTAGTTACAAAATAGCAAAATTTCAGGCTTAATAAGCTCTTCAATCTTGTATTTATACATGCACAATGTAAATGAAAAGGTGTGTGAAGTTATCTCATTAATTTGCTTCTTATCTTTCTCTTTATATTGTTGAGAAGAAAAATAGCTAACACCCCAATTTATTTGAAAGATATGTGAACCAATTAATTATTTATATTTAAATAGATTTGCTATAAAATACAACTAATTAATTAGTATTGCAAGAGAAGGTAGGTGGCTAATTAATTAGTGTTGCAGGGAAAGTAAAGTGGGCGGCTGATGGTTGCTAATTAATTTGTGTTGTAAGGAAATGTGGGACACTAGGTTTGCTGTGTAAAAAATAGGGAAAGTGGGACATAAGTTTGTTGTGTAAACATTAAAAGGAAAAGTGGGTTACTAAGTTTTTTTTTTAACCTGGGCTACAACCCTCATTAGCCTTGTAAAAGGCCCTGCCTTTGATTATATTACTAAGCTTGATAATATGTTAGATGAATTGTATGCGTTTTGTGTATTATTAAAAATTTATTTGAAAAATGGATATCATCATATTCAGATAAAAGAAGGTGATGAATGAAAAATGTGTTTAAGACTAACTATGGTTTGTATGAGTGGTTAGTCATGATTTTTGAATTTACTAATGCGCATAATACTTTTATGAGATTGATAAATCATGTGTTGCATGCATTCATAGATAAATTCATAGTTGTATATTTTGATGATATTCAGATCTATAACAAAAGTTTAAATGAGCATGGTGAACATTTATGTAATGTACCTGATGTGTTGAATAAAGAATCATTATATGCTAATTTTAATAAGTGTACCTTTTGCATGGAGAAAATTGTGTTTCTTGGTCATGTTAAATTCATAGTTGTGTATTTTGATGATATCTAATTTATAACAAGAGTTTAAATGAGCATTACGCAATGTACTTAAGGTGTTGCATAAGAATCGTCATATGCTAATTTGAGGAAGTGTACATTTTGCATAGAGAAAATTATGTTTCTTAGTTACATTGTTAGTGAACATGGTATCGAGATGAATTAAGAGAATGTTAAAGCTATCTAAGAATGACTTACACCTAAATCGATCACTAAGGTAAAAAACTTTCATGGTTTGACAAGTTTCTATAGGCGTTTTGCCAACGATTTTAGTACTCTAGCCACACCTTTAACTAAGATTGTTAAAAAATCATTTGATTTTAAATGGGAAATTGAACAAGATAATGCATTTAACTTGTTGAAAGAAAAACTTTGTTCAACACCTTTATTTGCTTTACCTGACTTTATCAAAGCTTTTGAGATTGAATGTAATGCGTATTGAAGTAGTTTAATGTAGGATAAACGATCTATTGCATATTTTAATGAAAAGCTCGATGGTGCAGTCTTGGACTACCCTACTTATGATAGAAGTTTCACCCTTTGATAAGAACTTTGGAGACATGTTAACATTGCTTATGGCTAAAAGAATTTTTGATTCAATTAGATCATGAATCAATGAAGCATTTGAAAGGACAAAGTAAATTGAATCAGTGACATGCCAAGTAGGTAGAATTCATTAAAACATTCTCATATGTGATCAAATATAAGCAAGGTAAGGAAAATATAGTGGTTGATACGCTATCACGAAGGTATGTTCTTTTATTTACTTTAAATGTTAAGTTGTTAATATTTGAGTATGTGAAAGAATTGTATGTGAATAATAGCGCTTTTGCCAATGTATTTCATATATATAAAAATTTGCTTTTGAAAAGTTCTATAGGCTTGATGGATACTTATTTAAAGAAAATAGACTTTATATGCCTAACAATTCTGTGCGTGGACTGTTTGTATGTAAAGTTTATAGAGTGGTTTAATGGGGAATTTTGATGTCACTAAGACTTTGAATGTATTGCAGAACACTTTTATTGGTTTATAATGAAAAAGGATATACAAAGAATATGTGATAAATACATTACATGTAGAAAAGCTAAGTCTAAGATTTTATTGCATTGCTTGTATACTTCTTTGCCTGTACCTAAAAAACCTTGGGTGAATATTTCTATGGACTTTGTTTTAGGTTTACATATATTGAAATGAGATAAAGATTATATTTATGATTGTTGATGTCATAGTATATCATAAAATTAATGATGTAACTAACATAATATATTTGTTTTTAAGAAAATAGTACAACTTCATGGATTTTCTAAGAGCATAGTTTCAAATCATAATGTTAAGTTTGTTAACTACTTTTGAAAGATTTTGTGGAGAAACTATGTTGTTATTTCTAACTACTTATCATCTACAAATAGATGAGCAAATATAATTACTAAATAGAACTATAACTATATTTTTACATTATGTCATTTAAAATAATCTTAAACATTTGAAAGACTTATAATCGTGTGCCTTTTACCATTTTTTTTTTATTACCATTTAAAATTGTTTGACTTTAACCTATTAACTTCATTAAATTTTATCTTTTATTTGTTGATGAAAAGATTACTCCAAATGAAAGTAGAAAAGCACAGATAATGAAGTGCATGACAACATATAGAAGAATTATCAATATGCATCCAAGGCAAATAAAGAGCATAAACAAGTTGTTCAATGATTAGATTTGAATGCATATGTAATCACCACAATTTTAAAATGTTCAGCAATTAACAATTTAACCATTTCCTCCCCGATAGAAATTTAGCTACATACATCAATCAGTCTGCTGAAGTTCTTCGTTTCCAGGAAAAGGTATTGAAGCACAGCAATGGTAATATCCATTCTCATCAAACACAAAGCGTTGTGAAAGATGAGCTTCACGGATAAGATACTCCCCCCAATCCTCTGATCCAAACTGCTTGAAAATGCCCCTTGCGTCAAAGGAATCATTCTTTCTTCGTCTCTTCCTGAAATTTTCAGGAAATCAGGCATACGAAACAGAAGAACAAAAGCCAAATGAAGCATAGAAAGCAAGTAGGCAAAAAGAAAGGGGTAAATCATTGATAGGTCCCTGAGATTTTAGTAAGGTTTTAGACTTAGTTCCCAGCATTTTAAAATCTACTCTTCAATCCCTAAAAAGTATAAAGTATCAGCAAAAATAGAATGAGGTGGGACTGATGTCTTACTGCATCATAAAATAGTAACCAAATAATTTCTGTTTTTTTGAAGATTGTAACGCTTGAGAACTCAAGTCTAGTGAACACAGAAAGCACAGGGACTGGTAAACAATAATTTCACCCAAAAGAAAATGCAAAACCAGCAAAAATAAATGATATCTGTACCCTTTCCTGTGCCTTGCGTTCATCACTGTGGCATGCAACTGCAATTCAAGAGAGAACAAATTTGATATTAGTAATTCCGAAACCAAACCTATATGTAATAAAGAGAACATAAGACTGAAACAACTAGGCAACCCCACTGTCCATTAGATCCAGTAAGTTGTTCAGGTCCAATTGTAACTATGTCTATTATTGGACATTATTTAACTGAACACCTAGGAACTAAGCATTCAAAATTTTCTACCCCTACTTGGAAAGTTAAAAAGCACTGCAGATAGCCGAATCATAGGTAGAAACATTTTAATAATTCCAAATATAAAATTTTCATAAGAAGCATGACCATATGTGAGCAAAAGGAGGGTAACATACCTTTAACTTTTGCTTAGCATCTTTCTCTAGAACAAGTCCAGCCTCAACAAATGCATTGATGATAACTTCTAATCAAGCTAAGGAAATTCAAAAGACTTCATCAAGTCACAGAAACATCTTAAAATCTAATGGAACAAAGCAGCATTTTTTTTTCTTCTAAATTTATTTCCTGTTTTCATTCCCAGGTGCAGTAAACAGTGAAGTGACACCAGATTATTAATGCTTAGATAATTAGGATACGACATGCACTTAAAAGTCGGCCCTCACTCCCAATTTCTTCAACAGGAGCATAGAGAACACGAGCTTTGGACAAAGACCCTCTCATGGTATCCTGCCAGTGGATAAAGAGCACAAATTTTACTTAATAGGTAATAGTTGGCATACCAAATAAATAGAAGGGCATGGAGACAGCAATTCATCCATCATACTGATGTCAAAATGTGCGCCTTTGTTAGAAGACAACCCACTAGAACTTCAAAGTATCTAACCCTGATTTACCAAAGATAGAGTTCGAGATTCAAAAGGCCACTGTATCCTACTGCAGAAACAAAAACATGAAGAAACAAGTCATGTTCTACTTACCAGTCCTTTAAGCCTGATGGAGAGAGGTCGATTATCCAAGGCATCAATCACTTTTGATGAGATACTCTAAACACACACACAAATATTTATTACAACCACCATTAGTTATTACCTATCTTATTTTAAATAAGCATACCTTTAAGACACCTGAAGCTGCATTGACTCGCTCCTTGTTCCACAACTTCAACATGAGTACAGTCAAGTGAAACGTTGTAGGTTTAATAAATATGGATTTGTCTATTCCAAAGTCTGTCACGCACAGCACAAATCAGTAAGATTTCATTTAAGTAGATGAGAGTGAAAAAAAAAGTCCTAAGAGAAATAGAAGCAAAACAGTTTTGGTACAATTGGATAACATCAAAGTTGGCATTTTATCTCATCTTTAGTGTGATTATGAACAAGCAAAAATGGATTATCAGCAATTTTATACGGCCCATAGTTTAAAAAATTGGTATAGAATTATATGCTATTATAGGGGCACCAGAATAATCTCTCAATTAAACTAATGAACTCAAAACCTACCAGAAGCATTAGGCAACCTCGGTGGTTTAGGAGGATAACTAACAAAAGGAATGCTAGTTAAATCCACTTTAACATGTTTTTCATCTTCAACTTTGAGTTCAACAGCTACATCACGTCCTTTAATTAGTTCCTGACCCTTATTTTCGATGTCCAAAGTGTCTTCAATAGAATCACTTTCCAAGTTTTCATCTGCAGAAACATCATTAGTTCCCAGTATGGAATTCTGAAAATTGACTAGCTTATCAGTCAATTCAGGGTATATTGCCAATGGAAGAGATATAAAGTGAGAGTAGTCGAGACTTGATTCAATCGCCTGTGATTTTAACCACAAATAAAGAATATGTTAGCAATCTGCCAAGCATGCATGTAGAAAAAGAATAACTGATGCATTCCAAAACAAAACCAAATAAGTTGTATGTCATTTGCACAAGAAAAAAAGATGTATGTCACATGCATCCAATGACGGATGCCAAAACCTGACATTGAATAGCAAAGCACACCTTTTTACTCCCCACATACTTTTCTCTCCTCGATAGTCGCCTAGGCATTTATTAGACTATGACTACATTACATGCATAGAACAAGTCATGTACTACTAGAATACCTAAGAGAAAAATTAACCATCAAACTAGGTCTCAAATGTGTTAAATGTTACTGGAATGACATAAAGGAACACGTGAATTTTGTAAACCACAATGACTGGTAACTGACCTCATCCATAATAGCTTGTATCTTTTTAGAAGCTCTTGTCACACAATCAGTTGAAATGCCTTCAATGACTGCAAAGGACAACATGTCAAGTAGTAAACAATCACTGCCATTGTTGTGATCAGCAAGTTCGAATCTATTGATCAAAATTGTCAAATTCAAGCATCATGCTACCATCTTGGAAGACATGGTAACAGCCCAGAAGTTTCAAAATGACTAAAGCAAGACATTTAATTTCAACCATGACAGCTTACCAATAGATTCTTCCTTCTTTGATGACGGAAAAACAATTTTAACTCCCATCTCTTCTTCAATCTTTTTTTGAGTGGATCCTCTGAGGCAGGGATTATAAGTCAAAGTGAATATGGATGTAACTTAAGTTCAAAATAATAAAATAAAATAAAAATAAAAATATGCTGAAATCCGTACTCTTTTCCTTTGATGAACCGAATAAGAGAGGCACCCACCTTCGAAGAAAAACAAAGTGAGATAAAAACTAAAATTAAAAACAAATGCAACGATAAAAAAAAAAATTAAGAGCACAAGAGAAGAAAATTAAATAGCAATAATTACAAGATGATAAATGTGGTAGCAGGTAGAGGTAGAGTGGACTATTAATGACATGATTCATAATGGGGTTCACAGGGTCTAAGTGTCAAATGCTTAGAATATTGAGGTTTCATTTTAAAGGTTGCCTCAGTTGGAAATGATAGACAGTAATATTGCCTTCAACCAGGTGACAAAGTTTTTCACCTATAATGTAAAATCCTGGAATGCTAAAATCTAGCAATGTATTTCAAGGAATTTGAGAAATAGAAGAGAACTAGACAGCGTAGAATGCATTACTATCAGGGTGATTAACACAGTAAGAATAACACATAAGATCAAAGTTGAGAGGAGCCAATAAAAACTACTGTTAAAACTACACAAGAGTTAGTGGAGGCATCTATACTTAATCCCTAACATGGCAACATTGATATTCTATAGAATACTTTTTGGTAACAGAACATTCCGTGAAACAGTTCCTTAAGAAAGAAAAACATGTACTAATAAAAAGAAAAACTAAAAATCGAGAATGATGGCAACCATTCATGTTATTCAGGTCAAATTCCTTGCATGAAAATTCTCCATAAGGACCATTTGAAATAACTTATATCATGCCTCTGTTACATTCAACAGTATTCAAAGAGAAAGATCAATGATCCTTTTATATCTCTTCCTTTGGGTTTAAAATCTAATAATACACTGTTTAGAGTCTTTAGACAATAAGAAAAGTTAAAACTTTTGGGAAAGCTGTGCAAAAGAAACCATAATCAAGCATCAAGCATAAACCTACAGCAGGTATCAGAAATGTATATTTGAAATGATACTGAGATGCAATGTGAATAAAGCCTAAATACCAAACACCCAAACAAATGAGAAGTTCTACTTCAAAACGAGAGAACATATCATGTGCCCAAGCCAAAACCCACTGCAAGAATGGGCCTTCATAACACTGTCCTTAAAAATGGCTAAATTAATTGAAGTTTGACGAGTAAAAAGTTACCTCAAGCAAAAGTGAATGCTTAACAGTATCATCCAACACACCAGCACTGATGGTTGAATCACAATTATCAGTCACCACTTGAGCAACCTTTATCGTTTCTTGAACATGATCTCCATCTTCTAACTCATTAACAGAATCTTTGGCTGTGGATTCTACAGATTTACATTGAATAACCCATAAGCAACACCAGAATACAGATGGTTTACGACAACACGAACTCCAATTAGTAATGCCAAGCATGTACTCTTAACATAATGTTTCGAAACACATGGCCAACTATCAGTTGAATAGCTACAGGGTCCAAATAGGGGTGCTATTAGTCTTATGGTTAAACATAACAAAATGATATTGCAATAACTACAAGTTGAATGGCATGCACCATTGAAATTGCTCTTAAACTTGAAAACGATCCATAATCAACAAAAATGTTGTCTTGTAATGAAGAAGAATCCCTTCAAGAAATCATCAAAAGGGCACTTTGTGCGCTAAAAAGATTGAAGAAAGAAAAACAAACCTTGAATGTTAGAGACAGAGACAGAGACCGGTCTCCATTGGCATTGGCGAATACCACCTGCTGATTTAAGCTTCTTGTTCCTATCCATCCTAGCATCCTCCTTCGCAACGCCCCTAATCCTCTTGTTAATATTAAATAACAACTCACAACTTACTACCACTATAATTAATAAACATCAATAAACCTTATAAATTAATTAATACAACGAAAGAAATAATTTATTAAAACCAACCTCAAAGTAAGTAAGTGGATTCGATTTCAGAAATGGATTCGCGTATTTGAGAGCGCAATCAACTCTGTTCCCCCACCCAGAGGTAACATTTTAAAATTAAAAGAAAAGGCTAATATTTCTTAGGAAACAAACAGCGTAAGTGCGTATTTTACCCGAAGAAGAGAGACCTGCTGCTGCTGCAAGCAATCATTCCTCACTCCTCACTCACTCTTCTGTTTCTTCACCTCCTTCCACGACGAAACTCCAATGAGTGAAGTTTTTCCTTTTTTTCATAGATTTCACTTTCACCCTTATAGTTTTTAGATTTACAATATTACTCTTATATTTCCTAGAAAGTTCCAATATTATCCACTAACCATTATAAACTTGTATATTATTATGGTTATAATTATTTTTTTAAATAATATTTTTTTATTTTTTAAAATTTATTTTTAATATTAACATATTAAAATAATCTAAACACAAAAAAATATTAATTTTTATATATAAAATACCGTTTGAATCACTTTTCTAAGCAGCACCTATATAACCTACTTGTTGAGTTTTGTTTTGTTTTTTTTCTTTTTTTTTTCGTGAGATATTTATAACATGAAAATGGAGAATACAGAGGAAAATGAGAAAAAAAAAAAAAAAAGTAAAAGTGAAATGAAAAAGGCGAAAAAAGAGATTAGAATTGGGTTAGTTATTTACAAGCAAAGGTCGAAATTGACACTTCTTAGCATAAGCTAAAACCCCTTGAAAAAAAAAAGGTTAACATTTTATTGTAATAATATAATAATAATTTTATTTTTTTAAAAAAAAATTTATTAAACTTTTATTAAGAATAATAATATCTCTTCATAAATTTCATTAGTTATTTCAAGGACAAATAAATATTTTTATATTTTATAAATATATTAAAATGACTAAAATATCTTTAAAAATAAAAATTTTAAAATTAGTATCCAGGAGCTTTTTTTTCATTTTCATATTAATTTATTTTTGTTATAATCAAGTTTAATAAAAAGTAATTTTATACTTTAATAAATATAAAATATATTTTTTTTAAAAAAAAAAGAAACAGCTCTAGTGGCTAAAAATCCTCTTCTATCATGTCGTTGGAATCTTCGCGGTGTTTTTTTCATGGTGGGGTTGGCATATGGCAATAGCGGTGAGGTGGTTTGTCGCCTGTACTCTTTTTTTTTCTTTCTCTGTTAACCTCTTGAAATTTGCGCGGGCTATTCAAGATCTCTAATTTATCATCTTATTTATTGATACTTCGACCATGTTCCATATTCTTTTGAATTTTAATTTTTGTTCTTTACTCTTTTATAAAAATTTAATTTCTTTTCAATTTCATTATTTAACATAACTTGTAATATGTGTTTTTTTTATTTGATCCTCGTTCTTTTAATTGTTTCTTTTCTTTTGATTCTTTTGTTGAAATTATTTTTCTTTTCAATTTAACCCTTCATTAAAAAATTGTAATTTTTCTCTAAGTTATTTTTTATTTCAATTTTGATCCTTATTTTTTTAATTGCTAATTTTTCATTTTATATTTTTTTGTATAATTTGTTTTTCAATTTCATCTTTAGATATTTGAGTGGTTGAGAATTGTGCTTTGTGGTTTTTTCATAGTCTAATAACCTAAGTCATGAGTTTGAAAAGTTAAAACAAGTTAATAACACCTTATTTTTACTTATTTTATTTGCCAATTTTATAATTCGACGTTGTTTTTTTTTTTTTAAAAAAGGGCTTTGGTTATCCCAATTTCATAACCTGTGATATAAGTTTGGCGGGTTAATCAAGGTTGGTTCGACTCTTATTACCCAGGTTACAAAATTATCATGCTAACTTGGGTTGATTCATGTCCTTTTTTTAATCATTTTTATCTAATTTTATCATTATATATTTAACTAGCTATAAATTATCATTTTTTCTCTTTTGAAAAAAAGCCTTTTTTAAATGTTATTGTGATCATTTTCTTTTTATTTGATTAATTTATTGTTATTATCTATTTTTTTATTTTCTATTTAAAATAAAACCAACTTATTTGACCTAGTTAGATCAATGATCCAAGTTGCAATTTTTTTCTTTTTTAAAACCCGTTTGCATGCTTTACATCATTTTTTAAGAAAAAAAAAAAAAAAAAAAGCAATCTTGTGGCATAGCACGGTTCACATCTAGTAAAAAGTATAGGACTAATATTATAATATTTGGAAATACAGGAGTAGAAGTGAAACACATAGTTGTAAAATCCAACCAGGTATAATCTAGATTAATCTTTTCTAAAAATAAAAATAAAAATAATATTATTTTAATAAAAAAAATAAAAATAGTTAATAGGTTTAAGATCGAGTTTTAACAAAGTCAAACTCGAGTCCATCAAGCTAGGTAATTAACCCAAGTTTTTAAACAGGTAAACCATGTTTTTTTTATTCTTCTTCTATTTTTTTTTTTGTTAATACAGACCAGTCCAATTCTCAGGATTGACTAATTGCGCGCCCATCCAGGTTCACAACGAGCAATGTCCAATCTATAGGGATACAAATATACTTTACCCTTTTTTATGAATAACTACAAATTAGCCCCGAAAATTGTTTGCTCAACAAATGAGCCCCCAAAGTGACAGCGTATGGAATATGACAACACGACGAGCAGCACGAATTTCGTGCCCAAAGCATTTCACATTTAAGAAAGGCAGAGAGATGTAGTAAAATCTAAAATTGAAGGGTGGTATTTAACAAAACAAAGTAGGTTAGGGGTAAATTCAACTTGAACAATAAACCTTAGGGCTGTATTTTGTACTACACCCAGAATTTAGCCTCGCCATATCGAAGAAAAAACCTCCCCGCTTTCACACTCTCTCACTCTCAACAATACAGCGTACTCAACCTGCTCCGCCCCCACCTCCACTCCCACGACCACCGCCACCTCCTTCAGTGGCGTCTACTGCCACCCCAATTCCCAAGAAATTTCTTGCATTTACTTGTTTTGGCAGTTTTCTTTTGTAATGTTATTTTTCTCCAAGGCATTTCAGCGAACACGTTAAGTAACATGGCTTTTGTTGATCACTGCTCAAAATATATGCAATTCTAGTTTGATTGGAACCAGTTGTATACTGTAATTGTATCAATTGATAAATAAGTTGAATTCAATGAGGCAAGTTTTGTTCTGTTTTTTTATTTGGGTCACGTCTTTCTTTCTTATATCTAGCTTGGCAATGTTTTTCACATGTCACTGGTTTCTGTGCTAACACACAGGTGTATACAAGTAGAAGGAGACAAAACCCAAGAGGTCCCAAATCAAAGGTAAGTTTCGTTTCAATATCTTTCATCAGTACTGTCATCTATCATTGAGCAATTTTTGTCATCACCATAACCATCATAAGCCGAAATCCAAAATCAGGTTGTATTGTCTGTTTTCTTACTAATGTGGTTTGGATGTTGCAGGTCAACCTGTGTTGGAGGGGGTTTCAATCGCAAACAAGAGCCCTTCTGAAGTGCGCAACAAAAGATGACTGCACAGACCATTTTCAGAACACTCCTTGACAGACCAAACATCATAAGCTCAAAGTACCAGGCCAAACAACTACATGCTCAAATCCTTAAATTGGAGCCCTCCTCTCCTATTCACCTATCCAGACTAATTTCCATCTACTCCAACTTCAACCTCTTACATGAATCTCTCCTTCTCTTCAACGCTCTCCACTCCCCACCAGTTCTTGCTTATAAATCCATCATCAGATGCTATGTTGCCAATGGCCTTCTTGCTCAATCAGTGGCCTTATTTTTGCAAATGAGAGCTTCTGGTACAAAACCAGATCATCATGTGTTTCCTTCTTTACTTAAATCATGCGCATTGTTATCGGATATAAAATTAGGAGAGTCGATCCATGGATGCATTATTAGGTTGGGTATGGACTTTGATTTGTATACATGCAATGCCCTTATGAATATGTATGGAAAATTTCAGAAAGTATTCGCTGCTGTGGATAGCTTCTCTAACAAGTTCAGGATTGAGTCAGCACATGATCAAAAGGTTACTTTGAATCAAACTAGATATATTTTCCCTAAAACTAATGCAAATAGCACAATCCTCGATCAGTGTTACAGAAAAAGAAATTGCAGTTATATGGTAGAGGTGGATAGAAGGGGTTCATTAATGGATAGTGTGAAAAAGGTTTTTGAGAAGATGCTGAAAAGAGATGTTGTTTCGTGGAATACAGTGATTGCAGGGAATGCAGAGAATGGAAAGTATGAAGAAGCGTTAATGCTGGTTAGGGAGATGGGAAATGACGATTTGAAGCCTGATTCATTCACCTTGTCTAGTGTGCTTCCTATCTTCGCAGAATATGTGGACCTTCAGAAGGGGAAGGAGATTCATGGATATGCCATGAGACATGGCTTTGACAATGATGTCTTTATTGGTAGTAGCTTAGTTGGCATGTATGCAAAGTGTGCTCGAGTGGAAGATGCCCTCCAGGTTTTTAACATCTTACCTCAACATGACAGCATTTCATGGAACTCTATTATTGCAGGGTGTGTGCAGAATGGATTATTTGATGAAGGCTTGAGATTCTTTCACCAGATGTTGAAAGCCAAAGTTAAGCCTGTACCCGTTTCCTTTTCCAGTATCATGCCAGCTTGTGCTAACCTTATTGCATTACATTTAGGAAAGCAGCTTCATGGATTCATAATCAGAGTTGGATTTGATGACAATATGTTTGTTTCTAGTTCACTTGTAGACATGTATGCCAAATGCGGGTATATTAAGGTTGCTAGATGGATTTTTGATAGAATGGATGTACATGACATGGTCTCATGGACGGCTATAATCATGGGATACGCATTGCATGGACAAGCTTGTCATGCTGTTTCTTTATTTGAACAAATGGAAATGGAGGGAGTGAGGCCAAACTATGTGGCTTTTGTGGCTGTATTGACTGCTTGTAGTCATGCTGGCATGATGAATGAAGCCTGGAGATATTTTAACAGTATGACTCAGAATTATGGGATTGTTCCAGGATTGGAACACTATGCTTGCATGGCAGACCTTCTTGGTCGAGCAGGAAAGTTAGATGAAGCCTTTGAGTTAATCTCCAGTATGCATAGACCTGCGGAGGGTATTTGGCTGTCATTGCTTTCTGCTTGTAGAGTCCATAAAAATGTTGACTTGGCTGAAAAGGTTGCCGAGAATATATTTGAGGTTGATCCAGAAAATACCGGGGCATACATTCTCTTATCCAACACATATGCAGCTGCTCAGAGATGGAAAGATGTAGCCAAGTTACAATACCTTAAGAGGAATAAGGGCATAAAGAAATCACCTGCTTTCAGCTGGATTGAGGTTACAAACAAGACACCTGCTTTTGTATCAGGAGATAAATCCCACCTGTGATATGATGAAGTAAATGAGACGTTGAATGTCTTACAAGAGAAGATGGAATAAGAAGGATATGCTCCTGCCAGAAATGAGGTGCTTCGTGTTGTTGAGAGTGCAGAAGAAATCCTTATTATTTGGCCACAAAGAGAGACTTGTCTAGTTTTGGCATCATCAGCACCCTTCTGGGACAACAATTTGAGTAATATAGCAACAAATTTTAATTGATGTGCAGACTACTACATAGCAACAAAATTGATGTCAGAGATGGTCAATACTTCAGATATTTAATTGTCAGTGACAATAACCACTTCACCATTTCGGGGATTTTACATGTTCTTGTGGTTCTATTGGTGAGCAGAGCAAGGGACTTGTTTATTGCTCATCAAGCCTTGAAGATTTGTTTAGTTGCTGCAATTAGAGGTTTCTGTTGGAAATATTTTGTAAGCTTGCGGATCAAATTTTAATCCTTCCAGTTGTCAAGAAATGCCTTTCTCATTGATAATAGTAGTGGTTAAATCGTGTTTCTTTCATCAGCCTGTTACAAAGACAAACATGTTCAGGTTTATGCAATCAGGGGGTCTTCTTTGAAGTGATATAAAGCCTGGCAACTTCTCAATGAGTTAGGGCTCTTAAGGAAATCAGGTATAAACTTCTGTTCAGCGTTTTTGCTAAGTTTATCATTTCATCTTCCTTTTCCCTTCGAGTATTGGACTCGCATTCACCCAATGTGCAATTTTAAGTTCCACTCAAGATATTCCTTGTGAATTATGTTATGTTGGCTCTCCCAAAAAGAACAATCAGTAGACAGGGAATAATCCATCAGTCAATATACCAATACTAATAAAATAACTACTTGAATCTACAGTGGAAAGATGGATGCACATATATATGACTAGTCAGAATTGACTGAATAGTGCTCATGTAAAATAAAATAATAAAAAAAAATCCGCAAAGAGTATAATGAGTTGATGAGGGGACATTGATGCAGCGTAACATATATGTTGCTGGCCCTCATAGGAAACTCAAGGTATTCCTTTTGATTGTGCCATTTGCAAAAGCATCTTGCATGCTCTACCTGATATTAATTTGTTAGCATTTCGTTTCAGTTGAAACATAGATTTCAATGCTATGCATATGTTTGTAACTCTATTTTTCTCTCTCATCTTTCTCCTACAGCCAACTGGCAAACCAGCTAGAAACCCAGGAGGCCAGGACCATATGCAGAAAGATAAAATGGTCTTCCAGTCTGTTCCATTTCACAGAAAATTGGGAAGCAACTTTTTTTTTTTTTGAGCAAGCACCCTGCTTCTAAAGGTATATAATTCTCCTATTTATGAAGTGTCGATGGACCATTAAGCAATAGGTCCTGAATTCGTTTGCTGATCCCTGATACGATTCTCTTTTTTAGAGTAATCATATAATTGTTAATTACTGGAAATGTGACAATTTTATTCGTCTAAAGGCCTATGTTTGATGCAATTTTGTGTGTTTCATCTGTGGGCCAAGAGATCTGCAGTAGATTCTCTGGCGCTATTGAGTGGTTTGCTCAAAGGAATAGTCTGGGCATTGCTTACCTGGTGGATCACTTCTGGCACAGGTCTTGGGATGATTTTCCATGGTTGTCTAACCATGCCTTCGACTTCATACTACTTGATGACCGCCACCTAACATTTTATGCCTTTTGTTAGGCGATAAATGTGGAGTCCTCAATGCCAAATCTTTGAATTTGCCCCCTTTCAACCGAATAAATAAACGTAATAAAATCCTCACTTAAAAACATAAAACATCCAAGCTCGTATATTTCATGAGTTTCAAGCTAGTAACATGTCGATCCTTTTGTTATTCTATAAAGAAAAACACCGAGGGCGGTGTTACAAAAGCTGGAGTGGATTTTAGACTTTGTTCAAAAGGAAGATGTTCTTGTGTTTTTCCTCCTTTACAGTGATCCACGGTAGTAACTATACCAAACTTGATATAGAAGTTAGATATAAAACTATTGAATTGAAGGCAAGAATACCCCCAAGTAACCCTCTATAAAGCACACCCTATATAGGAACCATCTCCTTTTTTGCCAAGAAAAGAACCCAAAACAAGGTCTTGATCTGTTCCTATATCACTCAGCCATCTAAGACCTTCTAACATGCTAAGCAATGGTATGCATAGGAATTATCTTTGGGTGCAAACATTCCCGCTCCATCAAAGACTATGTTCTGTCAGCTTTGGTGATTGTAACCATACTTATTTGTTTGCGCATATTTTGTTATGCTATTTATCGGTTGTTGAAGAAGGAGCAACCGCGACATGGCGAGGATCGGAGGGGTGGATTGGAAATGCAGCCAGAGAATACAAGCCATGCTCACCGGATTTGCACACGCAGAGCATTGCTAGAGAGCAACTTTGTGAGCTCAGCAGAAGATGGAGTTGCTTCTTTTGTTGTTCAACACAATTAATAATCCATCACAGGCCGGCCAAATTTATCATCAACTATCCTGTCTGTGTGCTACATGCATGAATGTTCTTCTATTGCTGCTCCTGATTTTTTTCCTCCAGTTTTCATTTGTGATTATTTTCTTTGTGATTAATAAATCTTTTCATTTCAAATGCAAAAGAACAAAAAGAGAGTAAATTCTGTAGATTATCATGATACCATGGCATATTTAATTGTGGATTTTTTTTTGTTATTAACATGATGATTGTCCGGGTTAGCTTGCGCGTAACTCGACTAATTCCATGGACCCTAAAGTTAACGACTATGTGAGCCTTCAGTGGCCTTGAGGGAACTTGAACTCGTGATCATAGGGAAGCAAACCCAAGACTTGATCAATTGAGCTACCCGTCAGAGTTAATTTAATTTAATTGTGCATTCTTGTAGCTAATCTTGATTGCCCCTGAAATTGAGGAAAGTGAAAACCTGGTGATTGTTTTGTTCAATAACACAAAGAGGAAATCTGACTAATAGCTTTAGATAATTAGTACATGAATTAGCAGAATACTCTGTTAAAATGGAGGTTTCATTTTCTTGTGAGGATGGATCAGTCTCACTGGAGAGATTATGGATCGGTAAAATAATACTCAATTGCTTCAGGATCTTGCATATATGTGCTATAATACAGTTAACTGGCACGACTGATCACTTCTTTCTTACCTTTCCATGCTTGAAAAATTGAGTAGCACATATCAAGACTACACCTTTCACATTCAGTTCTTGAAATAACTAAACACTGTACACTTTTGCAGTATAGAACAAATATAACTGTTTGGGAACGCGGTTCAAATCGTACTCTCAAATTTTAAAATTTTTTTTAGCTATTTTTTTTAATATTTTCAGATCTTTTTGATATGCTGATATCAAAAATAATTTTTTTAAAATAAAAAACATTATTTTGATGCATTTTTAAGTGAAAAGCACTTTGAACCGCAACTGCTATCACAATCCCAAACACACTAAAAACATTTACTGTAGCTTAAGTAATAGCATGCATTGTGACAAAAACCCATTTCCTTGTTGGTACGAGTCGCGCCACAATTTCAAGACCTCATCAAGACTTCTAGTGCAAATTGTGCAACAATCTTCGTTGTCATCTTTTAATCGCCATAAAAAGCAGTGACACACCTCTTATTTCATCTATGCCTAATTTTAATGTGTGTTTTATATTGTGATGTTTTTTAAAAATATTTTTTGTTTGAAAATATATCATAATAATTTTTTTTCTCCACATTTGATACCAATCCATTAAAAGTATCGAAAAACACTAAAGAAAACATCAATTTTATGCTTTTAAAATACATCCAAAAGCAGACACTGTCACTTCCAAACACTTACCAAATAGATAGGTATGTGTGTTGTTGTCTAGCCAACTCTTGTTAAAAAAAATAAGAAAGAAGACTTATTACATGTAGCATAATTGTTTAATTTATAAGAATGTATTTTTATATTATTCAAAGTAAACTTACAATTGTTATTAAATTATATATTAGCATATCCAAACTTACAAAGATATATAAGCAAAAAATCATAGCGAGTATACTAAACTTATAATATGTTAAACTTTGACTTAAAATAAAAGTACGTGAAGTACTTGTTAAGACAATAAGAATTTAATCAAGCTAAAATTTTATTGTTGTCGATGATCAATATTATCAATGGAAGTTAATTATAGATTGTCATATAATATGTTAAACTTTGACTTATTGGCTCCATATGTTTGCTCTAATAAATAAACATCAACAACATTAATTACTTGCTAATTATATATGATACTTAATAGAACATTCATGTTTTTTTTAATAATCAATAATATTCAAATGATCATCCTTTTAACTAGCATTTTTTCATATAGTAATGCTTATCATCATACTAATTCTTTAAAACACTAATTGTTATTAATTTCTTAAGAATAATTATAAACAAAGAATATTATTCAATAGGTAAACAGGTTCACTCAATATAACATTACACAAGAACATAAATCCATTTAAGGACACAATATTTACTCTTAAGCCTTCATTATCTTGGGTATACTTCCCTTCCCTTCCATAATATACTAACTTAAGCATTAAAGGTTCTTCTATTCCAATAGGATACTTGTTTCTATAAAGAATAACAAACCTAGAGATAAATCTCAAATTCAATTTGAAGTTATTAAGACTTTTTTAGTGGCATTATCTATAGAGAACTGGACAAATGCTAAGCTACTTTATTCTCATCTTACGCTTTATCAAAAGTTTTCTCAATGGCCGATAACTTAAAAACACCATGTCACTATAAAGTAACTAATCTTCCTATAATAAGTATTTTAGATCCTTCAAATCTCTAACAAAATTACCCATTAAGTATAAGTGCTCAATATTGTTGTTCTAATATATAATAACATATTCGCACTCTTATGTTTCTTCAACAAGAAACATAACACCTAGCTATATTGCATTCAAAACAGAAACACTCTAGTTCCTTGAAAGAACAAGGTAAAATGATGTACAAGTAAGTATATACGAAAAGACTTATACTCCATCCTTCTAAAAAAGCCACTCCAGTTGAAAAGTGCTCCTCAACAAATCTTAACCATATGAATAGTTGCCACCAGTAATCTCCTAATGTATCTCACTTGCGTTCTACTTATAAAAAAAAACCTAACATGAGATGAGATTAATAATTGAACAAGCTTCTGAGAATGAACATTGCCTTCACTAAGTAAGAGATTCTTTATTTTATCATCGAGTGCTACAAACTCATCTTTCTAAAGATTGTTTGTCTTTCAAGGCTAAATTAAACAACTATGATAGATTTACATATCTAAAAGAGCACATACAAATCATCTTGGAGCTTATAACACAAAATAACAATGTTTTATGTAAAGTCCTTCCAACAAAATTTTATGGATATGCTCAGGTATGGTACCATAGTCTAAAACTTGGCTCCATCCTTAACTTTCATGATATCAATGTCAAACTCATCTACTGCTTTAGTACAAGTATATTACCTAAAGGAGCACAACTAAACTCTTTACCATCACAAAATAAGAAGATGAGGGCACCAGAACATATCTTTTAAGGTTTAACAAGGAAATGTTGAATGTATATTTTACAATTATTCCTTGTATAAATGACTATATACTCTCTTCAATCAAACTCTCCTCAAAGTGAATCAGGTAAGGGAAAATTATATTCAAATAAAAAAATATATTATGACCTAGTAAGAACACCTTTATTTTCAACAACAGAGAGCAGAATCTTCCAAGCATCAATTCCCTAGCAACCCTGGTGTGTCTAAAAGGAACACCAAAGGATCCATTTATGAGTGAATGATATTTTTTGAGCTCAAGACCACACCTCTAGCTGCCATATGTCATGAGGTGTTGACTTTCATCCAGGGAAAATAATTTGTATGATATCCACCTTTTATGAATAATGAAATGAATACAAAGAACCTCACTAAAGTTTATTTCTTTCACCAAGATAATGAGCATGTTACCAAGAACTGTCGTGCTTTGAAAAAAGAGATAGAAAGATTGATTGTTAGGGGTTACCTCTAATAATTTATAAGAAAAGAAATGCAACTTAAACAAAAAGCAAAAAAGGTCGACATATCCCAACATGCATTTTCTCAAGATCAAATAGGTTTTAAGGATTGTATCTTCACTTATATTAGATATTATTTTGAATTTTTCAATGAACAAATTAATATTGTTTCTCTAAGTAGTCTCCATATTTTTTTTTTCACGGTGTTGCTTATCATTATATCTTCAATGAAATCTCCATATTTAACAAAAATCTCCATGTCTTTAATGTAATATTTATGTCTCCAAACAAAATCTTCAAGTAAAATCTTTATGTCTCAAATAAAATTTTCATGTCTTTATATAATGATATCTCATTCTCCATTTTAAAATGTTCTCTGTTATAGACGAAATAAACAAGCCAACCTTCTAATAACATGATATATATATATATATATATATATATATATATATATATAAAATAAGCTTTTTTCTTTTCATCATATTTCTATTGATTAAGTCTTTCAATACATGAATGTTCAAAGAACCAGAAGAAAAATAATAGTACAAAAAGAAGAAGAAGTGACAATCTTTCCATTTGAACAAACCCAATTAGAAAGGTTTTCCTACTGTTTAAGGCTAGCCCAAACAATAAGATGGCTACTCATTTAGGACAACTTATCCAACCCCATCTTTTTAGTACCTCAATAATTGGCCTCGTCCTAGCAAATTTTCAAAGAGTTTATTGAATTGCACATACCAAAAAAGCATATTTACTATCTTTAAGAAAGTTAGTACAATGTTGTACTCTCTTATTCTAATACATGAATTATTAGTATAATGCCAATATCTATCTCCCTCGACTTGTCTCCTTAGAGAACACCTACTTTTTTGCAAATGAATATTTTTCTAAATTTATCTCTTGTCTCCTTATATGACACTTACTTTCTCATTGTCTCATTAAAAGGCGCCACCTTTCACGTCAATCACCCTTGAGTAACAATCCTTCCACTAATAGCACAATAAAACACAATAACTAATGACTCTACTTTTTAAGTTACCTACAAGGGAAAACAATTATTCTTTATCGTTACTTCACTTTTCATGAGTTAAGATCAAGTGAACAAGATATATAAATACCTCTTGTCACTGGGTAAACAAGTTCATTCAACAAAACATCACACAAGAACACAAGTCCATTCAATGACATAATATTTGCTCTTTTAAGCCTTCATTTTCTTGCTTATATTTTCCTTTTCTTTTATAATTTACTAAGTTAAGCATCAGAGGGCCTCTTATTTCGATATAAAACTTGTTTTGAAGAGAATTCCTAGCTTAGAGATAAAACACATATTCAAGCCTAAATACAACCATGAAAAACTCAAGTTCAATATGAGATTTTTATGACTTCATCAGAAATAGTGAGATCAACTAGAACAAAAATTCATTTAGTAGTGGAGACAAAGACAAACATGTTTTTATATCTGTCTCTAAGATAGAAACGAACTCAATAGTTGTACCTTAAGAAAAAGTATAGAAATGACATGTCTCAAGGATAAAAAAAAGATAAAAATTAACATCCAAAAATATCATTGAAAACATTTTAGTGAAATTCCAAAAACATAATCCTTTTCTTTTTATCCTACATTCAAAGAAAGGATGTATACCTTGCTATTATATATAATTACTTATATCCTTGTTTAATTGATCCATCAAGATTCAATATTTTTATCAATTTGCTTTCTAAGATGGAGGGGAATTGTTGAAACAACCCCTTGCTAATGAGACCCTTTTATTTCTAGTTTACATAGATTAAATCCCCTTAAAAGTTCGCTAAAGTCTTTTTTTACTGCAAACATAATGTTTTTCTATTTTGCAACAATTTATAGTCATAAACATAGGAACTCCATTATTTATTGGAGAAAGAGAAGATTGATAAATAAAAACATTCTTCATGATCCATTTGGGATTGCACATTACAAAAACAACATTCTCAATCCTCATATTGTACACAAGGCTTGAAAACGTGGGTTTTATGTAATTTTTTTTCCAATTAAACTATGTACATGTTTTTTTTATTGAATCAATCCATAAAACAAATATCAATATATTAAGCTAAGTACATATTTTTTCCCCTACCTTTTACCTTTTTTTAAAAAAAAATTTCCTTAAATATTTGTATTATAAATTTCTTTATCATTTCATCAAATTAAAATTGAAGAAAATTAACCAACTAGAATAGATTATAATTTTTTTTCATTTATATCAATAAAACATTAACCAAAGTAAATTAAAATTTATTAGAAATTTATGAGATAAGTAAAAAAAATTTCTAAATTTTCATTAAAATAAAAAACATTAATAATTAATAATTTATTTCAAGTTTAATAATAATACACATCAAAAGTAAAACATAATTTCAATATTTTATTATGTCTCGTTCTTCATCAACTAAATAGAATATAAATAGGCTTTGTTGCATGGCCAGTTTGATGAGAAAAAAAGCATAACTTTATATACAACTGTTTGATTGCACTCAAACCAGGATATGACCACAAGCCTTGAAATTAGGCTTAGAAGATACTATTTGAGCCAGCTTTGTTATTTTTATTTCTGGTTTTGGATTTCTAGTTTCATTTCAAATTTTATGTTGTTTCTTTCTATTTGATTGAGGATTCTGATATTTCTACCATGTAAATATTGGTTACTGATCTATTTAAGAAGTTGTAAACTTGTTTGAAAGGACAAACTATTACACAAAAAAAAAAATCAATAATAAAATTCCAATAAGGATTCTTATGTTTGAGATCATTTTTTAGCAACATTTTGTTAGGTGGTTCGGTTGAATCACTTATACATCATTATTAAACACAACTTTATCTTCATCTATTACTCTTTCATCTCAACTATTTTTATTTATTTTTCTTTTATTTCAAAATAGTAACTAAATAGTAGCTTAATCTTGTGAATGCTTCCAACACATAATTGTAACCCAAGTTTAATGAATAGATTTATAAATAAGGACAACTTTAAATCCATGGTATAAATAGGAGTTAGTGTACTATTGTTTATAGGTCTGAAAACACTCCTTAAAAATCATATAATTATTTAAGGTCTAGTCATAAAATAGTTAATATTATTGTGTCTTTAGTCTCACTAGCTCTTACCTCCATCACTTCTTTTAATATATCCCTTATTCAATCTTTTTCCCTACTAAATTCTATATAACTTCTCATGGCTTGGCTAAGATGCTGGAGTTTGGTAATAGGCTCAAGGTTAGCTATCTCTACACCTATTTCATAAACCATATTTTTCTCTTGTAATTCTTAAGGCTCCTCATCTATTGGTGGAGGTACCTCCTCAACATGTCGAGGTGTGGGTGCAACGCCTCTTCTTCTCATATCCAGACTTCAGATTCGATAAATAATCATGTTTTATCATAACAAAGGATAATATATATATATATATATATATATATATATATATATATATATATATATATTATCAAGAAGCATGAACCAATTCATATTAACAACTCAAATATTTATAATATTTGTCATGCATATGAAATATTATCCATTTATCTAACTTAAAACCTAACAAACACAAAAACAAGTACCGAAAGAAATCCAATTGATGTCTCGCAGGTGAAATATCAGAAATATCTTAATACAAAAAAGAAATACTAAAAAACACTTGACAGGAACATAAAGTCAATTTAATACTCTTAACATAGGGTCTAACTTATAACCCTATAAATTTAGGAACCAAACTGATCTTTTTTTCTAAAAAAAACCCAAAAATCAAATGATTTCCTGAAATTTGTAATTCAAAAGAAAACAAAACATGATACTTAATAATAATTCACCAATAAAACTCAATTATTCTTCAAAACCCATTTGAAAAACTAAAATTACAACCACGGACTAATCTAGATTTTATCTCAAAACTTTAGAGGTCATTGTTATTTTGTCAAACTTGGAGGACCAAACTAAAAATGTTATAAATTCATAACCATACTGGATTTTACCTACAATCCATCCTTAATTCTATTTAGAATCTTGAATTTTGCTCCAGGGATCAAATTGTAATTTTTCTAAATTTCGAGGACTAAACTATAATTTTCATAAATAAGGGACTAAGATGCAATTTCCTCATCCTCAACTCCAAGATACTTCTGTCAAGTATTTCTAGCAAGGGTTTGCCATAACTTCTTAATATTTCTTACACCTAATATATCAATTAAACCAATTAAACTCAAAATCATTATTTCTAACAAAATCATCTAAAAACCAACCAATTAAACCATGAATCATAACAACTAACTCATAATATTCCAATCAACTCATCAATTAAACGCAAAACATAATTTTCAAAACCCTAACTTCAACAAATTCAAAATCAAAGATAAATACCACAATTATACATAATATTCCAAGCAAGGTTGTCAATTCCGTTTCGGTAGGTGTTTCGTTTTTTCAATTGGAACGAAATGTTTCGGTTTCGGAGTGTTTCGGCGTGCCGTTTCGGGGTTGTACTGTTCATATATATATATATATATATATATATATATTCCACAAACATAATTCAAATTCAAGATAAATTAATTATAAATTATGCAATACAAACATAATGTCAAACAAATATAATTTTAAAATTTAAAATATTTTTAAATAGTAAAGATTAAATAGATCTTTAACTTAAAATAATATAAACCATATATTAATTTTTTAAAAATAATTTTTTTTGGCCGAAACGGAACAACCGGAATGAAACCGGAACGTTTCGGCCGGAATTTGGCCGGAATTTCCGGAACGGGCCGAGATTTAAAATGAGATGGAATTTATTCTGTTTTGTTTCGTTTTTTGAATTGGTATGGAATGTTTTGGCCATTCCGGGCGGAACGGAACGAAATTGACAACCTTGATTCCAAGACAAAAACATACTATAAAGTATAATCTTACAAATAAAAACTCGTAATTACAATATGCTTGAAAGATCAATTTTAGTAGCTTTGATCTTTAAAATTCACTACAAAGCTATGTTCCTTTTCTTTGCCAACAAACATAAATTTCAATAACAGAAAGGGGAAACCTTACTTTTACAAACAAACATTTCAAAATAAAACATAGTTGTACTAGAGTCTTCTAATTGAAAGATTTAACCATATCAGAAGACTGGATTCGTAAAAGAGTAACCCAATTTGATCCTCAACAAACCCTACAACCAAATGTCCAACTTAAACAAATAATCCAATACAACGATGGCATGGTTAAACTAACCTTCCACAGATATTCAACCAATTCTAGATTCTTAGATGAATCCTCTTCATCCAATATTATTAATTTAGGAAGAATCTCTAAGATCCACACTATCATAAATATACATTACCATACATACTCATATAGAAAATCAACCTATGATCTTTTTAGTACCAATTTCTAAAATGCAGATTATATCACAAATGTACCCAAGTTTTTATATAGAAACCTAGAAAATGACCGACCCTCTCTAGCAACCTCTCTATTTTTCTTTGCTATAAGGGAATATCCAAAATGAACTAAATATTTTAGAAAAAGAATTTATCATTAATAAAAAAATATTTTATTGATGATTTTTATAGCAACCATAACTAGAAAAAGAGATATTAGTTTTTCAAAAAAATTCTAATTACAATGAGGAACAAAGCCCCTGTTTAGGAACTAGTAAATAGTTTTCCCATTAAATCTGAATATCTTCCTTTGAGAAACCTCAAAATCCCTCATAAAGACAAAACAATTGAAGTTGTTCCTTACAAATCTTCAAATGAAGATGTTACCACCAATACCAAAGACATTATAAGGCAAAACAACTTTACCAACACAAGCCTCAATATCATAGAAAAACAACTAACTATAATAGAAAAACATATTCAAGAGTCTATATTTTCTCCTGTTGAAACTAAAAAACTCGTTGAACAAAAGCTAAAAAACTCAATTTTCAAACCATACGAAGTCACTAAAGCTATCCAAACTCAAATTCAAAATACCAAAACATATTTTCTTAAAGCCATTAAAGACCATCTTAACCACCCAATAAGCTTTCTCTTCCATCTTGATTGAGACAAATCCAAACCTTACTTTAAGACAAATCAATGTCCTTACCAAAGACCAAGAATTAATCCTTGAAGCCATCAAACTCCTTGATGATCCCCAACTACAAAAAAACTTACCTAGACAAACTCTTAAATACTTTTGATATACCATAACTACCATAACCTGATCAAAGTCATTCCTTTCTACCTTCAACCGGTACACATATTTATGATGTTACTACAATCCTAAAAAAGAAAAAGAAAAAAAATCCAAACCTTTAGCTACTATTCCAAAATTACAACTTGAAATCAAAACCATCAAGACTAAGCTTAACAACCTTAAACAAGCCCAGCAAAAAAATTCTTCCATATTACAACTACTTTTTACAAATAGGAAATGATTTGGATTCTGATAAGGAATCAAATTCTAATCATGATATAGAACATGAGCTAAAAGATCATACATTGACAAACATGAAGCGTTTTCCTAAAGATCTTCTCCATATTTTAATTCAAATTACTTCAAAAAGTATTTCATAAAAATTACCTTGGTTTTTCCAGATGATTTCCAAATAGATATTATCGTCTTATTTGATACATGTGCATATTTAAATTGTATAAAAAAAGAAATAGTTCCAAAATAATTTTTACAAAGTACTTCTAAAAAACTTTCTACAACAAAAAATACTGAATTAGAAATAATAATAATAAAAAACTCAAGCATCCATTTCAAACAATGGTTTTTATCTTAAAAGTTTTATTGTTGTTATAAATGATATTAATCATGTTGTTATTCTTAGCAATATTTTCATTAATATGATCACTCTTTACAAAACTAGTCATGAAAGAATTATTTTATAAATCAGTGGTTCAAAACTTGTTTTTCCATCTTGTTTTTCCATTCCTAGAAAAATCAAAACTAGAAATCTTAATTTATTCAAAGCATGTTCTATTCATACTCATCAAATAAACGCTTTGATTTCTAGAAAACAAACTCAACTTGTGCATATGAAACAAAACGTATTTTTAAAAATAACAGAACAAAAATTACAAAACCCTATTTTACAAAAAAAATAATTTTAGATTTCTAAACCAAAATAAAATTAGAAATTTTTTCTAATTTACCAAAAGCTTTTTGAAAAAAAAAACCAAGTGGTTAATCTTCCATACGATAAATGTTTTAATAAAAAACAAATACCTAAAAAAGTCAGACCTATCCAGATGAATGTTAAGTGATTAATACTTAAAAGTGCATTTTTATCAAGGTTTATATCATCATTTTGCACTTGAAGTATCAATAATTCCTTAACTAAAGCATGTTTTATAATAACATATCTAATAATATAAGATACCTTTAATTTATGGTAAATGTTCATCTTAAATGCAGGCCTATCACATAAATGAAAGGATTGGTTGTTCAAATCAAGATCTTGCTCTTGCTCTCTCTTTTTATATTTTTTATAATGCTTAAGTTTTGCTTTCATTAATATCTTGTTTATGCTTTTCATTTCTTTTCCTTTACTTAGTTAACTTGTATCTTATTTATATTCTTATCTTGTTTATGTATGTTTCTCTTCTTCATTATGTTTAGCTAAGTTTATTATGTCAAGGTGAAAATGTTACACTAATGATGTAATAATAAGTATAATATAAACTCAATATGGACTTCAATGCTTCTATCCTAAACAACTTGCTATTAACATGTCTTATCATTTTTATCTTATTAATTCTTAATACCTTGCTTGTTAAATGGTTAATCTAGATTTGTGTTGTATAACACTTGGTACAACAAATGCTTGACACTTTCATAGCCTAACTGTATGGTATAACCTACAACTTTGCTATGAAAGGAACTTGATTTGTTGTTAACATAAGTTAGCATCATGAATTCTTGATAATATTTAAAAGTATGGTGTTACTAAAATAAGATACTTAATATGATCATATTAAAATTTGTAATGAACTATTAAGGATAAATTATCTGATTGGAACCTCCTTTATGTGTGGTTTCCAGTTAATTAATAAAAAGAGTTTATACTATATTTATTTCTAATACTATTAGTGGATCCTCTAACCTTGACAATTATTTTATCATTGTTTAATCCTCATATTAATATTACATCTTAAAGTCCTCTTTTACTTATTGTTATTGTTATTGTTTATAATTTATATAGTTAACCTCTTCATGGTTCGACCCCGATCTTACTGGGTTATTTATTATTTCAACACTCCTACACTTGGGAGAAGACATCAATATTTTGGTCATGTCATTAAGCTAGAATAACACTACAAACTTGAAATCCATGATTAATAGTCTAAAGATCTTATACAAAAATCTAGATCACTTTGATCATGTGCAACTTTTTATGTTAAAAAATCTGAAATAGAAAGAGGCACACCACGACTCATCATAAACTACAAACGGTTGAATAAAGCTTTGAAATGGTTAGGTATCCAATTCCAAACAAGAAAGATTTGTTGCAAAAATTACATTATGCATTTGTATTCTTGAAATTTGATATGAAATCAGTTTTTTGGCAAATATAGATTCATCCAAAAGATCATTATAGAAATGCATTTACAATTCCTTTCGGCCAATATGAATGGAATGTAATGCCATTTGGATTGAAAAATACACCCTCAGAATTTCAAAGAATCATGAATGATATTTTTAATCCAAATTCAAGATTTTGCATAGTTTACATTGCGTGTTTTTTCAAACTCTTTAGAACAACATTATAAACATTTACAAACATTCTTCTATCTAGCAAAGAAAAATGGATTAGTTGTTTCAAAAACTAAGATTTCTCTTTTCCAAAATCTTATTCATTTTCTTGGTCATTATATTTTTTAAGGCACAGTCACACCTATATAGAGATCCCTCATTTTATTACTAAATTTCCTGACAAAAACCAGATGTAAAGGTTTTTAGGGAGTCTTAACTATATTTTAGACTTATATACAAACATTAGTTGTCTAGCAAATATATTGCATGGTAGGTTATGAAGAAATATTATACCATGGTCAAATGAACATTCTAGAATTGTTAAAAAAAAATAAAAAAAACAAGTACAAAAAATCCATTGCTTTCAAAGAGCCAATCCCCCAGCTCCTAAAATGGTTGAAATAGATGTTTCAAAGTTAGGTTATGGTAGTATCCTTAAGCAAGTTCAAAATTTCAAAGCACAAATTCTTTAATTTACATCTGCACATTGAAATAATAGTCAAAAGAATTTATTTAACCATCATAAAAGAAATTCTTTTGATTGTCATGTGCATTACAAAATTTCAGAGTAATTTACTGAACCAAAAGTTTTTTTGCATAATGATTGCAAATCAGCTAAAAAGGTTTTATAACAAGATATTCAAAACATTGCATCAAAACAAATTTTCATCCAATGGCAAGCTATGCTTAGTTTATATATATATATATATATATATATATATATATATATATATATTTGGATGGAGTTGAATTAGAATAATAAAAAATAATTACCCTTGGAGTTTTGGAGAAAAAAAGTATTAAACCATGCCTATTGGTAATCCTAATAGGTGTAGGAGCGACAAAGATTATGTATTGTCACTTGGAAATTGACCGGAAAAGAAATTTATTTGTGAAAAGCTTGTTTCCAATTAAAAGTGAGAAGCATTATTTGGATAATACATGTAGAATAGGTGGGTTCAAGATGATTTTGATAAAGTTTGAAGTGTTTAAATCTGTCTAATCTTGTTATTTCAAGGATTGCCATATAATATATTTGAGGTTTTATAAGATCTCATTGTTTAAAATTCCAACCTGAAGTAAAAATCTTTAAAGATGCTATTGAAGGATCAGGATAAAAAAAATTCCATCTTTAATAGACAAAATATTTTGGAAATTTTTTTATAATATATTCATATTTTCTTTTGAAATCCATTTATTTTGAGTAAAATTGATTTGAGAGTTCTTTAAAGATTAAAACAAGGGTTTTAGAGAGGAAGATCTTGTTTTAGTTTTGGAAATTGGTCGAGAAGATTTACCTTTGTGAGAGAATTTATGGCTTATAGTTTGTAGAGTGAGAAGTAGTTCTAGAGCATTTGAAATGGAATCTACCAAAGTTTGTAATTGGGAAGAATGAGTTGTTTCTTCCTCCTTGACAACCATATCAATCCATAATTTGATTGGTTTTGCTGAAGAAAGAAATTTTGAAAGGGTTCTTTTTTTTTTTTGTGGGGTTTGGAAATTCTGGTTTTTGTTGTAGGGTTTTTCCCCTGTCTCTGGATTTTAATGGTATTAAGATCTATTTTGGAGAAATTATCTAGTTAGAAAATTAGGTATAGAATCGGTATCTCTTTTTATAAATTCTATAAAAAAGTGTAACCAAACTGGTTTCACTAATAGTGAGACTATTTTGGACCTTTATATGACATTCTTTAACGTTATCCTATGGTTGAAAATGGTTACACCTTTTTCAAATAAAATTACAAAGCCACAAAAAGTAAAAAATGATTTCCTCCACCTCTCATTTTATGTTCAAAGTTCTTTGTTTCTTGGGGCTGCTTATGGTACTTTGATTATAATACTCATAATGAATCTCCCATTCTCATCATATGATTCAAATTTAAATAGTAGAATTCATTTGCAACAGAATTTAAAAGTTTTAAACCTATAATATTACAATCGTTAAAAAAAAATCAAAATGCTGAGATTAAGGGACTTAAACCCTCAATCTAAGTTTTAAGCTAAAAAATCTCATGCTTCAACCCTTTTTGTTGTAACAAAATTCAAAGAAGAATATTTTAAAATCATGATGCAACTCTTACAAAGTGATTCAAAATCAAATGTTTATATTTCTTCTTCATCTTCAGAACCCATAATTGATTTAGAAGATGAAAATGAAGATGACTATTTTGGTATTCTTCCTCCTATACAAAAATCCTAGGCACTTCTGCTTGTGTACATATGTGTGTGTGTGTGTGTATGTAAAGAGTTTTTCGAGGTAAAAAATCTTGATGGCCTATTTTTAATTTTGTTCTTTTTTTTTAGGGCCTTTATGACCATCTTCTCCTAGTTCTTTATACTCTTAATGCAAAGATTTATATCAGCACAAGGAGACAAGTTCTCTTCCACTTGAAAATACAATGAAAAAAACTTTTGGGGGTGGAGACAAGGTAGATAGCTACATTAGACAACCTTTCAAAGGTCCAATAATTATAAAATTTTGAAAAAAGTTCAATTTTTTCATCATTTTCTCCGATAAATAAGTGGCTCTCTCTTTGTTCAAGGCAAAAGAATTTTTTTAGACAACTCTTGAGAAAAGAAAATCAATATCTCTAAAGAAAAAACTTTATTTTTCTCCATCTTTTTTATACCAAATTTAATCACAATGTCAAAAAATTCTTGACAATTTGGATATTATTTTTTTTATATTTTATCTTTTATTTTATTTAAACCATAACAAAAACATAGTCAATAAACTTGTGCTAATTAAGAGGATATTTGAGAGTATGGTAACAGTTGTTTTTTTAAGTATTTTTTACTTAAAAATATATCTAACTAATATTTCTTTTATTTTTTAAAAATTTATTTTTAACATTAATATATTAAAATAATATAAATAAAAAAATAAAATCAATTTTTATTTGATTGGAATCCAAACAAAAACAAGGACCGAAAAGCTTTAAGTAACCTATTTAAAATTAAAATAAAAGAGAGAGAGAGAGAAGCAGCCAAACAAACGAACCGCCCCTCTTTCCCTTTCACACATCTCCAGATTCTTCATCTCACTTCGTCAGATCAAACTTTAAACTTAAAAAAAGTAATTATCTAAAGATTTACTGTAATAAATAAATAAACATAACCAAGTCCCAATTTCCATAACAGCATGCACACTCTAGTACACAGTCCCTCTGCCACCACCAATATGCTAGACCGGGTCCTCTCTTCGCGCCGTGTCACTTCCCACCTTGACGACGCTGAGACGGACGCCTCAGCCGACGACTCCAAGACCAAGAAACAGAACCTCTCTTTATTGGCTTCTAATTACCTCTCTCGCTTGTCCCACTTTTGCATATGTCCCACCGCTTGTCTCCTTATCTGTCTCTTATTAGCTGTCATTCTGATCACTTCTCTCGCTTTTCATTCCCGGAGTTTTGTCTGTGTTTCCGATCCGGGATCTCGCGCCGGGTTCTTCGGTCTCGAAGGGCTTGAGTCAGACTTTGGATCACTTGGTGTTCCCTGGTGTAAGTCTCTCTCTCCCTCTCTCGCCCGCCTTTTTCCATTGCTGAATTGTATATAAATTTGAAATTATCGGGTGTGTATGTAAATTTGGATATCTGGGTTGGCGACAGATCTGATTTTGGGTTTGGTTTTGTTAATCGAGTGGCAATTTAGGAGATATGGATCTTGAGTTTGATTATTGTCTCTTTGGTTGCTGAGAAAATGTAGGAATTATAAATATGAAAAATGCGAAGGAATCGATTTCTTTTTTCTTGGCATATTTCAGTAAATGGGTTTGTAGTAAAAAATGAGAATTGGAAACGGGGTTTTCCTTGTTTTTTTATGGAATGTCAGCTCGAATTGGCTAACTTTAAAATTGTAGCATGGGACTAATAGTCTAATTCTAGGTTGATTTGTTCTAAGGTGTTGGCTTTCAGTTCACAGGGTTGGAATTTTTTTTTGTTTTGTTTTTTGTGCTTGTGCATGTTCTGTTGCTGTAATGCTTCATTTTGCTGGTTTACTTTTCTGAATGTTGCTCATCTACTTGTAATTACCTCAAAAGGATCTGCATTCCTGTTTCTGTGCGTGCACAAGAGAAAAAAAAAATGTGGTACTATTTTTGGACTAAGAACCCTTGATGCATATTCTGCCCAAATTTCAGTATTTGCGGGTCCCACATGACAGGGACCTGCAACTAGTGAAATCTGAAAGATGCATGTACAAAGGGAGGAATGTTGAAGATAGATTTTCCCACATGCATATGTGTGAGAAATAAAGAGAGAGTACAGTGAATTTGGAGGATGTAGGAGAAGATGCTACTTGATCTGATTCAATAAAAGGTTGAATAAGGAAATTCAGATTCTAGCGTAATTGTGTCTACTGTCGAGTTTTACGGCAACATTCATAATTCTCAATCCGACCGTTGGATCGGGCTGAAAATTTACCCAAAGTTGCCCGGAATATTGTTTTATGTTGGGCCATTCTTTTCTTGTGTAGCTAGGATGAATAAGGAATCCTTGAAAGAAAAGGTTTTCGGAACATTAATGAATCCTTATGTTGCAGCTCATTAAAGATCCTTATAGAACTAGGAAATTTTCAAAACAAGATGCAACATCCTTATAGGAAAAGAGTCCTTGCCAAATAGAAAGTCTACAAGTCAAAAGAAAATAAATAACAAAATTCATACATCTTGTTCTAATGTATATCGCAAGGCCTTCTAAAGTCTGATTGACCTAAAATTTTACCCCAACACAGAACAATATTATAGGCAACTCTAGGTAAATTTTCAGCCCGATCCAACGGTCAGGTTGATAATTATGATGGTTGCAGTAAAACTGAACAGCAGGGACAATTACACTAGAATTCAAATTTCCTTTTTCAACCCTTTCTTGGATCACATCACAACTTATCCTCCAAGTCTCCAATTAAAGGGGATGATTTTTGAAGAAGGCTTATTTCTAACTATCACTTCAGTTGATGGTTGAAATTTTTTAGATATTCTAGGGAACTTGTTAATACCCTCAAAACATTTCATTCTAATTTATGGCTACCTCTGCATGATTCATGAAACTTTTTCTGGTGTTTAACTGTCTCCACTCTAACAACTCATCACCATAGTTTTGTCTGTAGTTGGTGAAGAATCCATGTATGATAATTTTTGTGAGTTTGGAAAAAAAAAAAATTCATCTTCTTGTTTCCTTTCACCATATTATGGAAATTTTTGTTTGCCCAGTCTAATCTGATTCACTGTTTTGAGTTTGATGGCATTGGATGCTATATTAAGTTTATTGAAAACCTTAGCTTGAGAATATAATTTGAGTTCTTATCATCCACTCCCATTTGATTTTTGTCCTTGGCAAAAGGCAGATCGAAACATGGAAAAACAGTTCAGTGGACATCCAAGGATTTAACTAAAGGCTTGGAAGAGTTTGTGCCAATTTACGAATCTCGCCCTATAAAAAACAACATGTATGGGATGGGTTTTGACCACAGCTTTGGGCTTTGGTTCACTGCAAGGTGGCTGAAGCCAGTTCTAATGATTGAGAGTGGTGCTTTCAAGGGGCATTCCACTTGGGTTCTGCGACAAGCAATGCCAGACACACCTATTATTTCTCTTTCACCCAGGCATCCTGAGAAGTACCTCAAGAAGGGACCTGCATATGTTGATGGTAATTGCACATACTTAGCTGGAAAAGATTTTGTAGATTTTGGAAGTGTTGATTGGAAGAGCATGATGAAAAAACATGGGATTACTGATCTCAGTCGAATTCTTATCTTTTTTGATGACCATCAAAATGAATTGAAGAGGTACTCATACAATTTGTCTAGTGCTGTTTACCTCTACACATTTTATGCACATGCATGTATTTTACCCTGCTAAATTTGCTCATTGCCAATTTTACTTAATTAATGATTTTATGGGCAGAGTAAAGCAGGCATTGGATGCTGGTTTTCGGCATCTTGTGTTCGAGGATAATTATGATACTGGAACTGGAGATCATTATTCCTTGAGGCAGATATGCGACCAGTCCTATATAAGAGGTGCATGTTCGTCCCCTTCTGCTCTAATAATTTCCGTGGTTGCTTTCTTTGCCTTTTTCTGGAAATCCATATTGCAAACATTGTTCTTCTGTTATCTTGAACTGCAAAAGTTTTCATCCTGTGAGGTGAAATGTCACAAAACAAAGAGTAGTGTTTTGTGTCAAAATAATTAGGTTTTAGGAATGCTATGGAAATTGGCCAACAGTTCCAATTGTTCCTGATTTGCAAATTTATTAGCTGCAGGATCTAAACAAAACAAATCTAACTCTCAACTTTGGATTTGATATTTTCTATGAGGCATCTTAAAATATATTTCGGATTAAATTGTAACTCACTCCATCGAAGAATCTTCCCCCCTTGCCCTTTTTTTTTTATTTAATACTATTGCAATCTGCATCTTACTGTGAGTCAGAGATTGAATTGGCTTTTCTGAAAGATCCACTTGTTAAACAAATTTCAGGGGGTGGCCATAGTTGCTTTAGGGACAGTGATGAAGCTAGGATTAGATTGAAAAGGAAGTTGTTCTGGGAGAAGGCAGTTGGTATAGATGAACTATGCGGACCGAATGAAGCATGGTGGGGTGTTGGGGGCTGGATGCGGGATGATTTCAATCATAGTAATAAACCAATTTCCTACGCAGAACATTTTCAGAACAGCAGGTTCATTGAATCAATTCTGGATGTTTACTGGGAGCTCCCTCCTGTAGCCGGCCCTTCCCTCACTCATCAAACACGATATGATCCTGCTCGCGCTACCAGTCCTATTGTTGAAGATGGCCGTTATGGCTTGTTCCAGCGGCTGGGATTAAGTAGACTTGATCGTTCTGTATTTAATGGTTATACCCAGATGGTTTATCTTGAAATCTCTGAACAAGAATCTTAAAGCTGTCTAGAATAGATAAGAGATCTTAGTTAGTTTTTCCCTGGACTGAAACGCTATTTGTTAATATTGATATCTTTTCTCCACGGTTGAAATTGAGCATTTCTAGTTGTTTCTTTATTTTACTATTATTATTTTATGCTGATGCAACTTTCAGATTTACGCCCGCATGCTGTTACATTTGTTTTGATATGTTTTAGCAATTTGTTTGTTAATATCTCCTTCTGTTTACTGCTATTGAATTTATCTTCTCTTTGGCACGAGCCTGTAACTCGTCTAATGCGGCAAGCACTGAAAAATCACTATCAGTTGACGACACTGTTTGATAGATTAATGAACAGTCCAGGCACAACAGCCAGTTTTCCACCATCACAGCCTCAAATGTAATTTCACACCTCTCATCCTGCCATCAGTAGAGGTCGTCGTGGTGGACGTAGTTGCCTACGGAGCTACCTCGAATCAAGATTGCAAAAGGCTTTCAAACAGGTTTAGGTTGAAAAGTAAATCGATTAAAATGTTGTTGTGGGGATTGAAACCGGACTTGGAGCGAACGGGGCGCTCTTCTCAAAGAAAAGGAGCTAAGAACAGCTCCCGCCATAACCCGTATCGCTTGTTTCATATTGTTTTCCTGCTCCATCTGATGAATGATCAGAATGATCTCGCGAATGCAATGAAGTCAGGGTTTGGAAGTTCTTTTTTTTAAGTGTTTTTTTTAAAAATTGATTTTTATTTTTTAAAATTAATATATTTTTAATATTTTCATGTACTAATTTCAAAAATAATTTTTAAAAAATAAAAAAATATTATTAACATTAACATGTTTTTCTGAATGATACTTTTAAAAGCAATAGTAACTACAATCTTAAACATGAACCACAGCGTAGCGTTCTAGTGCAAATCTGCGAGAAAACAGCTTCAACCAAGGATGAGGAACATTTCGGCAAATTACAACACACCAAATGTAAATAAACAATTGAGAGAGAGCCAAAGACTTGTTACCCACAAGCAATCCATTCATTTACACATTAAAGTACACTTGGAAAAAGAAAAGCTACGAGGAAACAAGGAAGCTAAACAAGCTTAAAATAATTTGGATGCATTCTCAATGACATCCAATCTAGTAAGAAGTTTTTCATTTTTTTTTTTCATTCACTAAATACTACGATCTTATAAACTCTCCAAACATATGCTTCATGAGCGAAGCGCTCATCACCTGAACACACTATAAGGCTTTCTTAAAATCCAGAAAACATCCTTCTGAAGCTTCATCACTTCACATTAATTACGGTTCTTGCATTTCTCCATGGCCCTTGGGGCTGCAAACAAGTTGATGGACAAAAATCAATTTCAAGAAAAATGCATGCATGTTAATGAACATACAAACAAAACATTAGTTAGATCATCCAATTTGGTTCCTGCATCCGAAAAAATAAAATCAAGACCATAATGGATTATCGGAGTCTTATGCTAAGAGTTCAGCCATGTTTAAAAGGAGCAAATATTATAAGCTTTAAATGTAGCATCATAACTTGGAAGACCTACCAAGTCCAATTGCTTCTGAACCTTTCATGATCCTCAATCTCCTGCATGAGTCGGTAAACATGCTGTCACAGCAAACAGCAGTAAAATTAGAAAGGAACAATTTGCAGCTAATGGAGGACAATAAATGGTTTGATACTTAGGTATCAGATGAGAGGATTTTGATCTTGAATGATGCATTATAAAGCCTCGTGTGTTTTCAGAGATTAGATCAACTATAATTCAGCTTCAAAACACTTAGGTTCAATTCTGTTAACCAGACCCTGCTGTGTTTTCAGAGAACAATTCCTGCAATTTCATCTCGTGAAAAACAAATCATCCAAGGAATTGATTGCAGAACTCTTGAAGTAAAAGAGATGAGGATTGCACTTACTCCCAAGGAACATCACCAACCAGCATCCAATCACCATCCTTGTCTTCAAATGTGAGAACATATTCAGAACCATGTAGATCCTTCAAACAACTCTCAGTTAGGCCATCTCGCGCTGGAAGCCCATGAGAACCACATTGTCCTGAATCATTCATAAATAAACATGAGTCAACAACCTCCAACTTTGACCACCTTATGGTGTATATATAGGTGCATAAATCATAAGGCAACAGAGTTTAATTGCAGAGTAATCTGGAAATTGCAGTGGGCTAGATATAATCATAACAATTTCATTAATCTTTTCCAGGGAACAAGACCATCAATCAACCATAAAATTCCAATTCCCAGTTATGGAACTGGTTCATTACAACAGGATAACATGAGAAAATCATTCATTCCTCACAAATCCTTTGGCACAGCTTATAGGCAGTGGCTCTGACAAGTGAAAATCTCCTTTCTTGAGTTTTATTATGAGTTAAGCATCTCTATTTTCTGGACCATACAAAAATAGAGCAGGTAACTTTTAACAGAAGTTTAGCCTATGAACCCTATAAGTGAAGGAAGGGAGGGGGGGGGGGGGAGCATGAGGGAACGAGAGAGGGTACCAATGGTGAAGCAGCCAAACATTTTCTCAAGAGCAGATGAGAGCTCCAGATAATTGCCGTAAGTTTTAAGGTCAACCTTCCTAAGGTATGGAGCACCATCCATGCTAACCTTTACATACAGGTAACCATATCCTGATTTGCCGTCGACATCTTCATTGTTCTTCGCCAAACTAGAGGCCATGGTGTTCTTCCGGAATGAGCGAATTGGTGGCCATCCTACCACCTGTGTCCTGTTATAGAAACTTTTGGATCAGCGATTTATCAAAGTTACCCTAACATACAAAGATATGATTGACCAAGACAAGATAAGGCAAAGGTGAACGCTTTTGATTGAAAGAAAAATCAAGCCTGAAAATGAAGAAATAAACTGCACGCAGAAACTCCACAAAGATGAAGAAATACCCACTATTTATTTTCAACAGTTTATGCAAGTACCTCTCAATTATTATATGGGAGGAAAATATAAACTCAACATACAAGTTTCAACCATGATAAATATCCCATAACAGCGACAGCATAAACAAAAAGTTTAACATGAAGCAATATACAGTCATCAACCCCTTCAAAGGAAAAAAAAATCCAACCAGAAAATCAGTTTAAACAATATTCAAGAAGGAAAAGACAAAACTTTCAAGAAAATAAATCCAAGGAGCACAAGATTAGGAAGGGAAAGAGAAATCAAATTTAAAGATCACCCCTTTCATTCCTAGGTCCCCCCAAAAACCAAGTTAATTACACTCAACTGAGCTGTATGCAACCCTCTGATTAAAGCTGAGGTTAGTGATTCCATTTATCTTTCTCAAGACAAAAAAAAAAAAAAAAAACATTCTAATATAGTTTGATTTGCTCACAGCTACATTTTCTTGGAACTAATGGTTTGATTTTCTTCCTCTATCCCACAATTCGGACAACAATTAAATACAGTAACAAACACAAAGTATCGAACCAAAAGACAACCCAACAAAGAAAATAACTCCAAAAGCAGAAAGGCAATCAACGCCAGCTTACTTTGCAGCAGGAGCACTGCTGTTCTCATTTGCAGCGGCCACTTGGCTGTTTTTCTCTTGAACTGGCTTTGGAGATTGAGCAACATCTTTCATCGCAGGTCCTGCTACCCGAGATTTCTGGGAGTTACCATTATCGCCTCTGGGAGAGAACAGAACAGCTCCTTTACTCAAATCAACCTCAGATCCATTACCACCAGAGAAAACCCATTTCCCAGTAGACCCATCAATGGCATCTGAGAAAACTCTCTTAGCCCCTGACACTAAATTCTTTACTGGGATAAGAGAATAAGCATTAGTGTTGTTGGTGTCAATATCTTTTCCAACAAGAGACACCCCAGCTGCGGGTACTGTTGGTTTTCTCTCTGGAGACTGAGACCCTGGCAAGCCAAGCCTTAGCTCAGTTTCTTTCATGTTGAGAGAAGTGTTGTTATTTTTGTTGTTGTTGTTGTTGCTGCTGCTGCTGCTGTTGTTTTTCTCTTCAGTTGAGAGGGTAGAGGAGGAAGTAGAGGAAGAGGAGAGCTTTTCAGAGATATTTTCCATTGAAGGAGTCTCTGACAAGCCTATGTAATCATGTTCCTTTGGTATAGAATACATCAAAGTTGGTCACAGAAGTAGTGAAAATATTGACCACAAAAGAAGCATGAGAAGTTTATGAACAAGAAGGAGAGAACAGAATGGTATCACAGAGAGAGAGAGAGTGAGAGAGAGAGAGTAGGCGGTATGGTTGATTCGCTTATGCAAGTGCTGGTTTTTGTTAATGCAGAAAAGAACTTTCATTGCCCTTTCTGTAGCTGCTTTGCCTTCCCTTTTTTTGTGATATTAAAAATACGAAAACAAATACTATAAATATTTGCTTTCTGTTAAGATATTTTTTTATGCGTCAGATTCTGTTAGCAAGAATTAGCAAATTTTATTGAGAAATTTTATGTTTATAGTAGTGTTTTATTAGTTATTTTATTTTATGTTCATAAATATAATTAGGAGAGAATTTTAAGATATGGGTGAATTTTATATATATATATGTGTGTGTGTGTGTGTGTGTGTGTGTGTGTGTGTGTGTGTGTGTGTGTGTGTGTGTGAGAGAGAGAGAGAGAGAGAGAGAGAGAGATTTTCTTCAAAATTAATTTTAAAAATAACTAATAACATATTACTAGTTATTTTTTAAATACCATATTTTTTTTTATTTTTCAATTTGTAATAGTTATTCTGATTATTAAGCAATATGCTGATAAATACATTACAGTACTGTAATTAATTCAAATATAATAAATCTTTACTAGATATTTGTTATTGCTATGTTGCGAGTCAGATTTAAAATAATAAAAATAAAAAATATTCATGTTGTAGGGAACTTTTTGGCAACGTTACTAAACTCAACCTAGTTGGTCAATTTTTAAATCTTTTAACTCGATTTTTTATTTAATTCGGGTTTCAAATTAAACTATATGAAACTTGCTTTGACATAACCCAAATAATTTGATGGGTCCAAAGACAACCTAACAAACCTGCAACTTGTGTTGTGGAATCAAATGGGTTTAATAACTTTGTTTTTTTTAATTATATAATAAAAAATAGATGCTCACAAAATTGAACATCAATTCAATATTAAGATGTTTGTTTAAGACTGTAATAATCTTATAGAAAATGTTAAAACAAGTTATGAAATCAAATTCTCAATCAATCCAAGTTAACCCATTAAACTTGTGATCCGGATCATAAACTCCACATGGTTTAGTAACCTTTTTTTCTGAAATTATTTTTTATTTAATTATACAACAACAAAAATAGACATTCAAAAAATTAACTAGTAACCAAATTCCAAGATATTTGATTGAAACCAGGATAAACCCAAAAAAAGAAAATCAAAATAAATTATAGAGACAAATTCAAAATAAACCAAATGTTAAAGGATAAAAATAGAAAAAACAAATCAAAAAAACCTAATTTTGAAGAATAAAATTTAAAAGAATCAAATGACACAAAAAAAGCTAGGTGCGCGGGCCTGGGTGACTCAAGATACTTGGGCCCTTTTAAAAAAAATCAATAAAAAAAATGAAGAAGAAACAAACAACATGTTCGCTACATGGGGAAACGACGCGTCATTTCTAGTTCATCTTGAACTAGTTTAGCTAGTCGAGAAATTAGACCTCCCATTTTTTAACCTAGAAAAGGAATTTTGAAAAATCTTTTGGCCCGAAAACACCTAAGAAACACTCTAGATACCTCAATAAGCCTATAGCATAAATTAGCAAAAACATTGATTAAAAAAAATGGAAAATCAGCTTGAATCCAAAAAAAATTTCAAGACACGATCTACTTTTTCATGCAAGATTAAGGTTAAAACTTTCCTTACAAAATAAAATTTATTAACACCAAAATTGATCTTTTTTTATATTTGAAATGTGGTCATTCGATGACTTTCTCTTTCCTTCGCAACGACTCACTCTCTCTCTTCCCTCAAACTTAAGGATTGATATATGAAAAAAAAAATATATGAAGTTTTGGAATAAAGCTTAAAATATTCAAACTAAAAGGACAAAAAATGAAGTTTAAAAAATCCCATATGCTACTTTCTCAAATAAGGCACCAAATGAACAGTTAACAAATAAAAAACTTTTTTGTTCCATTGTCAAATTTGATCCTTTCTTTTTTAATTTTTTAAAAGCAATCAAACCAAAATTGTTTTTTAGAATCAAGCATCAACCCAATATTAGGAATTTTTTTAACACCATAATAACATTATAGAAAACAAATCAAAATAATTTATCAAGCCTAATTCCTAATCAATGCAATGTGCAAGCATGAAATTGAAAAACAACCAACCAAACCGATTGTTTTTGCAAATCAAGTACCAACATAATATTGGAAGGATTTTTTTAACTCCGCAATAACTTGATGGAAAGAAAACAAAACAAATTGTCAAACGCAATCTCCAATCAACACAACGTCAAATGATAAAATTAAAAACAATTTAACAAGGTTAATATTTTTTTAAACATGAAAACAAAAGTTGAACAAAATACTAAGCTCGACCCATGTTATTCCTTATTCTTAGGGACCTCATTTTTTCCTTAAAAGCATCATCTTAGGTTCATACCAGTCTTTAAAACTAGAAGGCACAACGACCTATCCCTTAAAATTCAAGTTTTTAAAAAATGACACTAACTTGATGACAACACATTGCCTCATTATTGAATTTGTTTTAAGAGTTTCTTTTTAAAACAGGCCAGGCTATGTCAATCCCTAAAAACTAGGAGACACATTGACTTAACTATTAGAACCCAACATTTATATAAAAATAAAATGGTGAAAACTTATTGATATTATTTTTATTCGTTTTTGAAAATAAATATTTACATATCGTAATGGGTGAAAAATATGGATCGAGGTTGAGAGAGAATTGTTTCAATTTGATTTTGAGTTTTTTAAACTGTTTGGTAGTGTTTTAGAGTTATAAAAAGTTTATTTAGCTTCTTAAAATGTTTATTATGTCAACTAGATTGAAAATGGGTTTTATATTTCAAAAAATACTAGCTTGATTTTTCAGCCATCTCTTTTATTTTTTAAAACTGAACCAGTAGATGTATTGTCTAGTTTTTAAAAAAATAATGCCTTTAAACATAAAAAAAAAAAAAGACTAGACACATAGGCTTAACCTTGCACGCTTATAAGCTCTAGGCCTTTCTTTATTTGGCTGAATTTTTTATGTCTAGGCACCTAGCATTTTTTATGATTTGTTTTTGTTGATATACATTGTAAATAAAATACCTAGCATGATATTTAAATTATTTTTCAATTTTGGCATAATTTTTATAAAAACATTATACATTTTTATATTTCAAAAAACATCAACTTGATTTTCCAGCCACCTTTTTTAATTTTGAAAACTAAACTAGTAGACTTATTATCTATTTTTTTTAAATAATGCCTGTAAATATAAAAATAAAATAAAATAAAATAAAGAGACTAAACATGCGAACTTAGCCTTGCATGCTAATAAGCTCTAGGCCTTTTTTTATTGGGTTGAATCTTTTATGTCTAAGAACCTAGCATTTTCTATTATTTGTTTTTGTTGAAATACATTGTAAATAAAGTACCTACCATGATACTTAAAATATTGTTCAATTTTGGCATAATTGTTATAAAAACATTATACATTTATATGGGAATGTTAAATTATTATTATTATTATTATTATTCTTATTATATGCCCAATATGAGAAAAAAAATAAAAAACTTGTTCATGAATATTCAATGAATATAGAACTTATGTTTTTTTATTTTATTTTCAAATAGATTTTGACATTATTTTATTACTTAATAATTTTTTTCCTTTCAATCATAAGTAAGGATAATGAGGCATTATTTTAAAATTTTTGTATAGTAAAACTTGCTTTTAAAATCAAGATGAGTTCTTATTTAAAAAAAGTACTTGTGATTGAAAAACATATTTTTATTTAAATAATAAATATATGTATTAATAAAGCAATAGAGTTTAGATTAGAGAGATATATTTTTCCTCCATATTTCAAATAATTAAACATTTTGATGAACCTTATTTTTTATTGTCGCGGCCTTTTATTAAAAAAGCATGTTGGTAATAAAATATAATGCCATTATTTTAAAGAGAATCATGGTTTTTTATGAGACTATTAATTGTTTTATGAATAATTACTTATTAGGATTATATACAAAAACTTTAAAACAACTTATTAATTAATATTGTATAGGAATGAAATATATATATATATATATTAAATAAAATTTGCTTTTGCAGTTGTAATAAGTTTTTTTTCCTTGAAAATTAATATTTCTAGTAAAACAACAAAGAAAATGAATTAATAAAAAATTAGTTTTTCATTAAATATGTGTATTTATCTCTTTGGTTTAAATCATTTTTGTTTTTTTCTAAATATTTTTTCTTATTGCTTTTACTCGATAGACTATGATGCTAACAAGAAAATAATTTTATTGTTAAAAAAAAATTACAAGTATTAGAAAAATAAAATTTTTTAAAATAAAAATACTTTTATCGTTCATAATATTTTTAATTGTTTTCATGTGAATGTATATTTTTATAACTTAGGCCACATGTTTGTTTGATGAGTTAACCAACCTATGTCAATTCAAAATATTATTATTTTATATTTTTTTATATAAAGAAAATTAAATCAACATATATTTAGTTTTATTTTTTTAAAAAAATCAAACTATATTCTAATTAGTTCAACTTAATCATTAATATAATTATAAAATTCACTATAAACTCTCATCCAGTTTAATTTAAAACTCATCATAAGTTAGAAGAAAAGTAGGTTTAATATAAATAGTAATTAAAAAATTAAGAATTAAAATCAATGCAAAAATAAAATAAAACTAATTGAAGAAACAAATTAATCAAAATAAAATTTTAATAAAAAATTAAAGAAACCGAAGATTAAATTAAATATGAAAATAAAAATAAAACTACCTTTATATTTTATCAAAAGAAGAGAGAATAAAGAAAAGGAGAAGAAAAAAAATCTACCGAAACCACACAGTAAGTCTTCTGCTGACACGTGCCCATCCACTATGAAGATATCAGTGAGTCAGTAAGCCCGCACACGTGGCTTGAAGATTGTGGGCTCCTCTTGCAGGGTAAAATGGTCATTGCAGAATGCAAAGACAGTAAATTGTGTGTCCTTGTCAACTGTCAAATGCATGTCCACCGACATCTCACTGTGCATCTTCCGGCAACCTTTTACGAAATGTCATAAATGTGTCATAATTATTATTTTCTCGCTAATTACTTACTTACTTTATACATCTTGCACCGTATATATACCAATACATGCTACTGTCAAGTGTCAAGAGCATGAGGAGACGGTAATGAAAAAAAGAAAAAACAGAAAGAGAGAGCAGAGACCAGAAAGTGAACAACCGTGCGTCCTTAGCTTGCCTATATAAAAACTCTGTGACAAAATTTCAGATCCGTGATGATAGCTCCTCCTTTTTAAAGATTTCCCTCGATTTTCTGCCTCTATTATAATAATCTTGTCCACACTTGCATGATCATTGCTCTTGACAAAGGGTTAAAACTGTAATCCTCCAATTATAACAACAACAATATTTATAAAGTGTTTTAAAATTATTTATTGCAGGTTGAAGATTTAGAGAATTTATTGACAAAGGGTTAAAACTGTAATTCTCCAATTATAACAACAATTATATATACTATTTTTAGATTCTATAGCTAGATATAACTGGATTGTTGTGACTTGTGAGTATAAAATAAGAGAATTTAATGATGATCTTAACGGTGTATTTTGTATTACAATAGTTTTTATGATTGTGAATATAAAAAATAATTTAATGTGTTTGGTTAATAATATTTTTTAAATTGAGGTTATAAAATAATTAATATATATATATATATATTAATATTGATTATTTTTAATTAAAATATTGTTGATTTAACTACTGATATTATATTATAAAATTAATTATGTAATACTATTGAATAATGTTTTTAAACTAGTTTTTCAAATAAAACATAATACTTAAGAAATCTTTTCTAGTATTTCTTAGATATTAAAGAATTAAAAAAAAACAATGACAAGTTCAATGGGCATTAAACATTGTTAGCATGATGCATGAATGTGATAATAAAAAAATAATAACAAGTTTCAAGAAGGGAATGTAAATTGCTAATGGAAACAAGGAGATAATGAGAAACAAGTCAAGAGAACATGAAAAGTAGGTATGACATGTTTTTGTTGAACCCGCGATTATGCCACAATTATTATAAGGGTCCTATATTCTTCAACTAGTATTTTAATATTTTTCAAATAGTCATTGATAATGGTTACACTACACCACATTTTCTACCACAAAAACAAACAGCCTCTAAATAAAACATGATTACACAACATTCAACTCCTCTTGAAGGCCTCGCCATTCTTGAATAGTGAGTGTTTCTAACACACTTTCAGTCTGGTGTAGATAGGTTTTTTTTTCTTCATTTTAATTTTCTCTTGACTCTTTAAATTCTAAAAAAGCACGCTTTAATTAATGTTTTCTTTGGATTTGATTTGATTTTTTTAATTATTACTTGTTTTATTTAAAATAATTTCAATTTCATCATCTTTATATTTCAAATTCGATCTACATTCTTTTTATTGCTATTTAATTTATTTGAGATAAATTGATTTTTTTTTTACTTTGACAAGTTTTTAAAATTGGTTCGGAATTAAATTTCTTGATTGAACTCGAGTCTAGGATTGATTTCATAGGTTGCTTGGTTTTTTTTTTTTATTTTAATCCTTGAACATTTATTTAATTGGAGATTGGGCTCTATGCATTTTTTTTATATGCTTTTTATATGATTTTTCATTCATTTTGAAAGTGACACAAATTATTTCAAGTCTTTTTATTTGTTGTTCTCTGTTAAATTTAGCTTTTCAAAAGAAAATTTATTTTTTAATTAAAATAAATTAATCGATTAAATATAAGCATGGAAAGCTCACTTCATAATATTTTTTTGTTTGTTTTTTGAGTTATTGCTCTTATGACACGTGTTGACTCTTTTGGTGTCGTCATGTAACCTTTCATAATGATACTAGAACCATTTCAGTTAGCTTTTTCTGGTGATAAAGTGGTGTTCATGGTGGTGTGATATTAGTAGCTTATTTTTTATAATTAATCATTGTCAATTTTTTTCATTTTATATACCTTTTTCTAATTGTGTTATTAAATTGACAATGCTTATTGAACTCACTCAAGTCAATGATCCGGGTCTAATATTTTTCTTGTTTCTTTAAAAATATTGAAAACATCTAAACATCTTTTTTTACATTAGAAAACACTTGATCCAAGTTGAGACATGGCGTTGTTCACCTATCTAGTCCTTACCCAAAATTATATTATACAATTAATTAAAATATTTAAGGGAAGGAAGCAATGTCAATCACTTATAAATGTTTATTTTTTCTTGATTCAGTCATTCAACTTTATTTTTTTGTTTTACAATCTCAACCTTCTAAGTTATATTAGCATAGTTTTATGTGTTGAAATGTTTTTCTTTTTACATGCTCTCACATTTGCGAACTCTCAAGAAATATTTTGAAAATGAATTAAAAGATCAATTTTGCAAAATAGATTTTTAGGTTATAGTTAAAAAAAATCCAAAGATCAAGGATCAAATTTAACAAAAAAAATCAAAACATACCCCATTTTTATTTTAGCATGGGAAACCTTAATTTGATCCCTGAAGTTTTAGTTTATGTATTATTTGGTTCCTATTATTTAGCATTTTATGTTTTGGTTTGAAATTTTTCACATTTTTTTTATCCTATATATTAAGAGAGAGGAAAGAGAGAATCATTGAAAAATAATAAGGAGAGAGAAAGTGCTTGAATAACAGTATTTGGACCTCCAAAAAATCTGATCTTAGAGAAAGTGGTTGGATGACCATATTTCTACTACCAGAAAGACTGATTTTGGTCTGAATAGATTTGTATTTTTGATAGAAGATAAATGAAAATGGCGTTTTCCTTTAACTATACTAGAAAAAATATATCAAAGTCTATACTTTTTTTTTATTAGTTTAATATTCACTTTTTAGAGTGATTAAATGATATTTTAAGATTGAAAATGCATTTTTTGAGGTTCTTATTGTGTTTTTTCAAGTGAAAACAATTAGTTCTTAATTTTCTGGTCACTAGAGGTGACCAAAAACTTGTCCAGCAGATGATGGGTCCTTTGTTAAAGTAGATGACATGTTGTCCGTTTTAAAAACTTGGAGTTGATTCAAAACAAATAATCAACTAAACACGAGGACTTGGCCTTCAAGGCCCGAGCACGTAGGCCCACCATTTTAAGGCCAGGCGAGTGGCACTAGCCTTCAAAGCCTAAACAGGTGGGCCTAGCTTGTCAGATCCATCAATGCCCTGTTTTTTTTTTTCATTAATTTTTAATTAATACCCTCTCACTTATTTTTTAAAATTATTTATTTTTAAATTTTTTAAATTGTAATTAATTTTCTTAATTATTTTTTATTTTCATAATATTGCAAAGAGATTATTATAATTTGTCTTTAAATCCTTTCTTTTTACTTTACATAAATAAGTTATGTTTTCATGATGCATTTATAAAAACAAAAAAAATATGTGTTCTTAGCAATTAAAATTACCTCTAAGATAAAATAAATAAAAACATATAAAATAAAAAGGATAGTCGAGGCAAAACATTTGCATGTTTATTCATATTTTACTATTAATAGGAAGATTAACTTATGTTTTAATATTTAAATGGTATTAACAACTTTTTTTGACTTATAAGTTCACACACACGCACAAACACATATATAATATTTTTATTAAGCATAAACATTTTCTTTTTATTTTTAAATTAAGAAAATAAATGATACCTGAAAATGCATTCACAACATCGATGACTTCTTCTTTTGTGTTATAAATTAACTTGAAATTCTATCTATAGTATGACACAAAAATACTATATGTTTTGATAGTTAAATTATTTTGTTATCAAAAAAATAAAATGAAAGGGACTAAAATTGATATTGAGGATGAAATTGAGAGTTTTTTCTTTTGCAGTACTAATTGTGTCAACGTCTTTTAAGATTTCACGCTTTAGGTTTTTGAATAAATTCTCCTTTTTAGTCCTTCGAGTTTAAAAATTATATGTTTTGATACAAGTATTTGTTTTTTTTTACATCTTAGTGCCCTTGTTTATAAAGGAGAGAGAGAGTCATTAGAAAATAAAAGAGAAAAGAGAAGTCATTTATTGTCCATATTCTATCAACCAAAATATTATTCTTGGTGTCGATGACTTCCATTTGACAAGAGTTCATTAGAATTATTTTTTACCATTTATCTTGTCGAACAAAATAAGATCAGATTTGAGGAAAAAGATTTTTTTCGGGTTGATTTTGTGTTTTTCAATCAAATTGGGGTGTTTTTTTTTGAAGTTGATAAGTATTTTTTTTTCTTTTTTTAAGGGTTTTAGGCTAAAACATGGTAAAAATGGAATTTTGGGTTAAGAAAACCACTTTTTGGTTTTTTAGTCACCTCTTTAGAGCCCGTTTGGAAACACAGGCCAGCTTGTGTTTCTAAAAAAATTATTTTTTTTATTTTTTTTGGATCGTTTCGATGCGTTGATCTAAAAAATAACTTTAAAAAAAATAAAAAAACATCATTTTGATGCATTTCGGCATGAAAAGAACTTTGAAAAGCAACCACAACTACACTCCTAAATAAACTTAATTAGTTGAACTAGAAAAAATAAACAACACGTCATTTATTATAATAAACAACATGCCATCTGCTTTTTTTTTTTTTCAAAAAATAATAGTAGAAAATATGTCATCCACTCTTTAACTCGAGAACAAAAGGGCTAGGCCCGTGTTTATGACCTTTTCTTTTGATGGTTCACACTTGATGGGTGCTGAGCCACCCCCCAAGCACATGACTTTTTTTTTTTTTTAATATCTTTATCTTTTTTGTTGTTGTTTAAATTGAAAATAACTGAAATAGACTAATTAAATACACGTTGGATGTCTGATCAAGTGAATGTTCTATTTTAATTGATATTAATTAAAATAAATAAATTTAAAAATATTTTTGTTATACTTTTTTAATAAAATATCGATTTGCCTTTACTTGGTTTTCAAATAGAGTTGTATCATTTCTTTTCTAATATTAGTATGTGTTTTTTTTTTTGCAACCCTATCTATTTTTTTTGTTTAATTCTACTCAATCACTTTTCTAGCACATCTATTTTTATTATCATTTTATAAAATATAAATTTGGTTTTAAAAAAAAAGAGTTATCAAACACAATCTAATTCATGATCATGTTATGAGATTAATATTTTAATTTATATCCATCTCTTAACTTTTTAATTTAATTGGCTTTAACGATATTTTTTTAATTTATTTTATACATTTAATTATAGATTTATTTAACTAAATTCATGTACAGTGAAATTTTTTTGATATAAAAAATATTAAAATGTCCGTACATTCATTTTCCTATTATGTTTTTTTTACCCATGGAGAAGGACATAGTTTAATACTTAATACAATGGTGAATTGCAGAAATTAACATTAATTAAATGAAAAAGGAAAAGAAAAGAAAAAGACAACACAAGTCAAGAAAGCGATTGGGTTACTTTTAGCTGTGAGGGGCAGGGAAGAATGCGATGGTAATTTTATAAGGGTTAATTCTGTGCGTGGTTGGGGGAGCTGGTGCCTCTTTCTGTCACCTACGAATGCATCATTGTAATAATTGTGTGTAATGTACGTAGGAGTCACGCGCCATAGAATCGGACGGTGGGTGACGAGCTACATCCAGATTTGATAGCTTAAGATTAGCCCACGTCACGAACATGGAGGGGTTAAGGGGTTTAACACTACTTGAGCAGTCGACTCGTCATGATTGGGTCATTGACCAGACCACCCGTTAGTAAACGGTCAAGTAAGGCGGTAACTTGACCGTTCGTTTACCGTTTGTCGCCCTAAAGGGAGAGAAGATTTTTCCACTTTTCTTTCGGACTGCCTTTTGCAATTGAATATCAATTTTTACTCTCGTCTTTTTTTTTTTTTAAAACCCAAAGCGAAAAGAGTAAGAATCCAGCCATTTATTCATCAGGTAAATATAATAAATGTAGAAAGAAAAACATTGCACACAAGAAACATGTACTTTAAAATGCATGGCCGTAAGGCAAGTCTCTCTCTCTCCCTCCTCGGACATGGTGGAAACTTCAAAAATCCTGTGTCTCATCTACCCACAAACCACTAATACCAACCCACTGACTATCTAGACCACAAGCTTCTATCCATGGAAAAAATCAAGTCCATTAGAACCACAAGCCTTTTAAAATATACCATCTTTTCCACCGGCAAATCTACTTCTACAAAATGTCTGGGATATAATTCAAAGTTCATGTCCCCCAGCTTCACGTTTGGGATTTTCACCACTAGCAGTGGATCTCAGATGGAGATCCTGGCAAGAGTGAAATGAGATCTTATGAACACGAAGAGCTGCATCATTCAAGATTTGTCAAACCTTGTGATGAATCGAAAACACCAATCAGCTGGGTAGTGGGAGGGAGTTCTACACTTGTATATGGGAGTGAACTTACCCTCTCCACTTAGGGCAAAAAAAGAAGAAAAAGTGCTTATAGTAGCTAGCATTTACTCATTCAATTCTTTTTCCTCTTAAATAATAATAATAATAATAATAAGAAGAAGAATACCCTGCTCTCAAATTGCAATGATGAGGTGTTTTCCTTCTCGTTTCCATTTATACATGCATAGGAAGTTCAGTGCATTGTATCATTTGAGAAGGCGGCAGCCCCTTGTCACTTTAATGAGGGCTCGAGTGGTGGGCACAAATCATTATTTCTTCTTTCTTGATTGCAAGTGGCTGCTTCCTGTATAAATCACATTGCTAACCTTCCTCGATTTTAAAACTATCACCAAATCAATATTCAAGATCGATGCATGTGTTTTGTAGCAAAACTATATATCCACAATCTTTTATATGACTAAAAAATCCCTTCAAATACTATGCTACTTGGACTACCCTACACATTATTTAAACTGTTGATTGCCTAATTAACAAGGTGCATTCTTGGTGATTCCAAGACGCCAAGATGTGGAGGTTTCGCTTTCGATTATAGCAAAAATGTTACAGACTCGTACGTAATGTTCTTCCACCAGACAGAGCAATGGAGGTGTGAGCTCTCGTTACCAAAAAAAAAAAAAAAAACATAAAGGACAGCAAGCATATAAAAATTCGAGATTTGGCTCATTCAACAGGCAGTAACATGCATGCTCTTGTTGTTGAGTAACCTCCAAGAACTGACACCAGATACTGTAAGTATGATTACAGGTCAATTCTAAGATCTTGGTGCTCCCTCAACAGTGCAAAAATCTGCTTTTCTATGCTGTCAATACGTTTTGTCTTGAGCACTTGCAAGCACGACTCAACCTCGAGATGACAATGAGGCCCTAACCAGCTAGCCGCTTTGATATCATTGAAATCAGTTTTCATCTCCTCCCTTTTTCTATTATTTTATGAGCTAGCTAGTTTTTCTAAAATGTTCAATATTGATGTGCTTTGAGAAGGAACTATCCATACGTACTAGAGGGCGAGCTCTTAGGGACTCGCGTTTTTTGTATGACAGTAGCTCCCCAAGCTGCATGGCCCGTCTCTGAATCGACCTTTGAATTAGGGCTAGATTGTAGCAGGAACTAGGGTATCGTGAATGGATCTCTTTCGGTGGGTTTTTGCCCTTCCAACTCCAGCTGAAAAGCTTCGGAATATTTGAAACACATCCTTATCCTTGCAATCCCTTTGAGCTTCATATCTAATCTGAAAAGAACTAGATCAGGAATAAAATCGGATCTGTCAATGGCTCGAACAAGTTGCTGTGATGAATTCTAGCTATCCCTGTTCATCCAAAAACAAACCAGGATTTACCCACCATCGTTCTTGTGTTCTTTGAGTTTTTTCTTGGATCAGACTCTCTTTGTTATTATTATTATTTTTCTATTAACAGGAAAATCCGAATCAACTTGCGTGCATTTTAATTAATTTTATAAACTTTAAAATTAATAATTATATAAGTTTTTAATGATTATCATATCAACAACTACAAAACTTAAACTTAAAATAACAACAAAATAAACTTTTTAATCTTGAACTTTTATCAATTAACCAACTTTCTAATTTTTTTTTTCATAGAACTGGATGGGTGATGTCTTGGAGGAAGTTCCTCCATCCATAATGCTATCAGTTTTTTGGTCAATAAAATATAAATAAAACAGAAAATATCATTTTTATTTTTATTTTTAAAAACAACGAAATTAAAAATATTTTGTCCACACCAAATGTTTTTTTTAAAAAAAACTAAAATCACTGAAAAATGTATCATTTTCTACAAAATCAATAGGACACATATTTCTCTATAGTTTTTCCTTTCTATTTAAATCTTTATTACAAATTACAGAAAATATTGTTTTTAAATATTGACATGGATACATGGTATATATTTTCTTACGGGGTTTTTCATTTGTGCACTTGTAAGGAATTTTAATTCAATCATCCATATACTTTTGTAAAATTGCTTTAATAATGTAGGGAATATTTGAAAAACATGTAGGATTTATGCCTTTGCTAATAAATTATGAAGGCAACTTTCTTAAATGAGAGTGGTGACCCACTTGTTTCCCACGCCTCATAAAAGGTCCACATTGGACTGGCACTTTAATTTAGTATAATTGAGGCCCCCTCCTCCATAGATGACTACTCGTGGGTGCTTGCTAGTGCTCATCCGAACCTTGTTGGTTTTGACCAAAGTCGCTTTCCCAATTGGCAAAAGCTTACTTCCATGTTTCAGGTTTTTTTTTTTCCCATCATTTCTAAAAATTTAATTACTGTGCTTGAATTAAACTTTTGACTCGGTTGTTTACGGTGTGATTATGACTTTAAAAGAATGTTCGATAGGGATAGGGTTATTTTTTAAAGTCTATTTTTATTTAGAAATATATTAAAATAATATATTTTATATATATATATATATTTTTTTTTTAATATCAGTATATCAAAACGATTTAAAAACATAAAAAAAATTAATTTAAAACAAAAAAATAATATTTTTTTTTATTTTTTTTTAAATATTTTAAAATCACAAAAACAAACAAACTTATTATAGGATAAACAACAAGAAACCTCATCATGAAATTACTATGACCATTCAATAATCTGAACATGCTTTGAAAACCCTTTCAAATTTAAAATGAATGATTTAAAAGGCTGGTTCATCATAAGGTTTAACAAATCTTGAATTATGCAGTAGAAATAGCCTTTTCGTGTTCATAAAATCTCATTTCACTCTTTTCAGGATCTCCATATGAGATCTGTTGCTATTAGAGAAAATCGCAAACGTGAAGCTGTGTTGGCCCTTCGAGGACATGATTGATGAATGTTACTTTAAGCACACCGACTTTGAATTCTGTCCCAAACATTTTGCCTGTAAAAAACAACTAATAATTGAAACTAAATTACTCATTCTTGATTTTGAGATATAATTCAAAAAATTGTTTTTCAGAAATAACTCATGACGAAAATAAGCTAAGATAACTTTAGCTTGGAATTAAGCATGTTTGGTTTATTAGAAAACTAGTGATAACTCTATGATTCTATTTCTAATTTAGTTTATTTTCTTATTTAGTATTATTAAATATTTCTAATTTTATAAAGGCTTTTGGTACCAGTTAAATTGATGAATAAAAATCGATTTTTGTGAGTTTTTCTTTTCAAAGGGTTTTTTTAGTATTAAATAACCCTTTATAATTACTGTACATTTTGTTAATTGATATTAGAATGCAATTTTCCTTGTTATTGAATAAAGTGACAACAACAACCCGACTAACTAAATTTTTATCAATATATTTTTACCAAAAAACACCAGATCAAGAAGAGTATAATTTTTTTGAAACACAAGCACAATCCAATGAAAACATGCTGGGTCCTTACTGCCACGCCCCGGGTCCAAGGAAATGCGCATCCTTTCTTGGTACGCCCAAGAAAATAACCATCCTCCCTTGACAATTCCAATGGAATGACCATCCTACCCGGGACACGCGTAAAGGGATGACCCTCTTTCTTTGGATCTAGCCTAGGGGAAAAGCTCAGCCTCAATGGACTCAGTTGCTTTTGATGTTTGGACCATAATTTTTCTACACCTTTTAGGTGTATAAAAGTTCTATAGAGACCCACCATATTTCTATCAAACATTAATATAGATTTAAAAGATATTTATACCTCATTAAATACCATAAGGATAAAATTACATTTCAAACCATTCTTTTCACAAAATGACAAGACTTATGGGCTATAAATACACCAAGAGACCTTTAAAAAATAGGTTTACAATCTTCATTCTCTATTGCATATATATTTTCAAAGCATCTCTATCTAAAATATTGTTGTATTCTCTCTCTAAAAAGAAACTTATTTAAGCATCAAAGAATCCTTACCTAAAAAAAAAGAAGACCTTTTGGAGGTACTAGTCACAAGTCACCTTGACCTACCAAACACCAAGTATAAGCTATAAACCACTTTGGTTAGGGAGAATGGATGAGATTGCTACTTGGATTTTTTAGGACTTCATTAGTGGCGTCGTCTGTGGAAAACTGATAAAAAAACCATCAATTTCTTTTTAAAGCTTGCTTTTGATATTTTCAAACCATTCTATGGCACACAACTAATATCCACCTGGGTTAGGATGCGAGACAAGTCTTCTCGTTGTTGTAGACACTCCTACCTAAACAAAGCTTCAACAACTCTTCAATAATGTCTAACTCTTTACTGAGGCAGTGCTAGCCACCTAAGGTGAGACAAACAAGTTTGGGCTATGCTTTGCCAACTTCACAAATACACTTGGAGCCTTAAGATTTTAACAAGCTTTCAATAAGTACAAGTGGAATGTTGGTTCAAACCATAAAACATATGAAGTGTTTTGTACAACTCTCCAAAGGAAAAAGGATAAGTCTCCTTCATGCTGGACACTTTGCTCAAATAAAAATGTACCATAGCTAATGAGAATAAGAATGTAAGTTTCTTATATATAAATGACTTATTTAAAATGATTGTTTTTATTTTCTTTAGGTGGTGCCTTATGGCCTTTCAATAATACACCTTGGAAGGGATGAACTTGGTCTCCCTAGTGCTATATGCACCACTTTTCATGAGATTGACTTCGTCTTTCCAATGATATATGCACCAATTTTCAAGGGATAAATATAATCTTTCCAGTGTTATATGCACTAATCTTCAAGGGATAGATGTGATTGGTTTCCCTAAGGCTCTCATACCTCGTATTTGTTTTTTTTCTTCTTTTTTTCTTATGATGGCCACTCTTTAGTGGACAACTTTTAAGCCCCATGAAAATGCTGAGAAAGCTACAGGCTCTCACTCACCAAGAACCTGTAATCACTTAGAAGTTTTTAAATATAGGTTCACCCTCTTTAAGTTTCATATAACATTTTTATGGGCATGATACCTTCAATCTCTTAGAAAATTTTTTAAGTACAAATTCCTATTCCTTTGTATATAAAAGAATTCTTTTAGTCATATGCATATTTCTCTATATTTTTCCCGGATTACCCCCTTTTTATACAAGCAAAACTCATTACTTTACTTGAATTGAGAGATTAATTAAAGTCTTTGCATATTATTATATCATAAAGACTGGGGGGCTACTAATGAACCAAGTTGTTATCAATATATCTTTGCCAAAAAATATCATATTAAAAAATATTCACGGTTATAAATTTTCTAGAACACAAGCACGCCCTAGTGAAGGTACCCTAGTGAAGGCGCACTAGTTTTGGCATTAAGAAATATTTACAGTTATAAATTTTCTAGAACACAAGCACGCCCTAGTGAAGGCGCGCTAGGTCTGGCGTTAGCCAAACCTAGCAATGACTGGGTGTGGAAGTGTGCGAAGCCTAAGGAACACTAGGTCTAATGCTAGCTAGACTTAAACACGATTGAGCTTGGTAGTGTGCCAAGCCCCGGGCATACCCATGGGAATGTGCATCCTCTATTGACACGTCTAAGGGAATGACCACATGCTCCCTTGACACGCCATCCTTTAATGAGCACGCTCAAGGGAATGACCATCCTACCCAGGGCACCTTGAGTCTGGCCTAGGAAAAGAGCTCAGCCTCCATGCTTTCATCTACCTTTTGACGTCTTGGACCCTAATTTCCTTACACCTTTTAGGTGTATAAAAGTCCTCTATGGACCCACTATATTTCTATCAAATATTAATATAGATTTAATAGATATTTATACCTCATTAAATGCTATTAGAGTAAAATTACATTTTAGACCCTCTTTTTTCACAAAAGGACAAGACTCATGGGCTATAAATACATTGAGAGACCTTAAAAAAAAATAGGTTCATAATCTTCATTTTCTATTGCATATATATTTTCAGAGCATCTCTCTTTAGAATATTTTTGTATTTTCTCTCTCTAAAAAGATGTTTATTTAAGCATCAGAGAGTCCCTACTTCTAAAAAAAGGGACCTTTTGTAGATACTAGTTACAAACTACCTTGCCTACCAAGCACAAAGTATAAGCTATAAGCCACCTTAGCTAGGGAGAATGGATGAGATTGCTAGGACCAATTGATTAACTGATTATCCAACTCGAGAGCCATATTCCTAGGTTACTTAGATTTTTTTAGGACTTCATCACACCCCCATTGAAATAGATCAAGGAATGCAGATCATCTGTGATATTGTGTAGTTTCAGGAGGCGACTTCGAGACATCTTGAGCAAAGACATGACCACCACTTTGAGAAGCATAGTATGGCTTTTATAGGGATTGGAAAAGCTCTAGATATCTTAATGCTAGATGCTAATAGATATCATGATTATAATATATGCACATTGGCAAAGGAATTCATACTCAACCCATTTATACTTTCTGTTTTGGCTTTTAAAGAAATTTCAATTAAAACTTATGTTAGGAGAAGGTATGTGACACGACCAAATGATTGATGTCTTCTTCCAAGTGCAGGAGTGTCGAAGTAATAAATAACTCGGCAAGACCAGGGTCGAATCACAGGGAGGTTAACTATAATAATAATAATAATAATAATAATAATAATAAGAGGGCTTTGAGATGTAAGATTAATGTGAGGATTCAATAATGATAAAAAAAAATGTCAAGGTTAGAGGATCCACTAATAGTATTATAAATAAATATAGTATAAACTCTTTTTATTAATTAACTGAAAACTACACACAAAGGAGGTTCCAATCGGATGATTTATCCTTAATAGTTCATTATAAATTTTTAACATGATCATATTAATTATCTTATTTAAGTAAAACCAAACTTTTAAATATTGTCAGGAATTCATGATGCTAATTTATGTTAACAACAAATCAAATTCCTTTCATAGCACAGATGTAGGTTATACCATATAATTGGCTATGAAAGTGCCAAGCATTTGTTGTACCAAGTGTTATATAACACAAATCTAGATTAACCATTTAACAAGCAAGGTATTAAGAATTAGTAAGATAAAAAGATAAGACATGTTAATAACAAACTTTCTTGGATATAAACATTGAAGTACATGTTAAGTTTATATTATACTTATTCTAACACCATTAGTGAAACCTTTTCACCTTGACATAATAAACTTAGCTAAACATTATGAAGAAAGAAACATAAATAAACAAGAGGAGAACATGATTATATAAGTATAGTAAAGGAAATGAAAGGCATAAACAAGAGATTAATGAAAATATAACATGGAATAAAACTTGAACATTACAAAATACAAATAAAGAGAGCAAGAGCAAGATCTTGATCTGAACAACCAAGATGCCTAAATGCATGGCAAATGCTTTCTTTTATAGGCCAAAATTTAGAACATGCTCTCCTTGCTTGTCAGAATAATTACTATAAATGTTTTAGATGATCAATGAGGACCAATTTTCTAATGATCAATCATAAAATTCATGATTGTTACATACACGAAAGTAAATACATGATGTAACTCTCGAGTTTGAAAAGTGGAAATGAAAATCATTTTTTAATTTTTTTCTAAAAAAATAATATTTTCCTTGTCATCAAGAACATTAATGATCTTTTCACCAGTTCTTTTCTTCACAATTTAGTTTGTAATATGGTATATTGTTACAAATGCTCTAAATTGAAAAGTTGAGGTTAAAACTTATTTGGATATCATTCTATCTATTTAATAAAAATTTGAAAATGGAAAATTCAATCAATCTCGTATATGATGATGATGTCAATATGATAAGTTGGTTTGATAGATGTGAAAAATAAAATTTTTATATGTGAATTCCTTTCTTTTGACTTTGATGACCAAATGGTACAAGTTTTGACTGGATAAGGAGTTTTGTTTTTGTTGAAAAAAATCAGTTCGAGTTTGTCTTAAAGATGTTACAAAAACAGAAGATATTGCACATTATTGTTGCAAATATTCAAGATTTTTGTAGTTATATAATTGTTGTATTAGGATTTAATTCTAGTCCATATATATTTGCACAATTCCTTTAATAAGACTCATGATTAGAGATTGTAATTCTCAAATTTTCTTTATGGTATCATAGCTAATAATTTTCTGAATAAACATTTTCTTCTTCTTCTTCTTCTTCTTCTTCTATTATAGACAATCATTCTAAGCAAGTTATAGAAGAAAGCCCCAAGTTTATTCATCTTCTGAACAACAATACTGATGATACCAATGCCTCTCAAAGGTTGAGTTTAGTAATGCTAAATGAATTCAACTATCTTCCTTGGTCAAGGGTTGTTACTATCACCCTTGGTGAAAAATCAAAGTTGGGATTCATTAATGGTTCAACACCTTCTCTAGATGTGGATGCTCGAAATACAAGGCATGAAACACAATCTCACTGAAGTTTTCAAATATTCAGAATCTTCACTAGATTTTTGAAATTCTATTTGTGACATGTATGGTAACCAAAACAATGCTGCTCGAATATTTTAGATTCATCATGAAATTGCAAATCTTTATTAGGATGATAGACCCTTTGTTCAATTATTGGGAAATTTAAAAAGCTTGTGGAATGAACTGGAGATGTATCACCCTTACATTATAAATGTTGATGTCCTATAAAAAAGAATAAAAAAGACCAAATTTTCCAACTTCTAGCAAGCCCTAATCCTAATTTTAAAGACATGCAAAGTAATATTTTAATGAAACTACTATCACTGAAATTTGTATGTGCAACGATCTAGGGTGAAGAGATTCGCAGAAAGGTGATGAGCCGTGATAGTAATTATGGAGCTGTTGACACTTGTGTTTATCATGCCAAAGCAATGTCTTGCAGTGAGAATTCTTGTATGTTTGATTATCACTCTCTACCATGACAAGTAATTTATGAAAGAACATTCAAAGGGAAACAATTAGACTTAAAGTGCAACTATTGTTATAACATTGGACGCCTGATAGACCGATGTTGGCAACTTCATCCAGAAATTAAACCCTGATTTACTAAAGAGCAATGAGGATACTAGAGATGATCATTTAATTATAAGTCAAATAATTCCACTGAAAACTTCACTGCAAATCCTGCTGTTTTGATACAGAACTTTGCTAATTACTTGCAAGACAAGCATAATTATGAGAATGTACAATTTACTTCTCCTAACTTTGATTTGGTAGCTAATAGAAAGAGTTCTCCTTTGAAGGGTAAGGGAAAAATCAAATTAATCTTTGAAAAAATCATGTCTAATGTCCTATATTTTCTCTCTTTTCCTTTCTAATTACTTTTAGTTAGTAAGTTAGCCTCTATATTTAATTGTGATGTAATTTTGACTCATCACAAGGTTATATTTCAGGATCGATTAACCAAGAAGATGATTGGTAAATGTTTTTTCCTGCATGGTCTCTACTATTTCTCCCATGATACCCAAGTTTCTAAGGGATTTTAGGCTAGTTTTAAAATATCATATGAGCCACTTTTATAGCATTGTTTTCTAGCACATCTGTTAGATTGTTTTCTTGGCAAAATAAATTCAGTACCAACTAAGAAATCTCTTAAATGTGAGATTTATCATTTTTTCAAATCCTTGTACACATACAACTCATGCATTTGAACTTGTACACTCAGATGTATGAGGACTATTCAATACTTCACTAGATGGTTTTAAATACTTTGTAACGTTTATTGATGATTTCTCTAGAGTCACATGGGTGTATATGCTAAAAGCTAAGAGTCAAGTATCTAACTATTTTAAGGATTTTCATATGTTGATTACTAATCAATTCTCAACTCATATTAAAATTATTCGATCAAATAATGACACCAAAAACATATCCAAAGATAGGTCACATTATTTATGTTCTAATGACATATTGCATTATACTAGTTGTGATGGTACACCCTAATAAAATAGGGTTTTTGAACAAAAAAATCACGATATGCTTGAAAAAACTCGTGTCATAATGTTACAAATAAATGTTCCAAAACAATTTTGGTCATATGGCATTCTCATAGCTATATATATTATAAATCGCTTATCCCTTCTGTTGAATTTTAATTCTCCTTTTGAAGTTTTGCAAGCTATAAATCCAGATTTGTCACCTTTCAAAATGTTTGGATGCTCCTATTTTGTGCGCTTTCCACCATCACAACATGATAAGCTTAATTCAAGATCAAATAAGTGCATTTTTTAGGGTACTCTCAAACATAAAAGGAGTGCAAGGGTTATGATCCCTCATTAAATAAGATGTACACATTAAGAGATGTTAGATTCATTAAAGACATCCTTTATTTCTTTATAACAAGTCAGAGGGAGGATCATTTTGAATTATTTCTGCTGCTTAGTTCAAGTTTTATTGATAAGAGTCCATGCTCTTTGCAACGTCAGTCCACTAGTGTTGGAACTAATTCCAATTCTGATAACCCTACATCAAAATTAAGTTCTGCTGGTGACATTCAATGTGTTAATCTAATATCTAATGAAAATCATTCTGATAAAGCCACTGGAAAAAGGTTCAACGCTGATTAAGTGCTATAATCAAGTGTGCAAGAAGTTCTCAGTATTCTATGGAAAACATCAACCCCCTTCCAGACTGCAAGAATATGTAACTTATAATTTCAAGCATCCGATCTCTAAATCTCTATCATATGATCAACTATCTCCAGATCACAAAGCATTCCTCACTCCCATATCAAATTTTCATGAGCCTAAGACATTTTAAGAAGTTTAATCATAAGTTGTATGGTAGCAGGCTTTGAAGGAAGAACTGATTGCACTTGACAACAATCATACTTAAAGAATCATGCCTTTTACCACAGGTTAACAAGTACTAGGTTGTCGTTGGATTTTCAAGACTAAGCTCAACTTAAATGAGATAATTGAACAATATAAAGCTCGGCTTGTAGCTTAAGGTTTCTCTTAGAAATTTGGAATCGATTACAAGGAAACATTTACTCATGTGGCAAAAATAACTACTGTTAGAGTCTTATTATCCGAGTCTTATTATCTGTTGCAATCAATCATGGCTAGTCATTATATTAAATAGATGTAAGAAATGCATTCTTACAGGGATAACTTGAAGAAGAAGTGTTCATGAAACTACCTCCTGGACATCCACAGAGTAACCATTTATGGATTAAATCAGAGTCCACAAGCATGACATGCAAAGTTAAGCATTGCACTGAAAGCTCTTGGTTTGACAAAAAGCATTGTTGAATCTTCTCTATTTGTCTAGCAAAATTCAAAAGACAAACTTATTGTATTTGGCTATGTAGATACTTTAATCATCATTGAGAATAATGAAGTGTCTATAGCAAAATTAAAGAAGGATTTGCAACAACAATTCTCAATTAAATATCTTAGGAAACAAAAGTACTTCTTAAGGATTGAAATGACAACTTCCAACAAAGGTTTCTTTCTAAATGAACAGAAGTATATGCTGGACTGGTTACAAGATGCTGAGATACTACATGTTAAGCAAGCCATTACTCCCCTTGACAGTAATATCTAATTAGATTCCTCAAAAAAGCCTCTCACGTTATTCACCACTTATCAATAGATTGTTGGTAAATGAATTTACTTAACAATTACTGGATCAAATATTACCTTTGCCATCAGTTTATTAAGCCAATACATACATGCTCCCACAGTTCATCATCTTGACATGATGCAATGCATTTTGCGATATTTGAAAGGGATTGTTGGCCGCGATATTGTTTTGACATGTAATAGAAACACATATATTATGGGATATACAAACTTTAATTAGGCAAGCAATGCACTAGATAGATGATCTACCACTGGATATTGCATGCTTATTGGAAGTAATTTAATGTTCTAGAAAAGAAAACAACAACATATGGTCGCTTGCTCAAGTGCTGAAACTGAATACCGTGCAATGTCATTTATCTCATGCGAATTGAACTAGCTCAAGAACTTACTTGCAAATCTTGGTTTCTACAATCATACACCAATGACATTATTTTGTGATAATCAAACTACTATGCATATTGTGGCTAATCCGGTGTTTTAATGAATGAACAAAGCACCTTGAAGTGGATTGTCATTATATTCGTCAACAAGTTTAAGCTAAACTTATTCAGACTAAGTACGTGTGCACTTATGATCAACTAGCTGATGTGTTTACAAAATCCTGCATTCTGCTTAGTTTCATTAGTTGTCAAGCAAGTTTGGATCAACTAATCCACTTGATCCAGCTTAAGAGGGAGTCTTGAATATATTACAGATACTGAAGGTATTGCAGATTAACAGTGCAAATGTTGAAGATTTCTGTAGTTATAAATTTCATTACCTAAGATAGTTTACCTATTACCTAGTTTAGATAGTCTTATAATTACTATATATCCTTTCCAGAATCAAGTACAAAATCATATTATTAATTGCTGTATTAGGTTCTGATTCTAGTCTTTATATACTTGCCCACGGTTCCATCAATAATACTCATGATTAGAGATAGTAATTCTCAAATTTTCTTCAGTTTGATACTTTTAGATATCATTGTTAGTTACATGAAGTTTGGAGGAAAGTTTTAGGACCTGTAAGTGGTCGACCAAAAGCTTCTTCAGATGATCCTAACATAGGTCTAACATGTCAATTTCAAAAAAGCTCTTACATAGATGCCAATGACTTTGTCCAGCCAAATATAAAGAGGTTGCTTTGCATGGCTAATTCCGAGTGTGAATATTATTATTCTTCCCTTCAACTCTTGTCATCGCCGTGCTTTTTGACTACGAGGCAGGACAAGTTTTCTGGGGTCTTTTTTTATGATGTTCGTCCACGTAGCATTCTGCAATGGGAGGAGAAGTTAATGAACAAAGAGAAACCCTACTCCATATTAGGCTTGCTTATCCATCATTTTGGTACTCTATTAACATTTTTCAGTGCAGCTGCTGCCAGCTGGATCTAGATGATCGTAAGTTTGCAAACAAGCCATGAATCATGGTGACGTGGCATAGATTTTTATTAAAAAATATCAACCTCATTAGCTCAGCAAAAACAACATGGTGGCCATCACCCCCACGTCATTTGGGTTTAACCTAAATGACGTGGCCACCTCACAAGGATTCATCATACGGGCCATGCACCATCTACGCAAACAAACCTAAATTTATATCAAGGTTGGTATTATAATTTTTAGCCAACGATGAATGGTGATGATATTCATCACATTCTATATAATTAGACACATCTATTTTTTTTTAGTGGTCAATAGTGCAAACATACTCCATATTATATATAATCATGTATTTTTTTTCTCAATAAATAATTATTTCTAGCCAACATAACTAATATTTACTAACTACAACACTACATTTAATAATGGACACCAATCAATTTTTATTCAACTCTTGAAGTGAGTTGATGTAAGCAAAGTTTATAAATATCTTGTGTCTCCAGGTAAACAATACTCAAAATGTTTTTTTAGATTCAACACTATTATAAACTTATATTTTCTCATAATTTTCCTTGTATATTATTTCTCTCATATATTTGCTGACTTAAGTATTAAATAGTTCATCATTTCACGAGGAATTTATTTTTTTCACCACCAAGCCCACATTCAATTTCTAATAATAGTGGAATGATTTAATTACCCTCGAAAGCAAATTTTTTGACACTAACATTTAGTGGCTTTTTAGTCATTTTAATATTTTAAACTTAGTAAAATGACCCAATTACCCTTAAATAAAAAATTTTAAAACTTGTATCTAGGGGTTTTTTCATCTTTTCATTATGTTTTTTTTTTCTTATTTGTTATTATTAAGTTGAATGAGGGTAAGTTGATCTTTTAATAGCAAAATATTATTTAAATGGAAAAGTGGTTGCCGTGTGTATTGTATACAACAACACGTGAGAGTTTCTTATGACTTTCTGGCGGCATATGTGGTGCCTCCTAGCAACTAAAAACTCCTTTATGCTATGACGTCTTTTTTCTAGTGGGACCATACTATGGTTTGTTGTTGGCGGGGTCTTTTTCCCCCTTCTTTTCTCTCTCTTCCCCTCAAAATTTGTGCTGATTATTCAAAATTTCATAGTTGTCCTCTTAGTTATTTATATTTCAATCTCAGTTTTTATTCTTTTGATTTTGATTTTTTGTTATTGGCTTTTTTTTGAAAAAAAATTATTTTTTTTCAAATTTATCTTTCAATCCCAATTTATGATATATATATATATATATTTCAATTTGGTTCTTATTATTTTATTTTTTTGGGTGTTTTTGTTAAATCAATTTTTCTTTTCAATTTCACCATTCAGTAAAAAAATTATAGCTTTTCTCTCATTTATTTTTTATTTTAACTTTGATCCTCATTCTTTTAATTGATATATATATATATATATATTAATTTTGGATCATTTTTTCAATTTTATTCTTAAACATTTGATTGGTTGGGGATTGAGTTTGGTGATTTTTTAGATATGATGTGTTAAATCTAATGATTTGGGTCAAATGTTTAAAAATTTAACGTGGGTTGACATCATTTGTTTTTTTTTTTTTACTTTTTTTTATGATTTCATCATTGGAAATTGTTTTTTTTTTAAATGGACTTTGCGATTTTCTTTGTGTTTTTTTTTTGTTTTTTCTATTAGGTTATCTTGATCTCATGGTATAAATCGCGAGTTTGGTTGTCTAACCCGAGTTAGCTCACCTCTTATTATCCAGTTTATAGGTTTGTCATACTAACCCGGGTTGACTTTGACTAATTGTTTTTGTCAATTTTTTTACTAAATTTCATCATTTCATATTTAATTAACTAAGAATTGAGGTACATTATTTTTTCTCTTTTGAAAAATAGTTTTTTCCCAAGTCATCATGATCATTTTTTTTTTCGTGTTTTTTAATTTGGTCAATTTATTATAATTGTTTTTTTTTATCATCTAATTAAAATAAAATCAACTTATTTGACCTTGCCAGTTCTATAATCCAAATTCCAGATTTTTGTTTCTTTTTTAAAACGCACTTGCGACACCTAAATTTATTTCTTACAAAAAAATAATAATAATCGAACCCCTATATGGATAGAGCAATCTCTTTAGGATAGCTTTTAGTCTACAATTAACTACTTAAAGTTCAAACTAAACATAAATTGCTCTGTAGTGATCCTAATAGAGTAAATATCCGCATTCAAAATATATAGTATTCAAAAAACAAAAATGCATTGCACGGATGCCACTCATAATTCTGAGCAAAGTTGATTAGATAGACCAAAAAAATGCTGCAACAAACAAAGAAAGCAGTCTTTTTGCAGCAGTCACAGATAAAAAAGGATAGATTTCTTGCATTGAGCCTGTTGAGTGAACTGATCTTCTCTTCATGCACACTCTCCTTGCAATTTTTTTTATTTGTGTTAGCAATAAGAGAAAAGAGTTGAAGCTTTTTGCCTTGGGATAATAAACCTTAGGAAATCAAATAAAAAATTGATTTGAAAATGTTTTTTAAAATTATTTTAAAGTGTGTTTACGAATATTTTTGTTTTTTACTCGGAAATATGTTAAAATATATTTTTTTATTTTTTAAAAATTATTTTTAACATCAGCGCATCAAAATGATCTAAAAATATTTTTTTAAAAAATATTAATTTAAAGTAAAAAAAATAAAAAATTTTCAAATTTTTTTAAAAATACTTTTAAAAACAAAAACAAAGATGCCAGTACATGTTTTAGCGAAACCCAACAATATGAAAAGAAAAAGCTCTGTTAATGCAAGAAAAAATAGCAATGTAAAAGGACAATTGTAAAACCTAACCAAAAGAATTGAGAAAACAAGAATCTCACATTATGTGCTCATGATACAACAAGAAATCCAGTCAACAAAGAAACTGAGTATAAGAATATAGTTATGCGATGGAATATTACCTTTTTACTTCTTTAATAATATTGCGTTGCTATTCATTGCCTTTTTGCTAATATGGGCTCCTCAGTTAAAATTAAAACATAACCATGCTATTTGGCTGGACTATTTATGTTTTGTGTCTCGGATTTGTCAACAACGGAAGGGACTAAGATTGCATAGATTTGAAACAAGGAAAAAAATAAATGGTTATATTGTCACTTGCGCATGAATGTTTAGAACAAAGTCAGAAAAATGAAATAAATGTGCTTTATTCTTTTTTTAGAAGCTTAATGTTATTTCTTTTATATTTGAAACTATTTTGGGTCTTGTTTGAATATGAAATTAATTAAAAATACAAAGAAAGGAAAACAAAACTGGATATTTCCTGAATTAAGATATATTCAAAGGCCAATCTTCGAAGTGTTTGAGTCTCGTGGCCTATCAACTCTCTAGATGAAGCTATAAATGTTGTTGAGAGTAGAGATTCCAGAATCATTGTATGTGGTCTAGCAATGTTTGGAGGAGTAGTAGGGTTTATTACCGGGGGGTAAATGCTGGCAAGAATATAGTACAACTGGTAAAACCTATAGGATTAAAATCTTACTTGATGATATTTTAAAATCTAATATGCTTAGAAATGAGGTATTTTTTTGGTATTCGAATAATGAATAATTATATGTTCATGTCAACATTCAATTATCGAGAGCTTAGAAAGTGGATGATTAGTAGTAGTACAATACCTAACACCTGCAAAATAGACCAATGTTTGCTGGAGCTTAGCATGTAGTTGAACCCAAGAACATACAATATCTATTTTCGTTTAGGCTCAGCTCGTTATTGAACCCAAAGATGTTGGGTCTGACACCTTACCAGACCTATGTCTGAAGAAGCTTTGAGCGAGATTTGTTCTCATTTACAAGAAAAACTCTTTTATTTTAGGTATTCCCACTCATAAACTACCTTCTTCTTCCTTCTTGCTATTTAGTTACAAAAAATAGACTCTAGAAAAGTTATGTTCGATCCTAGGAGTAAAGATGTTGTTTTTTCGGGTGATGAATTTAGCTTCCAATAAAAAACTAGGGAAGGCAATAAAGGATGAGGGTCTACTAGACTAGGCCCTAAGACTAGAACATGTGGAACACATCCAAGAGCTGTTATGAAAAAAGTCTAAGGTTGTGCCTATTATTGAAAACCTCCTTCCTTTGAGGAGAGTAACAAATCCCTTCTAAGCTCGATCGAGGAAGAAACATGTGCTATGTTGGATCAAATCTCAATAGAGTATGAGATAAGCAAGATGGCCAAATGGCATTATCAACTCTTTTGCAAAGTATAAACTTATTTTTTATTTTTATGCATCTAAATATTCATCTTTGACTTTGTTTTTATGCAAGGTTAACATTGAAGAGGAAGGAGAATCTTTAACATGATCTGTATCTAAGAGGGTGTCTTCATCCCTTAACTTATTTGGAGTTGGAATAGAAATAAAGATGGAAAATAGCCCTATCAAAATGGATGAACTTCTTGTCTATAAAGAGATAATGAATGGAGCCACTACTCTCAAGGAGTTGAAGGCTAGAATTAGTAGAGGAAGTCGTTCTCCCCTAATTAGGGATCAAACAGAGTTGAGCCCTTTTAAAGTAATTGTGGGTACTGTTGCCTATTTCAAGAGGTGAAGGGTCTTCACCCTTGTAGAGTTTGATGTTGTAGCCTCAAGCCTCTCCTATAACCTCATTGTTAATGCCCACACCATTGTTTTCAATTGCAAAGACCTTTTTGGTTGTGGAGACTTTTGCCTATAATGGTCTACTAAGAGCTAGATAGCTTGGGCTTGAGGATGCTTTTTCCAACCTCATCCTCGGTCAAGCCCCCTACACTTTCCCTGCATTATCCGAGGAGGAAAAGTAGGCCATGAAGGCTATCCTTGGTGGGAGGTCTAGCCTCGATGACAAAGGCCTAGAGGTGGTAAGGAGCCTAAAAAGGCTTTTGACCATTCCTTTAGATGTCTAAGCAATATCTGATGAGAGTTACAACCACTATTTAAACCTTACTGGATAAATTACCTCCCATGTAAGAAACTTTCTCTTATTTGATCTTTTTATTTTATTTTATTATTATTGTTTTTAATAATCATCATTTGTCTTTATTATATTTTCATGATGTGTGCCATTCTAAAAGGCATTGGATGGGTGAGAGAAGCCAAGTGAGAGAGGCCATCGCCAAGCATAGGACATAACAAACTGCTCTTTAAAAGCTAAAGGATGAGAATGCTGTAATGGATTCTGAGTTGAGGGAGCTCAAGATAGCCAATGTAAGCCAATGTAACACTAAAAGATGGCATGAGAGGCCAGGTCCTTTAGCTAAACTCCACTGAAAAAGGAGCTTCATCTAACTCATGATGAAATGACACCCCTAAAGAAAGGGATGATAAAGACGAGGGAATACCACGAGGATTTAAGGGTTGAGCTCCTAGTAGCTTCATCGCTAAGCATAGCTCTTATGCGAGGATAAAGGTTTCGAGAAACTCTTTTAAGGAGTTTGAAGAGATGTTAAAGGGTTTGCAACACTAACTGAGATGATTGGGGATAAGACTTTCATTTCCATGTTCAACTTATATTTCTTCAACATGTCAAGATTAAACAGGGGGACTTCAGTTTCCATCCAGTGCTCGTGCCCGACTTTGTTCGATGTATTTCATGCAAGGGTTGCAGCTGCTCAACGTAAAGTCTATCTTTTTAAGGGGGTTGCCCTCGATGTTTAGGCCTTATCTCCTTATTCCTTATAGCTTTGTACATAAACTCAGTCATATTGGGGGTTTTTTCATTCCGTAACGAATATTTCATTGTAAAAATTTAAAGCCTCTTGATAAAATTAAGACTTCTCTAAGTACTATATATCATTGTATCCTTAGGCAGCCTATATAGATCAAACATCTATACTTAGAATTTTATTTTTATAAATATTTGGTCCAATGCCCATATGCAGCTTACGAGTTAGACTTATATAGTCTAGATGGGTCTAACATCCATACTTAATAAATTTTTCATTTAGACTTGTTGAAATATAGAGGTATTTCATACACAGTCTGAATGGGTCCATTTCCCATAGACTAATGACAATTATAATAGAGGACATTAGAATCATTATTATTTCTTAGCCGAATCTCAGTATTTTATATTCTCTCTTATTATTTCTTTAAGACTCACTTTATTTTCACCTTTTAAACCTACCACCTCACATGGTTTATTTGTCTACTTGACTTTGCTTTCACTTTCTAGCTTTAATTTGTCTTGTTTAAACCCTCAAAGCTTTTTTTCTTTAACAACTTTTGCCTCCAACAACACTATATGAAAATAGTAGATGATAATAATTTATGATAAGCATGCCTTACTAACCAATTCCATACATATTCCAAAGTAAAAAAAATTATTGGTCAAGAAAATAGAATAGAAAAAATAAAACCTTGGATTTTCACGAATGAACTCTTTTTTGTTTTTGAATCTCTGTCCACCCACCAAAACTTGTTTGATCAGCTACATCTTTTAACCTACCCATGACATCTTGCACAAATGTGAATAAAAAAAATATTATACTTTTTTCATCATAAACTATACAAGAAACCTAGCTAAATCTCTTTTTTACTCACAATATTGACAAAATTGAAGGATCAAACTTAAAAACCATTATGTCTAATTTCTCAAGTCGATGAAAACCTCATGAGCGACAATCATGTTTGTGAATTTGCTCTCGTATTTGCAAAATATTTTTATTTTAAAGAAATTACCCTTGAGAACTCCACCTATCGTAGTGAAATGTCCTGAGTACTTGTTGATCATTGTATAGTATCACCCTATCAAGGAAAAACTAAATGTTAGAACATTTGAGAAAACATAAGGGAAAGAGGGAAAAAAAGAAAAAAAATTGCAACACTGGAACCTATATTAGAGAATAATATGAATCATATCTTGAGACCTCACTTAACAGTTTAAGCTATTGGGTTGAGTTGGTTCTTTGACATGATATTAGAACCTTGATGACCAAACGGTCATAGGTTTGAATCTCACAATCGCTATTTTATTTGATAAAAACTGAGCACAAGGTAGTGTGAGCTTGTACAAGTTTCAAGTCCAAAGAGCTTTCACTTGAAAATATATGTTAAAGAATAATATAAATCATATCTTAGGACCTTATTTAACAACTTAAGTTATTGGGTTGAGTTGATTATTTAATATTAAGAGACCTGTCATGCTAGCCATACTATAGTTTTAAAGATTTCTAAAAAGATAAAATAAAATAAAATATAAAGGATGCTCAGACATTATACTGACCAAAAAGATTTCAAAGAAGTTAATTTAAAATTAATCGCAATTGAACTTCCCCCTCAACCTTTTTTGGTATGTTCTAATGTTGTTACTTGGAATGTCAACAACACAATTAAAATATCTTGAATTCATGCTTCTAAGATTAATGCATAAAAATCAGATACTGCGTAACATTTTAGAGAAGACGAAATTCTGTCTAAAGTAGCAGACCTTTGTTAATTGTGGAAATAACATCTTGATATACAATATTTTTCATGAATTGGAAGGCTTTCTTTCATGTTAGCAGGCCTGGAATGTTAAGAAAATCAAAACAGTGACGTTGATCGCAAAAGCATCAAAATCCTAAATTGCGAAATTGTATATATTATTGTTTCAAGGCATATGAAACTTATTTGAAATTCCCAGTAGGCAGTTTCATCATTGCTTCATCAACTATGCTTTCATATATAGCCGGCGCATTTGAAACAAAAAACGATGCATAGTAACTCCATTTCTGAACCAAAAAGGTATTGGAATTCTTCTTATTTGATCGCGACTGTCGTGGGCTGCCACCCTTTCCGAATCTTACTGTTACTCTCACACACATATGGTTGTAATTGAGCTGGTAGGGTTACTAGATGAATAAATACATCAAGACCACATACCTAACTGGCCAGCCCCCATTGAAGAAGTTGGCAATTTTGCCTGTTTGGTTCAGACCTAGCTAGCCTTTTGGTTTTCTAACAGTGGGGCACCCTGTTGAAAGTAAAGCAGATGCGGTATAATATCACAATAATGCAAGTTCAGAAACTCAAAAACAAAAACAAAATATATTTTTATTAAGTGTTTTTATCTGACTCTCGTTTCTAACAATGGATCACTTTATTGAAAGTAAGATAGGTGTGGTATAAGATCAATACAGCAATACAAGTTCAAAAACTTAAAAATAAAAGAGAAATATAATGTTTCTTTTTAAACTCTCTTTTCCAACGATAGAGCACTCAGCCTCTCATAATCCCACATGAATAATCTTTACTCCATGTGCTTCTGGTCTATATTGGCAAGGACATAAATTAGAGATCAACTGAAATTATTGGTGAGGCCCATTTGCACATTCCACACATACCATTCATTCAATTAAGGTTGCATGTACAGAGGGGGGTCTCTAACAAGAGAGGACTTCCAGTGGAAGATCATGTCAAGAATCTCTAGCCTTCTTAGAATGTGGCCAAAAATACCAAATCTGTGATGTCTGTAATGGAACAGGCACAGAGGTAAACAGAAACTCTCTAAGAGAATTGATCATTGGTTCATTCATATTTTGTCAATCACTGACGTTCAAAGTGGAACAATGTAAAATGCCGTGAAACATAAGCTACCTTTTAATTTAGAATGTTTAGTCATTAATCTTGAAAGACAACGATGGAAACCTAATTATACTGCACAGGCTACTGATCCATATAATGGCATCCAGTATCATTTTATGTTCAGCAAGGCTAGACCACAAAACTATAATCGCAAGCAGTGTAAGCTATTAGTTGACAACCAAACTAAAATTCTCTGTGATGTCCAAGATTTTTGGAAAGTTCACACTTCAAAAGAACCACCTTGCTTGTTTATGGCAACTCTAACTAATTACTGTTAATTACTACATGTCGAAGTGCGGATTAAAGAACCAAAAATGCTTCTTAGTCAGTGGTTCTGCAACTGCATCAGCTAATTAATCTTCAGCAGCAGGCAAGTTTTTTGGAAATTTAGATCAGTGCTTGCCACTTCAAATTCCCCATCAGCATATAATCCACAAGCAGTACTATTTCACCTTCTATTGTGATTTTAAACGCAGATTCGTAGTCTTCTCTCTTTTTCTTGGTGGAACAATCTGGTCCTGGCCTTCTGTACTGCCGAGCAGTTTGGTTGGCTCCACTCACTGTGTTGAAACATGAATAACCAGAATGCTTGACTAGGATCTAGTCCTTATGGCGCATTTTCCAACCGTGTCAAAAACAGCCAGCATTAGTTACTCTATAAAGAAAAACTAGCTTTTTACAAATGAAAATACGTATGACGCAAGTAATGTTGGTGAGATGTTATTAATTTCAGAATCTTTTTAAGCGCCAAAAGGTTGAAAAGGTGAATCGAAATTACAAGCCCACGTACTCGTGACCAATATATATATATAATTTGTCAAGATATTATTGAGAGAAAGTCAATCAAGCAACTTTGGAATTGAGTTGCACATTGAATTTGTTGGTTTTCCGATGTTGATGTAGTAAATGCTTGGAAGTGGAGAACATGATAGGAGAAATGACTTGAAAAATGTATGGTCAAAACACAACTGGAAAGTGCTCGATCATTTTTCAGATCGATGACCTTCGAAGGTAGGTACGTAACATCCAAGAACCGCAGAGTTCAGTGTAGACACCTACTGCTTAAAAGTTATGGAATGATGCAGATTGAGAATTTAACACATGAATTGGAAATTCCAACCTCCTGCTTAAAAGTTATGACGATCCATATTAATTAGCCATTCCGCAGGATAAAATTAGACCAATCATGATCCCAGGAATGCCCATCAAGGAATATTTGAGGTGGTTCAAAATTTAATGAGAAGTAATGTTTCATTCCTTGATGGATTCACTGATAATGATGGAAACCTAATCATAACGTGCTGAGAAAGAAAGTTATGAGATGCATATAGAAGGCAAAACTAAACCACAAATCAAGATTACACTGTCAAATCATGGTAAAGCGTCCGTATCCGGAGGACAGTCTTTACTGTACGTTTAGTATATTACGATAAATTCATCATAAGAAGAAGTAGAAGAAGAAATAAACTAAAGATAAATTTAAAGGATAAACCATAGTATCACAGCCTATAGTTTATTATCTGTTTATAATTATAGATATTTCGGTCTTAATCAATTCAACAATGGTTTCTAATAAGGAAGCTGCAGACATTTTTTCTGAGGAGATAAAAAGTTGATTAGCCAGAGTTAATCATAGTCACAACAATAAAAGACAGGTTGGTACTGGATCTTCAATTTGCTCTCCATTGTTGATATCCTTGAACCAGTCCAGGAACGAATAATTATGTTTCCACCATGTTTATCAACAACATAAAAACATAAGTTTTTCTTTTATTGTTGCACGTGCCCACGTGGCATTAATGGCGATTTTCATCGTTGATTTATTCGATTTAGAAGTTGCCACCAATATTTAGTTTAGGATCACTAGGAACCCAGGTGTATTGGTCTTGTCAGATATTCACAGACAAGAGACTGATTGTGGCTAGGGAAAGTATTAACACCACTATCGCACTCTATCTAAGGTAAGTTGCTTCGTAATTTGATGTGATTAAAAGTTTTGACAATTTATCTTGTCACTCGCCAATTAAAAAAAAAAAAAAAAAGTTCTCTTCAATAAGAAGATCCTTATCTTATCAAGTAAAGAAAATCTAACAACAACACAAAAACCAAAAAAAATAACCTAATCTAGATAATCACGAAGTTATTTCATTTGAGATTTTAAATTCTTTTGAAACGATACTGAAAATGCTAAAAACGATGCAAATATATATATATATTTTGGATTTTCGTTGCTTTTTGTTATTTTTTGAATTTTCAAAAACTTATAAAAAAGATGAGTAAAAAATTGGGTAGCAGCAATTATTAAGGTTGGCGTAAAGTGAAACAATGCTAAATAAATAATCTAATATATTTTATCATTTATCTGTTAAAATCTCAAATGAACTAACTTCGTGATTATTATAGAATGTATACTATATATGAAATGTTATAGGCACTATTATAGTGTTGTATTCTCTACCTTAGCCATTGTATATTGCCCTACACATATAAATAGAAAATGATTGGCTAAACCAAAGGTTAAGCCTCCTAATTATTCTCAACTTGGTATCAGAGCTTTCTGACATTAGAACTTTTCTCTTCGTTTTCCCCTTGCAGTCGACCTTCTCCCTTCCTCTCCTAAATGGATTCTACTGCTGCTGCTAGTTGTGTTCTTCTATAGCAGCAACAACCTTCGCTTGTAGAACACGTCAATGACTCCTCCTCGCATGTTTTTGTTGTTCCTCTACACATTACGGGAACATAAACTCTAGCTATCGTTGCTCTATCCAATACCTACAAAGTTCTTTTGTTGAAATTTACAAACACAAATTATCTCTATTAGCAAATGCAGATGAAGCCCTATCTTCTTGGTCAAGGTGTTTTTCACTTTATCAACGGCTTAGTGTCGTGTCCTCCATCTCATGTTTTTGACAGTTGTGCTGGTTCTTTCTCTCAATCACCTTTTTTTTTTGTTTTTTGGAAGCAATATGATGAAATTATTTTGAGTGCATTACTCTCCTCTCTCTCCGTGGATGTATTGCATCTCGTGGCAAATTGTCATACCTCGCAATGCGTTTGGTGTGCTCTTGAGAAAGCTCTGGTGTCTCCGTCTAATTCGCGCATCATACAACTCCATGGTTCCTTTTAAGATCTTTGACAAGGTGAGTCATCTGTTAGTATTTACATGCAGTAAGCCAAATTGTTATTTGACGAATTGGTTATTGCTGGCCGACCCATGTCTCTTGAAGATTTTAATATATATGTGTTTCCTGGCTCTCGTGGAAAGTTCAAAAACTTAGTAACGAGTCTTATAACCAAGACATAACCATTGTCATATGTTGATCTTCACATCAACCTTTTTACCTATGAATTTCTGTACAAGAACTCCCTTCATTTTATGGACGCAAATCCCTCTTTGCTGTCTTTATTTGTGTTGCTGCAGCCACCACTATTGCCAACACCACAACCCTCTATTCATCTTGCTATGTCTTATCACAGCTTAAATTTCAGTCATAATAGGGGGCGTTATTGTGGCAACTAGCATCCCAATAGTAACTGCTACAATCACTAGAACAGGTTCCAATTTGTTGTTGACTGGAGGCCAAACAATTGGTAGCAGAACAGGTGCAACATAGGGGCTGGACAATGGTCTGGATAGCAGAATGTTCGCTGCCAACTATGCTTAAATTCAGGTTACACAGCTCTTTATTATCCCTAATTTCACGATAATCCCCTGTAGCCTTCTACTCACCTTGTTGTTGGGAACGTTTCTGCTGCAACCTTTAGTCCTATTATCAAGCAGGTGACCGTCAAATCAGTCTTCTCCATTGTAGTTTCATGTGATTGGAAAATCCATCAACTTGATATCCATAATTCTTTTCTCAATGATGTTCTTGACGAAAAGGTCTGCATGAAACAACCTTCAGGTTTTGTTGATTCTACTCTCCCCTTTCATGTGTGTACATTGCATAAGTTTTTATATGGTTTAAAATAGGCTCCGCAGGCTTGGTAAACTCATCTTAATGACCTTCTACTATCAATTGGTTTTCGCGCCTCCAAGGGGGATACCTCATTATTTATCTTCTTTATTGGTACTGATATTTGTTATCTTTTGGTCTATGTTGATGATATTCTGCTTATGAGTAGCAACTCTCTTCTACTTAAACACTTTATACAGTTGCTGAGCTTAGAATTTAAGCTTCACGACTTAGGTATTGTTCATTATTTTTTAGGTATTAATATTTAATCTACTAGTATGGGTGTTATGCTACGACAACATAAATATGCACTTGATATCCTTACTTGGGCTGGTATGATATCTTACAAACCTTATTGTTACTCATTTTTGGGCCTCACGTGTTGGAGATGGTGTGTATCCCTCTTGAACTAAATGTAGGAGTTTTATTTCATAGCTGTTGGAAAATTGACAAAAAAAACAAAGAAGAGGGAAGTGTTTTTCGAACCCTGTTTCAACTATTTTCTGGTTTTTTTATCCTCCCCCTTTACTACCGAAATCATCAGGATTCTTAGGCTAATTATGAGTCTTCATAATGCTAAATTCATTCCTTATTTATTTGGTGTTTAAGGTTAGATAAATCCTTTACTGAAAACTTATTCTGCTGCTGTCACAATTCTATTGTAAATCAACTCTATTTCAACTTTGACTTTGATTCTAACTTGGTTTCATGCAATATCCAACCATCTCAACTTATTTGGTCATTTATGACATGTTAAAGAATTGATCTGCACCTTTATTGGGTCCTAGGACCCGCTATTTTTATGTCAAACTCTCAGTAAGATTGGGATACTCAGCATTGTCAGTTTCCGAATCGAATCAGGAGACCTATTTTGACGAACCAGATTACATCCGGATTCTATTCTTCAAAACGATTTTATCTGACTTTGAATACCTCATGAAAGTTGTGGTCATGTACATGTAGATGAATTTGGGTTTTGAATAATTTAATTTTAATATCAGAAGCTCAAGATATTCCCATTTGAATATCTAGTGTGAAAGTAGAGAATCCTACCACGAGAAGGATTTTGACCCGAGTTTGCATTACAACGGGGACTAGTTGAGGTCTAGATCATGCCATAATTTAATTATAGAGAAGAAATATATATTGGGACCCGATTTAATGTTTCAAGGATTTATCGGGTTAATTAAAGACCAATTTTAAACTTTGAAACGTTAATTGATTTTGTTAAAGGAATTGAAAAAAAAAACAGGGATTGGATAAGAAAACATCATAATAATTTCAGTGGTTTTGTTACCACGCTTGGAGAACATTTTTGCTTCTTCAAACAATATCGTGCAATCCTTCATTTTAACAAACCACACTGTGCCATATGAAACAACCCTATAGTTGAATTAATTAGCATGGTATTGTTAATTTGTGTTTTGAGAACAGTACCCCTCGTTTGCAATTCCTTTCTTTTTTTTGCAAACATTCGTGCTAGTCCGTTTTTTTTCTTTCATCCTTACATCCTCTAGCTGGTTTGGCATACAAGAATATCACCCCTTTTCACGCCAAATGTTCAGCTACAATTTAGTTTAGCTCTAGTCCAAGGGAAACGGTTTTACACCTTCTTTGTGCCATCTTCGAAATGATAAAGAGAGGAACATCCTCATCATCCAAGGGCTTAGATTTTTCCCCTAACATATACGATTGAGATGAGAGAACATTAGAGTGGTCTCCAATTCTATTTGTGATGCGATCCAACCATCAAAAGATCCATTGGAGATCAAAGTTGATACCTCGAGGAGATGGTCCTTATCATATCATAGAAAGGATTAATGATAATGCCTATAAAGTGGATCTACCAGGTGAGTATGGTATTAGTGCTACATTTAATGTTTCTAATCTTTCTTTGTTTGATGTAGGTGATGATTCGAGTTCCTTTTAATAAGAGAGGGGATGATGCGATCCATCCATCAAAGGATCCATTGGAGGTTCCATTTGGTCTAGTTACTAGGCTCAGGGCTAAGAAGTTCAAAAAAGCTTTCAATGGACTTCTTCAAGATACATGGGCTAAGGTGGACTTCAAGAGGACTTGTAATAATAAAAAGCAAGCCTTGATTAATCTAATTAATGTTCAAGAGGGGCTTGTTGGTGGAATCAAGAGCATGACACAAGGATTGGGAGAATAAGACTAGATTCGGACAATTTGACTTTTCATTACTCTTTTGGTCATAACTGAAGATACAAATCTAATTTTTATGTGATTCTAGTTAGTCTGAAAACTAGACTTCCATACCTTTCCAACAATATATGGCACGTGATTAGTACTTAAAGGTGTATTTTTATCAAGGTTTTATATCATCATTTTGCACTTGAAGTATCAATAACTCCTTAACTAAAGCATGTTTTATAATAACATATTTAATAATATAAGATACCTTTAATTTATGGTAAATATTCATATTAAATGCAGGCCAATCACATAAATAAAAAGATTGATTGATGAGTTTAAGTACTGAAATTGAAAGGACAAAGAGAGGGCCTTAGAAAAGAGATGTTGGTGCAGTCCAAACTGGAACTCTGTTTGATAATTGGGTCATATCTGGAGCTATAGATCTTGGATTTAGTCCTTTAAATGGATGGAAAGTTAAGACATAGGCCTACAACTTTCATGTGGAGTCCAAGATTTAAAAAGGCTATTTTCAAGTCCAAATTATAGTAACAACGGAGAAGTCCGAATCTGTCTTGTAGCCCAGACATTGTTCAGTGTTCAGACCATAACTCGAGCTCTAGAAGTCCAAATGACCTCAATTTTTTTTCCTGGAAAGATAAGACAATTTCCTAGAACTTTCATGCTATAGTTGGTACCAATTCTAATGTTAGCAATGATATTTTGTTCAGACAAGAAGATAAGGATTTTCACCAAGTCAAGAGTTGGCCATGCACTCAACAATTAGTCATCAAATCAATAGGTCCAAATTTTGGCCTATAAAAGGAGGCATTTGCCATGAATTTAAGAGCTTGGTTGTTCAGATTAAGAACTTGCTCTTGCTCTCTCTCTTAATATTTTTTGTAATTCTTAAGTTTTATTTTCATTAATATCTTGTTTATGCTTTTCATTTCATTTCCTTTACTTAGTTAACTTGTATGTTATTTATGTTCTTATTTTGTTTATTTATGTTTCTCTTCTTCATTATATTTAGCTACATTTATTATGTCAATGTGAAAAGTTTACACTAATGGTGTAAGAATAAGTATAGTGTAAACTCAACATGGACTTTAATATTTAATATTAACATGTCTTATCTTTTTATCTTACTAATTCTTAATAGCACGCCTTCTAATTCATTAAGACAAGAGAGAACCATCCATTTTAAGTTGGGCTTTTGCTGCTGCCAGACAGAATGCGGCAATAACAAACTTGCCTTATTTATTTAGTTGAGTTATCAAACTTTATTAATTTTAAGAAGAGACATTTTATTTTAATTAGTTTGGGCTAGTTTATTTTGTTTATTTTAATTAGTTTAGGCTAGTTTTAGCTTAGGTTGATTATTATTTAAATTGGGCTTATGTGAGACTCATTAGGAAAACTAGGGTTTTGGCTTGGAGTTTAAATACTCTTTAGGAATAATTTTAGTGCAGACTTTTGTTGATATTCTCAGCATTGCAGCGTAATTTTTTATTGCTCAATCTTGGTTCTTGATTGAACTTTAAACTATTCAAAGAATTGACCATTCTTTGTTGTGAATTTATATTTTCTTTGCTTGTCTCCAGGTATAGGCATTGTGATTGAGTTGGTTTATAGTCTTGTTGCCTTGGAGTAAGTCTTCCCTTGTGATAAACTCATTCAAATCTCAACAAACTTGGATTAGATTGATCTTGGGGTCGTGAATTCCATTAAATTCCGCTAGGGTTCCCACTGGTTTGGCTCTATAAACAATCTGGCTTTATAGAAAAAAGAGAGAACGTGTTAGCGATAACATAGAGTTTTAAGGCTGATATCAAGGAAGCAATATGTCTAGGAGATAACTACTGAATCATATATGTTAAGAAAATTATTACTGTAATATAAAATACCATAGATATAGGAATTGATTGGTGCTGGTTATAGAATGTATAATCAATTTCCTTGTATAGCACGTGTTCCTTTAAACAGAGTCTATAAAGGTTTCTATATAAGTGAATCTTCAGCCATATGCAAAGGGGGAGAAAAAAGAAGAAAGAAGTAGAGGGAGACGGAGAGAAGTAAATAGAAAGGAGAAAAAGAAACAGAAAAGGGGAAGAGATAGAGGAGAAAAGGAAAACAAAGAGGAAAGGAAAAAGAGAGAACTAAAAGAACAAGAAGTAGGAGAGTAGAAAATAGAAGGAAACAACAAAAGGAAAAGAGGGGAGAAAGAAAATAGAGAGAACAAGGAGAAGGCCGAGGGTAGAAGGAATAGAAAAACAACGAGAGCAAGAGAAGATTATCTTGAGTCTATCCTACCTTGTCAAACAAGGATTTACAAAAACTTTAAGAGGTTTTTGAAAAAGCTCCTAATGACAAAAAGAGGAAGGCTTTCTTTGGTTATCAGAGGCAAAAGACAGAAGCTTTTCCATTGGTTTGTATCTCATCTTTTGCATTCAAAACATGCAGGATCCATAGGTATGAATCTTGACTTCTTCTTTTTTTACATATTTAAAGTTTTTTGTTTGGTTTTTTTTTCTTTTCAAAATTTGTTTCTGCTTTTGTTTTGGGAAGTTCATTTTCCATCTTAGCAACAAAGTTGTATTCTTGCCCATTATTCCTCCCGTGTCTTTAATTTAGATTATTATTGATGTTAGAGCTATGTTTTTTTACTCTCTTGTTGTGAAGAACTATGAGCTTTAAAGGTCTTTATTATCCCTCCATTCCTTTGTCTGAATGTCTCTCTGCCTTAGGATGTTTGCATAGGATGAGTTTGGCTCCTAAATAAAGTTGTATCCAAAGGGAAAAGAGAAAAACCACGAGGGAAGGTCCTCTTCAATTGAGGTGAGATTTTAGTCGGTTCTGGGGTCATGTTTTCCTCCCTGTTCTTTGAAAGTGAGATAGCTGGCTGTTTGATTTTTTTTTTTCTAGTTTTAATGTCTTTGATATACATGGTATAAAGGCACACTCAAGTTCTTTCCTTTTTGTATGAAACAACCTGACAGTATTAGAGATTATAAAAAGGGTGGGTATGAGCAATGGGTTCGGTTATAAGGTTGGGTTTAAAACTTTGGCTTTCCTTTGTATGCAGACTTATTTCTTTTTGTTGAAAGTGATGGGTCAGGTTGTGGTTAGGCTCTAAGTTGAAGTTGATGGACCAAATTTTGTTTGATGATTTGGCTTTGGAGGGCTGTTTTTGGGGTTTCTACATTTTGTTTTATATGAAATGTTTAGGTTTTTTTTTTTGTTTCGATTGTTGAAATGCATGTGTATGGCTAATAGTCTTTAATTGTGATTAGCTGCGATTTTGTATTTTGACCAAAGATATAACATGTTTTCTTGTATGTTGCATTACGACCAATACCCTAAAAAAATATTTTGAACATTCCTCTTTTTGAAAAAAATACAATATTTGAAATTCCAAAAAAATGTTTTAGTATGGATTTCTTAAACACAAAAAATATTTTCTTGCATATTGAATTTTACAACATGTTTGTAAATTTCAAAGAGCGTTGGCCAATATTCCAAAAATATAAAAAATTATTTTTGGAGAATTCATCTTTATTCATTATTAATATTTGAATAAGGAAATCCCGAAGAGGTTAATATCCTAAATATTATTAGGAATAATTTATTATTATTTACTGTTAATATTTAGATAAAGAAACCCTAAGTGGTTAATATCCAAAATACTTTTCTTGAAATAATAAGTCATTATTATTTATAACAATTTAATTACACATTCTTGAAAGAAACCTCAATTATAATTGGGGTGATTTTAATTTTTGATTTCACTGTTTACGAGTCATAAAAGTATGAAATACTAAGGCAAAATGGGCTTTTAAAGCGTTTTGATTTTTTTAAGATTTCTAATTTAATTTTTTTTCCCTTTCTCCTTGCGATTACAAGTCAAGAACACTTGAAATACCAAGGGAAAAATGAGTTTTTAAGCATACTAAATCTCCTTGGATTTCTATACTAGTTGTCTCCTGATCCACGAGTTGTAAGTTTAGTTTAAATCCACCTCAGATTTCAAGAGATCTGCATTGGTTCTTCTTGATACTTTATAGACATATCTAAGGTATTATTCATATTTGACCAATGATTCTTTCTTTTTAGACTTTAAGCCCAGGTTTGTTCATCGTAACAAAACTTATCCTAAGAAACTGATGGGATTAGAGAACTCCAATATCATTGCAATTATAAGGCAAAACAAATACTAAGAAGCTTACCTTAGGTAGGACGTACTAGGGGTGACAAAACCTTCCCTTTACGCAACTAGTCACTTGCCTTAGAATCTCTAAAAGACTAATTAGGTTTTTCAGTGATCAAAATACTAGGTGGCGACTCTCTTTTTCACAAAAAAAAGCCTCAACATGATTCCCCACTCTAGGAAGGGTCGTTGCGATGTCACACTATTGCGAGGGGTGCGACAAACCTATTGATACTCCTATCTCTACATCCAAAGCTATCAAATTATGGATGCTCTTCAATATCTTATTTTTACGAGACCAGACATTTGTTTTGCTATTAACAGAGTCTGTCAGTTTACACATGCTTCAATAGACTCTCATTGGGCTGCTATTAAACACATTTTGCATTATCTTAAAGGTACAACAACACATGGCCTGCATATTACTCGTATTTCTTCCTTTGCATTACATGGCTTTATAAATGCAGATTGGACAGGTAGTATTGATGATAGAAAATCTACGGGTGATTATCTTGTGTTTTTTTATCAGACATAAATTTCGTTGAAATCAGGTAAGCAACATATAGTTGCTCGCTCCTCTATTATAGTTGGGTATAAAGACTTAGCAGATGAGATTACTAAGGTTATCTGGCTTTAATATTTATTAACAGTTCTTCAGATTCTATTTGTTTTTGCTCCTATCATTTGGTGTGATAATGTTGGTGCCACTTATTTATCTATGAATCATGTTTCATGCTCACACAAAACATGTTGACGTTGATTATCATTTTAACCAAGCTAGAGTTGCAAAGAAGGAGATTAAGATTCGTTGTTTCAGATGATGTCTTCTATACTCTATTTTTCTACCTTAGGACATTGAGAACAATATCTCATTTTGGTTGGGGGGGAATGGTAGTAGTTGATATTAAAAAAAATAACTACCTGTGTTTTGTATTTTATAAACCATTTGCAAAATTGTTGTTACTAGGATGACAGTGTAAATGAGTTCTTTTGAAGTGACTCTTGAGACACATCTTAGTAAACATTCTTAACAAGGTCTATTATAATACTTCTTGAAATATTCAGGTTTACAAACTCTCACATTATTATCACTTGATTCTGCTCATATACTCATTTAACAAGTATTCATAAACCTTCATTTTCACACACACACTTTAACATATGATTGTGGGTTGCACATTGGATTATTACATTATTTATGTTCTTTTGTTAAAGGTAACAACTAAGGGAAAATGATAGTATATATTAAAAAAAAAAAAACAAAAACAAATTGATAATATTGATGACAATAAAAATGTAGATAAGTTTGGTTTCGTAGCCTCCATAACCTAATCAATTAAGCCTGAAGGGGTGTTTTAACACCTAATCAATTTGGGAGCTATTGGCCCAATGCTTGTTACATGGGTTAAGGAGAAAAGCTTAAGAGAATCAAACATTGCATTATCTACGTATCAGTATCTGCAACCCGAGTTATTAAGCTCGAAAGGGTGTCTTAACACCTAATGCCCTATGACCAACTGGTCTGGGAGTCATTAGCTTAAAGCTCGTTACATGGGTTAAATATGAATTGCGTTTTAAGTTATATGTATAGATATATATTAAAATAATAATGAATAAATAAAAACAAAAGAAAATAATCACAACCCAATGAAGTTAACCTTGAATATCAGAACATAATATTGTTTTCTTCTAACAAAATCCCCATAATCTATGTTTTCATACATTGAGCACATAAAAAGAAGGTTTATTAATATCTTGTTTCAACAGTATGAAAGCAGGTATATATATTTAATGAGAGTTTGTTTATTTGGATAGATTAATGGAAGTTGAATGATGAATGTCTTGCTTTGTGGAACTTGCAAATTGTTTTTCTATTTTAACGCTTTGATTACTAGGGACTAGTAATAAGCTAGTTGGGGGGTATGATTAGCACCTAAAAGTTTATTTTTATCAAGGTTTTATATCATCATTTTGCACTTGAAATATCAATAACTCCTTAACTAAAGCATGTTTTATAATATCATGTATAATACTATAAGATACCTTTAATTTATGGTAAATGTTCATCTTAAATGCAGGTCTATCACATAAATTAAATGATTGATTGATGAGTTTAACTACAAAAATTGAGAAGATAAAAAGAGGGCAAAGCTTAGAAAAGAGATGCTGGTTCAGTTCAAACCAGAACACTGTTCAGTCATTGGGTCATATCTGGAGCTGTAGATCTTGGATTTCAGTTTGGTTTATAAGGCTAAAAAGCTAAGACATAAGCCTAAAACTTTATGGTAGTCCAAGATTTAAAAAGGTCATTTTTAAGTTCAAATTGTAGCAACAACAGAGAAGTTAGAATCTGTCCTATAGCCTAGACACTATTCAGTGTTCAACCCATATCTCGAGTTCTACAAGTCTAAATGCACCGATTCTTTTTGTGTTGGAAAACTGAGATGATTTTCTAGAACTTTCATGAAGAAAATCTGTTCAAATTCTGATGTTAGCAATGATGTTTTGTTTAAACAAGAAGATAAGAATTGTCACCAAGTCAAGATGTGGTCACCCACTCAATAATTACTCATTAACGCAATAGTTTCAAATTTTGGCCTATAAAAGGAGGCATTTGCTATGCATTTAGGCATCTTGGTTGTTTAGAGAAAGATATTGCTCTTGCTCTCTTTCTTTGTATTTTGTAATGTTCAAGTTTTATTCCATGTTATATTTTCCTTAATCTTTTGTTTATGCTTTTCATTTCCTTTACTATACTTATATAATTATGTTCTTATCTTGTTTATCTATGTTTTTCTTCTTCATTATGTTTAGCTAAGTTTATTATGTCAAGGTGAAAAGGTTTCACTAATGGTGTTAGGATAAGTATAATATAAACTCAATATGGACTTCAATGCTTATATCCTAAACGACTTGCTATTAACATGTCTTCTCATTTTTATCTTATTAATTCTTAACACTCCTGCACTTGAAATAAAACATCAATCTTTTGATCATGTCACTAGGTCATTTCCTACTACTTCATTACTGCTTTTTGTTTCAAGCTTCAGGTCGATCCTCTACCCTTAGCTTGAGGGGGCATATTGTAGAATGTATACTATAAAGAAAGTATTATAGGTAGTACTGTAATTTTGTATTCTCTACCTTAACTATTGTATATTGCCTTACACATATAAATAGAAAAGGATTAGCTAAATCAAAAGTTAAGCCTTCTAATTATTCTTAATTGTGATGAAATCTTTTAGCTTCTGAAAAGTGTCTACATGAAAGGACAAATTAAAGGTTATATATAGTATAGAAATTTCATGAAGATAATAAAACTTCCATGTGGGATTTATTTGTCATGTAGTCATATAAGCCTATTTTGATGGACTGAAGTTTAAAAGTTGTAAGATATACTTTTCAACAAATAAATTAAGTTTAAAAGTTGACTGAAAAATATTCTGGATAAACAAACTAAAAACATTCATAAACGTTTTTTTTAAAACAATATACTTTATGCAAATAAAAATAAAAAACAAATATAAAAGAGATTCAATTTTTATTGTTGATCCCCTCACCAGTCAATCTAGATTCATATAGTGCCTTGCTTCTATTTCGGACCTCCAGTTTATTGCTAGTGACCATTTTTTTTATTTATTTTTTTCTCTATCATCCTTGATTTTTGCCCCCACCCTTTAGTTTTTCAAATCAACCCTTCGACTTTTCTTTTCTTTTGATTTAGTTTGTATTCTTTTGATTGTTATTTATTTATTTGAAATAATTTATGAAATTAGAATTTTATTTCATTTTCATTCTTATTCAATTTTTTATATTTTTTTCAAATTTGATCCCTGTTATTTTAATTTATATTTATGTAATGTGAGATAATTTTCAAAATTGGATTTTTCTTACGATTTCATCATTTTTTTTATTAGATTTTATCCTCATTCTTTCATCATTCTTTCAATTGCTAATTTTTTTTATTTTTGCTTTGGAAATTTTTTTAGATTGATCTTTTTTTTTTTTAATTTCATCATTCAACATTAAATTGGTTTAGATTTGAGGTTCTTGGTTAAGCTTGTATCTAGGATTCCACGGGTTGCAAATTTGAGAAATTAACCTACCTTTAGATTCAGTTGTGCTTACTTAGGTTTTTTTTTTTATCATTTGTTTAAGCTAATGTTATATCTTTCTTTCTTTTTTAATTTAATTGAGCTATCTCAAGTCTTTTTGTTTATTGTTCATTGTTAAATTTATTTTTAAAAATAAATTTTATTCTTAAATTAAATAAAATTGATTGATTGATTGAATATAGTCATGAGATGCTCAATGCATTATGTTTTGTTTGGTTTTCTTTTTTGGGTCAGTTCTCTAGCATCCCATGTGACTTTTTACGGTGTTATTGTGTAACCTTTTGTAGTGGGGTTTGAATTGTCTTGACAAACTCTTTTGGTGCTGGGTGATGTCTGTGGTGGAGTGGCAATGAATCTTTAGTGGGTTTTTTGTTTTATCTTCTTGAGTATGATATTGACGACTTATTTTTTTTAGTTAATTATTTTCAAATAGTTTTTTTACGATTTGTCTATTGTGATTGCCTACTTCTTAAATCAAGTTATTAGATTACCTGATCTTATTGGATTCATTCGCATTAATAACTTGAATAACATGTTTTTCTTGCATATTTAAAAACGCTACATTCACCGGAGCATCATTTTTTACATTAAAAAAATGAATTCACTTGCAGCATATCACAAGCCACTGATCTAGTATTGTACCTATTAGAGATTGCGCTTCGTTATTTATTTCAATTTGATTTCTACAAGTTATTTTAATCTTAAAAAAATATCTTGATATAAGGTTGGTATTAGATTTTGTGAAAACCAATTTGGTTTTGTTGTTTGCAAGAAAAATAAAATTAGGGGATCAACATTGACAATAGGACAAGAAAAAAAAAAGGTTTTGTTTCACTGTTCACTCTTTGTATTTCGCTCTCTTTAGTTTAGATCTTAAATGTTTTAGTCCAAGATTTTATTCTTTGCATTTAGAGAGAAAGTCACCAGATAACGACAAATAAGAGAAAATTGTCGATTCTTCATATTCCAAAAACAAAAAAGGATGAATTTTGTATCAACAAGTTTCATTTGACGAGAAATGTTTTATTAAAATATTTTTGAACTTCCGTTATACTAGAAAAGGTGGGTTGAGGTTAAGAAAAAAAAATATTCTCAATTGGATTTCATGATTATGAGACACTTTTGGGGGGTTTTTTTTTTTTTTGCTTATTAAATTGGTTTTTAGGCTCTGAGGGTTTTTATTGTGTGTTTCTAGGTTAATTGAGTTGAAAGATGGTTTATTAGGTTTACAAAGCCCTCTCCTTTATTTTCCACCCACCTCTACTCGTTAGATTCTTGATAAGGAGATGACATGATACCTAATGCAACGGGCAATGTGTCATTTTTGTTCCTTTTTAAAACAATTACGTTGATACCTCATGTTGGAAAAAAAAAAAAGAGCTCAGATGTGTGAGCCAGAGCTAACAAATCCACACATCTGGGATTATTTTTTAAGGGCTAAGCACTAGACTACAAAAACCAGCCTACTCTGTTAAGCTTTTCTTTTCTTTTCTTTTCTTTTCTCAATAGTTTAGTTTCATTTATTAAATTAATAAAAAAAAATTCTATATTATTATTTTTAATTCTGAAAGTATTAGAAATTTATTTACATTCTATTTATTTGTTATTGTCTAATTTTTGTTATGTTTTCAAATAAGATCATACAAATATTTTATTTTTTTAATTAGAAAACGTTCGTTTTGTACAACTCATCATAAACTTTTTTTTTGTTGAATGGTATAACTAAATTGACATAAGTTGAGAGTTGAATGGTATAACTAAATTGACTTAAGTTGCTTCGAGATTTTCTATCTTAGTAATTTTATAAAAAAAATAGAATCTTGAAATATTTTTTTAGTCAAGTCAAGTTTTGACCAATCATCCCACCTTTAAATTAGATATCTTTATCTATGCATGTATTTCAATATTCACGACTTAGTATTTGGTTAGCATTAGAATTTTGTTTTAGCATTTTTTTGCACTTATAATCCTTAATCTATTTTTTGTTTAACATATACATTAGATTTTGAATTTGAGATTAGATTTTTTTCCTATTAAAAAAATACATTAACAATGTTTGAATATTTTTATTTTTGCGATCATAAGATTTTTGCTGCCACTATTCTAGTGCATCATAAGTAAATTCTCAATTAAGTTTCATTCACGAGCTAATAACATAAGTAAACTTATTTACGAACCAGGCTAAATTTAAAAAAAAATAACTTCAAACTTTTTCATATCAATACAACTTACTTGGTTAATTAAAAGAAGGGAGCAAATGTATTAATTGTTACCAAAATCTCATTTGGCCTCATTTAACATAAAACAAGAAATAAAAAATCATATTAGGAAGCAAAAACATGTTTTGCAAATTACAAGTGAAGAACAAAAAAATTCAAACTTGCAAAAACACATCTTTGATTTAATTGTCATTCTAAAGAATAAAGAATTCAACATGTTCAAGTGTTTAAGGAGACAAACTCATAATATATTGCGATATGCCTGCACAGGTTCAAATGCTCTTGTTAAAGGTCCTTTTTCCTTTAATTTCCACCATCGTTTTTTTAGGTACATCTTATAAGATCAAAATCATATTTTAATACAATAAAAAAAACCCCTTGAAAACATATCCTTCCCTCCCCCACCCGATCCCTATCGTCTACCTTCCACTTCCATAGTTTCCTTCTTGATTCACTCAAACTTCTTCACCTCTCTCCTATTTTCCTCTCTCCAACACCTAAACTCTAACCCTTTTAAAACCCTCCATTTCCGTTTGCATACTTTGTGGCCCACACTCCAACTATGGACTTCTTGTCAGAGGTCATATATTAAGTACAAAAGCAATTCAATCCCTCAAACCCTAAACTATAACCCTCTCAAAACCCTTCATTTTCATTTGTATACTTTGCGGCCTAGGCTCTAATCATGGAAACACTAAAGTAATCAAATCCCTTAAAAGTGCTCGAAATGATAAACCAAACCCCACTATGAATCTCATAAGTCTAGCTTATATGATTAATTCAAACATCCTTTCTATCATACACGAGCTTCAACTTCAAGACTCATGCTCCCTTCCTCTTCAAGTCCTCTCAACCCTCCAATCAGAACACCTTTACAAGAGTGACCTTAATGTATATGTTGACATCATCTTCTCTTTGTCTAATAAAAACTTATTTGACAATATTGATCATCTGATTGATGATTTGGAGGAAGGGAAAGGGTGGGTCAAATAGGGGAGTGATAAGGGGTTGTTGTGAATGATTAAAAAGGTGGTAGAGGCTAGGAGGAAGGAATCAAAAGTTAAGGTTTATGGGATGGATGATGAGTATATGGTCAAGGTGTTGCGAAGAGGGTTAAAGAGGATGGCGAGGTGAAGTTTGCTTGTGAGGTTGAAAGAGCATTTGAAAGGGTTTGTAAAGCATGTTTGATATTACATTACAAATGCTTTTAAAATTTTTAAAATTAATTAAAATGATTATTCTTATATTTTTTATATCAAAATCACCAAAAAATACCTAAAAAACATTAATTTGATGTTTTTTCAGGCGCAAAGCAATTTGAAAAGTGTTTTGAAAAACAGGCTGTGATGCTAAATCAAACACTAAGACCTTATTCAGTAACATATAACAATTTTCCCGTTTCATTTATAGTTTTCTTCTCTTTCGTCTTTATTTTCTAATAGAAAATTAGACAAAATGTTCATTTCATCAACTTTCATAACATTTTTCCTACTCATAAAAATAAAAAATGTGTTAATATTATATTATTTTTTATTTGGATAAAACAACAATGAAAAGTATGTTCACAATAACTTGTTTTTTGAGATATTCTTTATATATTAACATAAAAAATTATTTTCTTTCTTATCTTAAGGGCATTTTTTAATTTTTTTTATCTTTATTTTGAAAGAAAGATCTTTAACCTAATTAAATTGAATAGCAATTTAAACAACAAAACTATTCTTATCTAATTTTAAAGATGAGGAAATTCTTTTGATCATAGACTTGCCATTCCTTTCAATGACTTCCATTCTTTCATGTAAAGTAAACCTTACTTATTGCTCAACAACTCAAGCCACCAAATATGCTATAGAGCGAGTTATAAGGATGTTTAGGTCATTGTTTTACCCAATTTCAATCTCTTGTATTTAATGGGCTTGGAATTAAGCTACATCATTTGTCATGTTTTAGAAAAAAAAAATATATCACATGTTATTATGGTCACTTTTTTTCAATTTGGCTTTTCTGTTATCGTTGCTTATTTTTTTTATCATCTAATTAAAATAAAACAAACTTATTTAACCTAGTCGGATCTATCACATATTATTTTCACCTGCTTTTAAAACATGTGTTGTTGTACCTAAATATTACTTTTTACAAAAACAAAAATGGAAATTTAGTCTTGCAGCATGGTGCAAGTCCATACTAGTTTTCTCTATATTTTAGATAAAAGACTAAAAGCATTTACACATAATATAAAGTTTGTTGCAAAGGACATCGAGGTGAACTATTAGGTAAAGGGTTAAAAAGAAAAAGAAATTGTCATCTAGTTTTATGGTAACTAGAAGCCCTAACTAGTCTTTTAGAGGTTTTGGGTAAAGAACTGGTTATGCAATTGGAAAGATGATCATCACTCTATACATCTTATCTAAGATAAATTGCATTGTTGTTTATTTTTAATTATAATAGTAGTTGAAAGATACCTTTTACTGCTGAAGATTAGGGGTGATCATTTTCGGTTTGGTTCTGTTTTTACTTCATCATGGCAGATATCAGGGCAGGCATTACTTGGTTCCTTTTTTCTCTCTGAAAACTGGGTTTTGAGCTATTGCACTAGCTGCGACAAGAGATGTGTTAACTTTAAGCGGGTGAGCTTACTAAGCTAAGTGAGGGCCCTCTCGTGTAGGCAACGAAGGGTTGGTGGGGAAGGCTGTTTAAGACCAAAAAAAGTAACCAAACCGATTTATATATATATATAAAAAAACAAAACCAGTTCAAATTCGGTTCGGTTTTTTATGACAAAAACTATTTCAAACCGGTTTGGCTTGATTTTTCCAGTTTGGCTCAGTTTTTTTTTCGGTTTTTTTCCAGTTTGGGTTCAGTTCGGCTTTTTTGATTTCAGGCTTGAAAAACTAAAACCGAACCGAATCGGTTGGTTTTTTTTTTTAAATTTTAATCGGTTTAATCGATTTTTTTAACGGTTCGATTTTATTATTTTTCCTGGTTTTCTGGATTTAATTGGTTTTTTGTTTTTTTTGCTCACCCCTACTGAAAAAAATAAAAATTCTTAAAAGTTTAAGTTTTTGGATTGATATAATTTTTTAACTTAGCATTAAATTTTTAATAATCAAGTAGTTATGAGTTTAAATTATACTATAACATTCTTATCTTGAAGAATCAATATAAAAATCATTACATTAACCTCATCTATTAGTTTAATTTTTTAAGTAAAAATGACTTTTTAATAATTAACCACATATGACAGAGGGCTTGCAATTTTTCTCATAGTTTATTTTTGTGAAATATCATTACTCTTCAAAGAAAGGTAAATTGTTGTTAATATAAAAATTGGTTGATTCAGCTAATCAAATGTTTTCTTAATTCATATTTATATTTTTCTTCTTTCTTTAATGTTTAACATAAGGGATAACAATTTAATGTGTCTTAAAGCTAATAAGACTAAAATAACATAAAAATACATAAGTTTTAATGAGCAAAAAGAATTGCAGATGTCAACTCTAAATTTATAGTTTTATTCTTAAAAAATAAGTATACGGTGGTTGCACCGTCAATAGGTATACAAGATTTTTAAATAAATTAAAAAACTCAATCTCTAATAAAGAACAACTTAAAATTCAAAAGCATAAAGGAAGTTAAAACATAATCCAATAGAAAAACTTCTTGTAGAATCACTTTAAAAAATTTAATCCCAATCTAAAAACCAGACTTTTATTATCACAATTTTAAGCTTTTAACCTGGATTGACATAGCTAGACCTCTTTTCAACTTAAATTTGTCTTGTTGGTTTATAAAAGTATTTGTTAGACAATCATCATAGATTTTTTTGTCAAATCCATAAAGATGGATATTAATGTATTATGTTTTTAGTATACATTCATATTCAAAATAAATATTCATATCATATCTAATATTTATTGGATAAGAAATTTTGATATTTATACCTGATTTATTAAGTTTTGGATAACTTGAGTGCTAATTATTTTTATTACTCAACATAAAATAAAAAAAAAAGATATATGTGTGTGTAGTGAAATTATAAATATTATACTTGTATATGTATATAATTTTAATATTAAGGTATGCATATATTATATTAAATAGAAAAGATATAAAATATTTTACTTATATATATATATATATATATTTCATTTATTCTATATCTCTATTTATACTAGTTTTCTTTATTTTTTTTCCTACTTAGAATTCAGTTATATACCTGATTCAAAAGGTTTTTTTTTTTTTCTAAATCAAGATTTCTCTCTAAGAAAATAAAGACTTAAGTTTTCAATTAAATTTGTAGCAAATTAACAAGACAAACCACAAGTCACATCCAATATTCACTAGATAAAAAAAAAAATCACAGGCCACTATTTTAAGTTTCACACGATTTTTGGAAAGGAAAAGTAGTTCTTCACTGATAATGAATAATTTTGCAATACTACCTTTAGGGGATTTTATTTAGTAGTAATTTTGAGCTTGGGTTATGATAGAGACAATCTTTTCTTTTATCTATAAGACACGCTTCGTGAAGTTTTATAGTTATACGGTGTAGTGTTTTACTAGCTTCCTAACTCTTCGCTAGGCTAGATAAATCGTTTTTTAATACAAAAAATAAATATGCAGGATTTTTTTGATGTATTTTTTTATAAAAAAAATTAAAATTGTAAATTAAAATTTTTATACATAAATTTAATTAAATAAATCGAGAATGAATTATGATAATAAATGTAAAAATATTAAAAAAAAATCGTTAATAATAATTAAAAACTAAACTAGAAAAATAAAAATATAGATGTGGATCAAGAAATTTGATCTCGTAATATGAGTCATGTACTAAGTTGTGTTTAGTAAATTTATTTCCTGAAATTATTATTTTTAACAAAATAATAATAAAAAAGACAAGCTTAATAAAGTGATTGAATAAAAATAAAGAAATAAATTTAAATAGGGCTACTGAGAAAGAAAGTCTTATAATATTATTAAAAAAGTGTTGAATTCTTATTTATAAACTAAACAAAAATTAAATTGTATAACATTAAAAAAATCATAAAGATTTGTTAAAATTATGTTAAAATCGAGCAAAAAACAAAAAAAAGAGGTAATAAAACAATTCAATAAAAACAAAACATCTAAAGATGTAATTTGTAGAAAAACTAAAAATAATAAAAAAAAAACAATGAAAAAAAAGCCCAATTATATGGGTCTGAACCAGTGAATTTGGGTTTAAGAAAGCCTACTAGGCCTATGCACTTGGGTTGACTTATTTTTTTAGTTTTAAAGTGGATGATCTATCATCTTCTCATAATATTTTTTTTAAAAAAGAAGTAGGCGACATGTCACCTACTTCTTTCTAATTCCTGACTGCTTTGGTGGTTGAAAAATAAGGAGCAATAAATTTTTATCTAAAAAATTATTTTTGACTCAACACGCCTATAAAACACTTCATATACATTAATAATAATAAAAAAAGTTTTGTATTACGATTGAATGACAAAATTGAAGTCAACTAAGATTTTCTCTCTCTACAATCAGGATCCGATCACTTTCTCTTTCATATCTTAAATATAGATTGAAAAATAAAAAAAATAAAGTTTTGTAACATGATTGAATTATTGAAGGACCAAAATGCTATAATTTAAAAAGTAAGTGGTCCAAAATGAAATTCCCCCCTTTTAAATTTGCCAGCCTTTTTCTCCATGTTTTACACTTTGGTCCATTCTTTTGCATTTTGTCCCTTCTTAATAATTCTTTATAAATTGGTAATGGATTTCGGCTTAAAAAGATACAATTGAAAAGAAACAAAGTTTAAATACTAAATTATAAAAAAATTATTGTGAATTCTAATAGTAAAAAACACCACTCCTTGTAATGTCTTTCTAATCTAATAATTACTAATTTATAATAAAAAAAAGCTTTTAGTGCAATGATGGAAGTCAAAATATAGGCTTTGATTTGAAATACTCTTTCACCAAAAATATCTAAATAGAAATAGATTTTGAGAGAGTAAGAAAAGAAAAAACCACAAATAGACCAGCTATGATAAAAATTAAGTTTTGAAAATGAAAAAAAAAGAAGAGATTTTAGGACCGTTAAATTCAAGGAAAGAAAATCTGATGGCTAGAAAGGCCGTTCCCTGCCGCTGACGTAAGTTTAGAATCTCAAAAAAACTTGAGATTCGAAAGATCAAAGAAGAGGAGATACTCACCTGTTCTAAGTTTAACAAACCAGCAATAAGACAGAAGTACCCTTCTAATCCGAAATTAATAACCGTCACTGCCCTCCCACATCGCCCCTCTGCTGAAAAACAGAGGTAATAATACTGTAGCTGGCGAAGCAGGATCAGCCTGCCCACCTCTTCAGGTCCTGACTGTTTGTGAAGGTGCCGACCATGATACAATACATCATCAATACTCTCTTTCAATCTCAAAGCTTCAATTTTTGAAGCAATCAAGAAGAAGAGATACCATAGCTACTCATTATCATATATATAATGGGTAGTTCTAATCTTTCACAACAACCACCACCAGAGGATGAATGGATTCGCACTTACCTAAAATTGCTTCCTGAATGGCAGCCTCTTGCTCTTTTTCACCAGGTACCCTCCTTTTAGTAACAGATGTCATTTTAATTCATTAATTTTTTGTGTTACCTGAAGCTATATCTTGGAGTCTAGTTTCATTAATCTACCTGATAATTTAATTTTGTTGCAAGAATATTAAGAATTTAAGTTATTTGTTTTGCTATTTGGGTTCTAAAGATTGTGGATTTTCAGTTGTCAAGGTGCTAGTTTGCTATAGCTGAATCAAAATTACATTTCTCAATTTTGTTCAAATAAGTGGATTATTGAAGTAATTAATTTCTTGAAAGAAGTTTGTCCTGGGAATTACTTGGGGGTATTTCTCTGTCCCATATAGATTACAGAGTGCAACATGTTAATTTTTCCATCTTGGGCATGTTTTCTGTGCCGTTTCCATATATATATATATATATATAGAGAGAGAGAGAGAGAGAGAGAGAGAGAAGTTTGGATTTTTCCATCTGGGTTCGGGTTAGTAAAGATTTTGTGCCACTTCAGTGCACGAATGATTGCCGATTGGATCCTTTTTTTTATATATATATTTCTGATTATCTTAATTTCTGTGGCAGTCGATGATACCAATTTCAATATCTAGAGTTAATCAATTTGATGCTGCGAGATTGGATATTGAAATGTCAGCTATGCTAAAGGAACAATTGGTTAAGGTCTTCTCTCTGATGAAGGTATCTTTTTTGGTTCACCTTTTGATTTCGGGACATGATTCCAGCGAATATATTGATCTGATGCTGCTGGTGTCAATCTTTAATTTGTTTCTACTATTTTTTGGGGTTAGCCAGGAATGTTATTTCAATATGAGCCAGAACTTGATGCTTTCCTTGAGTTTCTCATTTGGAGGTTCTCTATTTGGGTAGATAAGCCTACTCCAGGAAATGCTCTCATGAATCTGAGGTACAGAGATGAGCGCGCAATGGCTTCAATAGGAAAAGGTAGGCAGGTCTGCACATCCCATGCTTATGGCATTGCTTTGTGAAAGTAGCTCAGTGTTAGGTGATTGTTTGACTGATAGATTGGCCTCTATGGTTATGTCACTTGTGCAGATTTAGAAATGAAATACAGGCCCACTTCACAAATTTTGATTACATATCTTGATAGCGTGTTTAAAGAATTTAGAAGGGATGGAAGGGAGGGGAAGGGAAATTAATTACCTTTCTTTTGTTTGGATTCTGAAGAGGGTACGGAAGCTTATTCTCTCTTGCTAGTTTATTGGATTATTGGATTGAAGGGAAGTGCATTAATTACAAGATTATGTGTCTCTTAGAGGGTGGAAGGGCGAGATGGTTTTTTATGAAGTAATGAGGTTACAGAAGGGAGTTAAGAAAGAAATTCCCTTCATTTCCATTGAATACAAAAGTTGGGGAGGGACAGTTTAATGAGAATGGATAGTAAATTCTTAGCCCTTCTTCCCCTTCTCCTCTTACTAAAATATATTCTTTAAACAAGGTTAATCATTAATCATTATATTTCATCCTGTGCCTTCAATAATGTTCCATTCACCTCTCTCTGAAACAAATTGTAAGTGATGATGGCATAAATTTTCTAAACTCTGTGATGCACTTCTAGTTGATTAGTAAACCAAAGATGTGGCTTGCTGCTTGCATATCACTATTTCCACTCACTCATTATAATATGAACTTAATTTATGTGATAACAAAAGCTATATATATGTGTCTCTGTGTGTGTGTTTTGATGGCTCTTCTTTCTTGTTGAACTAGAATGCATTTTAAAATGTATTTCTGTCTACTTTGAGATTGCTAACTTTATGTTGAGTACTGTTGGGTTTATAAATGCTCTTCTGGAAAATGGAATGGATGGAAATGACTGCTATGTCTATTTTTCTCTGGTATAGCTGTTAAATAAATTTTAACATACTTTTGCATGTTCTGTATTAACCATGGTCTTCTTTTCTGTCGATCATGCTGGAATTGCAGAAGTATGTGATCTATTTGCCCCTTTGAAATGATATTCCATACGTTTTCACAAACAGATCATGGTCTTTATATATTCTTATACTAAACTTTCATGACTGATATACGAAGGAGTGAAATGCTTCAAATTCTAGCTGAAGAAGGCACATATGAAGTTCCCTAATAATTCTTCGTATCAGCATTGCTTGGCCATCTTTGTTTAACTTACACTTCATGTATTATTTTGCTTACAGTTAGAACAGGTTTGGAAGGACCTGGACTGACCATTGCACAGAAAATTTGTTATTGCATTGCCACTGTTGGTGGTCAGTACACCTGGGCTCGCTTGCAGTCATTCTCTGCCTTTCGTAGATGGGGTGATTCTGAACAGGTAGTACTATCATCAGTATGCTTATTTTTTATCGTCTAAAGAACAATTCACTGAAGATGGTGGGGAGAAAAGTATTGATTTCTTTGTGTATTTTTCAGAGGCCACTGGCAAGGCGTGCATGGATTTTTATACAGCGTATTGAAGGACTTTACAAAGCTGCTTCATTTGGAAACCTACTAATATTTCTTTATACAGGACGGTATGTTGTATAGTATGGTTTCTTGAATGTTATTTCCACAAGAATTGTTAGTATGAAGTGAAGCTGTGCATGAAAATTCTCTTTGTATGAGAGGAAACAAACACACAACTACTTGGGGAAACGCATATTCAGTCATTATTTGATTGTTTAATTTCAATATCTGCTATTTTTATATCAGCCTAATTTAATGATCAAATGGATTGATTACTATTGCATGAGATATCATGATGGGAGTACCCATTTAGATTATTCACTTAATCACGCCATTGGATTTGATGATTCTTCAATTTTTTTTGTCTTGTTTTAATGCAGATTTAGAAACCTTATTGAAAGAGTCTTGCAAGCAAGGATTGTCTATGGAAGTCCTAATATGAACCGAGCAGTTAGCTTTGAGTATATGAATCGCCAATTAGTGTGGAACGAATTTTCGGTAACTATTTTTGTTGTCAAATTTAGCATCTCAGGTCCTTTTTGGATCAGTATCTTTCTCCCACTTTTGATGATGTCTTGCTGTTGTTATGATATGTCTTGTTTCCTTTTCCATTTGTGGTTGAATTCTTTAATTATTAATATCCAATAACACAAAGGGCAAGGAAAAAGTGTGGGTTTTTCAAGAGTTATCTGAAGTGTCTTGCCATGTATGCACTTCTAAAGTGCTGTTTGGTCTTTACCGCAATTTCATTTTCACATTTGGGATTTTTTCAATGAAGTTGAACCCTCTCATATGCACCTGGCTGTTCCTGGTGAAATTATAGCCCTTGGATATAAAGTTAAGAACAGTGTGTTGATGGAATTTGTGTGCAAAGTTATTAATATTTTGAGCCAAGTTTTAGTAAATTTCTTTTCAACTGGATATTATTGTGACCAAAGTCAAACTACGTGAGCTCACAATGTTGACCAGAATGAGGTTTGTTTATATAGGTTGAGGAGGAGAAAGTAAAGGGGATAAGAATAATTGACTGAAGTTTATTATAAAACTCTATTTTGGAGTTCCTGAAAAGATGGTGTATTACAAAGTAACTCTTGCTCCATTATTATTTTTGGATTGTGTTTGGCCAAATTAAACATGATTATTTTATCCCTAACAGAAAAAGGATAACCATTCTTGGGGGTCATGTCTTATAGAAAACAAATACTAACCTTGGAATTATAGGCTCACAATTAATCGAAGCCATGGTTGTGTGGTCATGGTTTCTGGAATCAATGAACCACCCATGATAAATTGGCTGAACAATTCTTGTTGTATGTTCTTGAAGACAATGTAGAAAGTATATTGGGTAAACAATATTCTAACCCTTGTAGATTCTGCAATGATCTAGGTCAACCCTATAGTTAAAAATTTCCAGTGTTGATCTTAGAGTTTCAAAAACGTTTCAATGTGGCCCTTTGGCAATAAATAACTAATGGAAACTAATGGCAGGACCACCTTTTGAATTCTTTTGTTGAGTATTTTTGTGCTTTTAAGGGTTTTGTGGAATACTAGCTAGTGGACGTGTCTGATCAATGAATCCTCTTTCTGTGTGATTGACCAACTTCAACCTGTACCCATTATCTGCGTCTTACTCATGTACTTTTCTTAGTTTCTCTGAATTAATAATGTTATGCTGTTTATTTGGAGTGCTATAGCATGCGATGAACTTTTTGGACAGTAGATTCACAATTCTCAGTGGTATTTGTGTCAAGTCCACATGGTTATGTGAATGAACAGTTAGTAATAATGCAGTTCCATTCCCAAAAAGTTTGTGTTTCTGAAGCAGGACCACCCATGTTAAACAGCATGGCGTTCTTGCTAGACATGATTGAAGTTGTCTTTTGGCTGCTGCTTGAATTGCCAAAGTTTATGTACCAGCAATAACACCATCTGCCCTGGTAATTTGTCATGTATTTCTTTGGCTTATGTGCAGGAGATGTTGCTGCTGTTACTACCTCTTCTTAACTCGACGTCCATTAAAAAAATTCTTAGCCCATTTTCAAAGGATAAATCTTCAAGCTCCAAAGTAGATGATGATACTTGCCCCATTTGCCAGGCAATTCCCACTATTCCATTTCTTGCTCTTCCCTGTCAGCACAGGTATACAACTCTTTTCCCCTTTGCTTTGATTACATCAACTTTTAGGCAACCACTTTTAGGGTAGGGCCTGAACAATGTAGATCACTTTTTTTCACCAACTTTTTTTTTCACACTGCATGACGAAAGCCTAGGGCTTAATTGCAATTTCTCCATCCTTGTAATCGTACTGGCTTTGTCAGTAAATACAGTTACAAATTGGAAAATCCTTAGCATTGCCCTTCTTTGGGCATGCCTGGCTCAAATTTTGTTCTACCACAGGCCAAGTCTACTTTCTGCCTTATTTCTCTCCCTAACACATGCCACCTCAATCAGATGTTTGGATAGAATACTCGTGCTAATTTGCTTATTTTTGAAGTAGATTTTCCAGTTTGGCTGGATTTCTGTGGTGACCTTTATTCTTTTTTGCCTAAAAAGACTGAATTTTTCTTGCTGTTAGGTACTGCTACCACTGCCTTAGTACACGATGTGCTGCAGCTACATCATTTCGCTGTCCCAGATGTGGCGAGCCAGTGGTTGCTATGCAGCGCCATAGCGGTTTAGCCAGTAACACAAATCCCAATCAGTGATTACTGTAGGGTAGTAGGAAGGAATTGTAGATTACTGTATAAAATATGCCTAGAAATAGGCATACAATATAATCAAGTAATCGAGATTTCTCTGTAGAGGTATTTATTCTCCTAATCTAAGTTGGGGAATCATTCTTTGTCATCTTTATGTGACCACGAATTCTTTTCAACGATAGGTCAATTCTTCAAAAACCAGGATTACGATTTCTTTCCTGATTACTGGTTCAAGTGCTCTCTTTTCTGGTTCTCTTGGGTCCTTGGAGTTTCGTGATGCTTCTTCTTTTCGTTTACAAACAAATGAGTCTATATCAATAGCTGCAAACACCATTTGATGTCAGCAATTTATAGAGGTACATTCATGCACCATCGATTGCTAGAGTTAAAGTTATTATTTTGCCCTTTATACATACAAAAAATATTGCACTGGCTCTTGAGGATATAATTTTTTATATATATATATAAGAATTCACTGGTCCTTCCATGATTGATTGATTGGGGGCATTTTCATCTTTATATATTTTTTTAGCTCAATGTAATTACTCAATTATTGTTGGAAGTAATTTTCAATTAACTGTAGGTGAAAGGGTGTTTTTTTATGTTTATTTTTTTTCTGCACAACAAAATTACTAAAATACTTTTTTAAGTACAAATTCCTTTAGCTCGCATGCATGTACATTTTTGTCTTTTCAATATTTTTTTAACTATCAAGTTTAGTAAGAGGTGCTTTGGTAATTATTATTATTATTTTCAAAATTTATTTTATTTTTTAATTTTATACTTATTGTTCAATTTTATTTATTTTAAAATTAGATTTGGTTCTTATTATTTTAATTGCTATTTTTTTTTAGTTTACAATTATTGAGGATTTTACCGTGTGATTTTTTTTGGTTTGTCTTCTATAGAATCTACCTGGTCTTATGATTCGGATTATGATTTTAAAAATTAAGTATAATTTGGGTTGTCTATTTTTGGGTTCTTTTTTATGAAATTAATTTTTTAAAATATTATTCTTCAACATTAGGCAATTCAACTTCAACCTTTTGATTTTGTCACTTTCTTTTTTGTAAATTTAGCTTGATATTATATTTAAAGTCATGTTTCAGTTGAGTTAACATGAGTTAGCTCAAGATTTTTTCCCAATGTTTTTCTTAATTAATTGTTTTTAATTTTTCTTTTCATCATTTTTATTCTAAGCTTGTAACCGAGAACAAGTTTGATATGCTAACTATATTCAAGTTTGTTTTTGTTTTTTTTTTTAATATTTATTTTTAATTTGTGTTTAATTTGTTGGTGATTAAATTACAATTTTTTTTTTATTAAGTTATCTCATTCTTATTTATTTTTTGTTTTGTTATTAGATAAGATCATTGAATTTTTTAAAAAAAATATTTAAAGGGGATCTTTTGATAATTTTGACAAACTTTCATTTTCTTTTATTAGTCATTCTTTTATATATATATATATATATAATTAAATTAACTAGATTTATTAAAATTATTCTAATGAATTATGTAACCAAATCCAACAAATTTTTCTTCCTCTTAAAAAAAAAAAAAACTATCACATGAGTAGTAGCATTACTAGAATATTTCTGACAGATAAATGACCAGTCTATAGAGTATGAGTTTTTGTTTATATTAATTCTATGCTTTAAACTTATATATTTCTGAAGCTGGGAATGTATTTTGATTTACCATCTTAATACCCGAAGCTTTCAGGGGCCCCAATGCCTCACTTTCCAGGCAACAAGGTTCCCATGAAGCTACAGTACATGAGAATAAAACAATGTTTGTTTTGCATCACACACCTGGTCCAGAACTGTTATTCCTGACTAGCAAGTTCGTCAAATTATATAATTTTTGTCCATTGACATAGGCAAGTTTTAGAATTAACTAGGTGCTTTTTTTTTTTTTACCTGAGCTATGTTTATATTATTTTTTTATAACCTTTAAAAAACATAAAAATGCTGGAACGAAAATAATTTGATGTATAATTGATGAAACCTTTTAAAATATTGCGGCGGTGACATACTAGACGACATATGTTTTAAACAAACATTAGAATGTCCACACCTAGATTAATCCACATTTATCTAATTTGTAATTTGAGGAATGAGGCCATTATAACTTTATGAAATCAAAATCTAAATAAATTAGAAAGCTTAATTTTAATTAATCAAATATTAAGGCTTAAAATGAGAAAAAGTTTAATAAAAAAAAAAATAACTTGAGCAAACCTAGATTAGCAACTCGTACTATGCAGTGACCCAGACTGAATTGGTTCTAACACGACAAAAGGATGCTTCGGCGATGTCAGTATATTCAAAGAAGAAAAGAAAATTAAGACTCGGGTCATTGACCTGATTAAATTAATTAAGTTAATTCAATAATATGATTAAAAAAATAACAAAGTACACAAAATAAAAAGACCCAAAATAACTCGAGTTATTTTTAAATTTAGTAAGAAATCTTATAGAAAGCCAAAAAGAAATTATGGATTCTAATTTTTAAATGAATCAAATGTTGAAAGATGAAATTGAAAAAAAAAAAACAAATGATTTTTGTCTTATGCGATGTTGCAGGATAGAAATGTTTTTTAATCTTTTAAAAAATGAAGATGGTGACATATTGGATACTATGTTTTTTAAAATATTGAAAAATCAATTTAATTTAATTGAAGAGAAAATTCTTTAAAACCAAGATAAATCTAACAAATAACAACAAATAAAAAGAACCAGGATATCCTGAATAATTTTAAAAATAAGTAAGAAATCCTGTATAAGAAAATAAATAAATTATGGAGCCCAATATCCAATAAAATCAAATGTTTAATGATAAAACTAAAAAATATAGATTTTAAAATAAATAAATAAATAAATAAATTAGAGCGAATCTCCTAAACATGAGTTAAACTTTCAAATTAGCAACTTTTGAAATCCTAAACCTGGAGTCCATCAAGAAGGTCAATTAATATTGAAAGATAAAATTAAAAAAAATAATTAAAAAAACAAGGAAAAAAATAGCAATAAAAAATGAAGATAAAATATGATATGTTAAAATAATACATCATGATGAAATTGTAAAAAAAAAAAATTAATTTTAAAAATCATCCTAAAAAAATAAATAGAGATAAAAAGAATGGAGATCAAATTTGAAATTAAAAAATAATAAAGAAAAAAATTGAAAAATAAATTAAATTCTATAAATTGATTGAAATAAACAAAAATAACAATTAACAAATCATGGACTAAATCCTAAGGGACCTAACAAACTAAAAGGTTGCAAGGCTAGGCATGAAATCTAAGGAAGAGAAAGAAAAAAGAAAGAACAAAAGAATAAAGCCAATCGCCATTAAATGCACTTTTCATAAAGGTTTTAACCGCCGTGTGGAATTAGATAACACAAAGAAAACTTGTTTTCCTCCTATGTAATCCATCACATGAGTTGTTCAAATATGGCAGGTTGACTTATTTACTGGCATAATTAAATTACTAAATCATCCCTGTGATTACATGATTATTAAAAAAAAAAACCAATATGAAATAACTAATATGTCGTAAAATTAAGCCTATAAATTTCTTCGTTCAAGACTAATAGAGTGATCACACTGTGCATAGTAAAATGAATTATCGAAAAAGCTCGTAAGCCATTTTTTTTTCTTTAAGAATAACCAAGTAATTTAAATATTTAAAAATTATAAAAAGATTAAGATACCTGAAATAATTCTAGAATGAAAAATTAACACCATGAAAAGATTCTTTTACCATTTAAGATTAGTTCTTAGGTTTTTTCAGTGAAGAGAAAAAATATTAATTTACTATTATAATTCATAGAAAACAAAACTAAGTGTACAATATTTTTATCACACCAAATAGTTTCTGTTACACTGTTTATTTTTCCGGCAGGTAATGAACTGACTATTCCTCTTTTCTGTTTATTTATGCGTCGTTTGATAGACATGAAAAGGACAACCAGAAGGAAAATCACTTTAATCAAATATCGTTTGCCCACAGAAGCATTCCCAACAACATCGCATGGAGCCTGAAAGTGAAACTGACGTAGGAATTCGTATATCTTTGGGATATATTCTATCTAGTAGGAATAACTACCTCTTTGTCCCAACTTAAAAAAAAAATGCATGCATTTCTAAGGTGTTATATGAAAAAACTACTGATAAAAAATCAAAAAGCTTTTTATATATATAAGCTTTTTGTATGTGTATAATTAAAATAAATTAAAATTATTCATGTCAATAAATATAAATAAAATGTTAATGACAAGTAAAGACTAAACTTGAAAAATCGAAAGATAGATGTAGATTAAGATATTTGATTTCATAACATGCTATATAAATAGTTGTGTTTGATAACTTTGTTTCTTAGAATATTGTTTTTAATCAAATAATTATTTGTGCCAATAAAACGTAAAAGAAGATCATTAATGATAACTAAATACTAAAATTGAAAAATAAAAAGATATATGTAAATCAAGATATTTGATCTTGCAACAGGAGCCAAGCGTCTAATAACTTTCTTTTTAGAATAAATTTTTTATTTAATTAAATAATAATAGAATTGGCCCATGCTACGCCACACGTCAAAGCAATTTGTTTTAACACAAAAAAAATGTCTAGGTATCATTAAAATGTTTTTTTTAAATAGATTTTAGCCATGAATTCAAAATTAATTGCATTTCGGGTGATATTTTTATTTAATATTAAGATGGAAATATATTGAATTTAACTAGGTTAACATGCGAAACTCGCAGGGATAATCTTGCAGAAAACAAATAAGAATACTTAATTCCAAATTAACTCAAAGTTGAATGATCAAATTAGTACAAAGCAACACTTAATTAAAAGAAAACCAAATGAACTCAAGTCAACTAACCAAACTCATAACATAAATTATATATGTTATCAAATTTAATAAAATTTTGTATCTAAGTGTATCTAATCAATATGAGATCACCACAATGATAGTATAAGGATATATCCCAAAGATATACAAACTCCTATGTCAACATCACTGTATCTAATCAATATGAGATCACCACTATGGTAATATAAGGAAAGATTTACTGTTCCTTTTAGATATATAAAAAAATCATTTTATCTACTTGACAATACGCAATATCAAGATTACTTTAATATCTACTAACCATGCCAATTACAAAGCACATATATAATCGAGTACACATTGTTGCCAATATCAAACGACCAATTACAAATGAATAAGGAACATTTGTCATTTTTTTATTCTTTTTCTCTATCTTAGAACAATGTTTAGTATTGAAAATTTGACCCTTTTTAATTAGAGTATCAATGGTTTTGGAATTATACATATAAAAGTATTCCAAAATTCTTTCAATGTAAATCTCTTGAGAAAAACTTAAAAGCCTTTTAGATCGATCCTTAGATCTTAATTCCAAATACATAATTTGCTTGACTCGTATCTTTTATCTCAAATATAAAGGACAACCACTTTTGAGTGGTAACTATTAACTCCAAGTCATTTCCAACCAATAAAATATCATCCAGATATAAAAAAAGGGATAAAAACCCTTTTCTCAACCTTTTTTACATACAAGCAATGATCTTCCTCTATCATGACAAAACTACAAAATAATGTCTTGGTGAGACAAATGATACCATTGCCTAGAGGATTATTTCAGGCCATAGATAAAACGATTAAGACGAAATACTTTACGATCTTGTCCTTCTCCTATAAAATAAATTGGTTGATCTATATAGATCTCTTTATCTAATTCTCCATTGAGAAATAGATATAAAATCATGAATAAAAAAGATCTAGAAACCCATAAGTAAGATTGACACAACCTTGAAAAGTTAAAAATCAAGTTTGTGAAAGATAAACCTTCACCTAGAGATAACCTTGTATCTAAAAACCAAAGGTATTGGAAATTAAACACGGACCTATTGATTATAGAGAATCAAGAACCCGAAGTATGTAAAGACACCACAAAGTTAGTTATACTTTGATAAATCCAATTTTTTCTTTATCTCAGTAAAGAGAAAAATGTTGTATCATACAAAATACAAGTTAATTAAAAATATCGTAGTTGAAAACCAACAACTTAAGTACAAGCTAAATAAACCTATTTATACTAGGTAAAAAAACACCCTAAATTTTTTGAAAAAATAATAAAAGAGTTCTAAATAAAATAAAATAAAAATCCAAAATCAACTAGGAAACTAATATAAATCTTGCATAGTAGCTTCTAGACCTTATTTAAATGCCTTTTTAATGTCTTATTGATTTTTAATTTTAACATAATATAAAAAAAGACCTCTAGAAACATTTGATAAATTTTTTGTCTAATCTAATGGTTGGATTGAAAATTATTCTTGTTAGTGTAAAATTGTGCAATAGGAAAACATCGCCCAAAACCAACTTTAACTCTCCTAAATAAGCATGGAAATATTTATAATAGCTCATACCCCTTAGTTTCCTTGTAGAATATAGAAAACTCTAAAAAAGAATTTGCTAAATATCCTTGTATTATTCATGTCATAACCCATTTCTGCGTTATTCCCCAAATCTATCCATTTTTTCTTTCCAAAATAAAAAAATAATAATAATAGTGAGAGGACTAACGATGTGATAAAAGCTGGTCGAAGAAGATCCCAGGTACATATAGAAAAATTAGGTTGAAATTATGAACAAATTTGGAGTATAATTATACCATGTTGTACCCAAGACTAAAGAGACAGTGCAGATTCAAGGTCAAATCAAATTATTATTGAAAAAATCTACATAAAAATTAAGACTAAGGATATAATTAGATTTTTAATAAGCCAATTTGATTTAATCATAGGCCAAATTACAGTTTAATTATGATTAAGAATTAATTTGGGTCCAATTGAAGGATTTAATTAGGTCTAAGGACTTCATTATACTTTAAATGGGTCAAATTAATTTTATTAGGGACTTAATTGGTGAAAACTTAAGTTTGGGAACCTAATTTGGGCTTATTGAGAAAATTAGAATTATAGAAGATCAAATTGTTTTTTTACCAAATCAATTGGTTGAAATCAAGGATAAAATGCAAGAAAATCAAACAATTTGGGTCAATTAGGTGTCAAATTAAAGAAATTTGTAGCTAAGGACCATTTTAAAAAAGGTGTTGAACTTTAGTGACTTAATTAATTGAAATCATGAGTGAAATTAAAGAAATTTTAAAGTTTAATGGTTAATTGAGGGTCAATTTGCATAAATATGAAACCAAAGACTATAATGAAAAAGGCATTGAAATTCAGGGTTGATGTTGAAGTTTTTCAGGGACAAATTTGGATAAAATTGAAAGTTTAAGGTCACTTAAGCATATAATTACATGAAATTAAAAGTTGGAGGACCGAATTAAAATCTGGCTATATCCCTAAATTAAAAACTTTTTTTTAAAAAATGATGTCATTTCATTTAATTAAAACGACATGTTTTTACCAAAATAATATTATTTTTTACCTAAACAATAAAATAAAATAAAAACAGACTAGACGACTTGTCGTGTGGTCTACTATTCATCTTCTTCTTTCTTTTCACCTGAAAAAGTTATCCGGGTTGCTATTTTTTAGGAGCATGTAATGCTTAATCTCTCAACCAAACTTGACAAACCATACACCAACATGATGGCTTGACTCTTAACCAGACCCCAATATGATTTTTACTAGTTGATTGACACCACAACTACCTCGATGCCACCCCAAAGTGGCCACCTCGGGCAACCTTTACCTGTCAAATTTGACAATTCACAATAGTAACTTAAACCAACTATTAGGATCCTTCCGGTTCGAATAACATGTCCCTCTTTCACCCTTTATAAATAAGGGTGGATTCCAAGTATTGAGCATCAAGAAATCTGAGGCTAATGTTGGGGAAAAAATCAACTCTTTTCCCTAGTTTTTTTCCTTTGTACTAGACCACCTCTTTTGCCACTTCCTTCGTCGCGCCTTAACGGTTGTTGCCACCAACAACCACTCGTTGGTCCTCCCTGCACCACCAGGAACGCTGCCAATAACTTTTCTCCTCTAGCCAGACAAGCTTTCCTCTTCTTTTTTCCCCAAACATCCCTCTATAGCCATTTGCAGGCAGAATACATTCTGCATGCAAATGGCAAAATGCCATTAACACTAATGGGTTGGACCCGTTTCTCAAGAAAAAAAAATATTTTATACTAATATAATAAAAGAAAAAAAAAGGAAGAATATGTTGGGCCGCTAGTCAGCCCATTTTGAAGTCGAGCTAGACCCGTTTCAACCTAACTCAGATAGATAGGCTGGGACCAACCCAATATATTTTATACTAATATAATAATAATAGTATAATACTAATATATATAAAAAAATTAATTTTGTTAAAGTGCATTTAAAAAATATTTGCAAGTCCCCCGCATATTTTTTCAATAATTTTGTATAATATCAGGTTGTATATTTACATTGTAAGATATAGACCGCTATTAAAAATACCTTATTCTCTCTGAAACTTTTTTTTTGAATTTTTTTTTTGAAAATTAAAAAACAATCAAATTAATTTCCTCTTTCCAAAAAACCAAAAATGTTTTAATCTTCATGCATATAGCCGAATCCTAAATGTTTTCGAGTATATTTTTATAAAAAATAAAAATTGTATCTTTCTCTTGTTTTAAAATGCACAATGAATATCATAACCAGTTTATAATTATCCATTGAGATTTTACCAAAATACAAAAAAACAAAAAACCATAACAATTATTCTGTTTGGAATGTTAGGAATTAGTTATATTTAGGAAATAAATGTGATTCTAAAATTTGGATTTTAGAACATTTAGATTTTAAATCAATAAGGTAAAGATCTCCTTACGAGAGAAGATTTATCTTGAACCTTAGACAATGCCAACAAATAAAAATTTGACATAGAAAACAATCAAACAATAATGTAGATTACCTTAGGTAAGGTGGTCTAAGGATGATTTGTTTTTTCCTTGCACAATCAATTCTTTACCCGAACTCTCGCAAATCATAGGTTTCCTAACACTAGGTAGCAACTCTTAAACCTTCAAATCATAATTTTATGATTATACTCAAAACCTTTTTTCACACATATCTTAGGAGGCAAACTCGTCGTTGTTGGTTAATTTTGCAAGTGCACAAATCATAACAAGTAATAAAATGATGAGTAAAGTATTGTCCTACGAGGATTTGTAAAAATTACTACTAATTACCAATGTCTTTTAAATTTTGATCTTTTTGAGGAATCGAATGAGATAGTTTATGAAACAAAAATTAATGATTAAAAACAAACAACCAATTGATTAAATATTGAATTCCATTCTAGTGGTTCTAGGATTTCTGACTTACCATAACTATTCCTATGTGAATTTTCTCAATTGAATTAATTACTCCTATAATTGATAATCAGGTTTTTCTAATTTAAACATTAATCTCTCATGAGTATCAATGAATTATTTCGACAAGAAAACTTCATATACTCTACAAAAGTTCTGAACTTGCTGAAATTTATTAAGTACCGTAAAACCTATAATGGTTACAAAAGTTCCTAGGATATCTCTATCCTATAGATTTATTAAGGTATTTCAAACAATAGCTAAAACAATTATCACTTCTCAGTCTCAAATTGAATTCCAAATCACACAAATGTTGGCTAAACATACACAAGCATTAAACATAGAATAAAATACTCAATAACTTAATGTAATAATTCAATCAAAGAAATTGTTCATATATTCATAGTAAGGTTACATAAAAAATCCTAAAATAAAAGGATGCTCCCTAGTTAAATTAAAGAGAAACAAACTTGATACGATGAACATCACTCAAAAGCAGAGAATGGTAGTAGAATAGATAGGTGTCCTCCAATCTTCTCTGATTTTCATCCCCTGTTTTTTCTGCCTTTCGGTTATGTTTTGGGTCTATTTTTGCCTCTGTTTTATTTCACTTTGTGCCATATCCTCTCTTGTTTTTGGTGTATTACAAGCTCTTTGTATGTCTCTCTATACCCTCGGTTGAACCCCTCTTTTCTCTTTTATATTCTAGCATTTTTACCCCCTAGCTAGCGAGAAGAAAATTTCCTTATCTGCTTCGTATTCCTTTCCTCTCTGAATATTGCAGGCCAGATTTGAGGTAGAAAATGTGTAAATTCAAAGATCTTTATTTCTGGAGAAATGGTAGAAAGTCGAGAATCTTCTTTCCAACGACATTGATCTTGCAATTTTTGGATCTCTAAGACTTAAGATATAGGCCATAACCCGAGACAGCATTTGGAGTGCAGGAAGTTTGAGTCTGATTCAACCTCTACTTTTCGACTCGCTTTTTAGGCTTTGAAATAACAAAACTGAGTTCTATGCCCTTCATATGTTTTATAGACCTTCATCTCAAATACTTGAAAATGATGACAAACATATGGAACTAAGTTGTATAGCTTTCTTTGTAGAACAAAATCAATCAATGTTTGATTTTACTACCGGATTCTGCCTACTTAGTAACCTAGTATCTAAAAACACATTAATTTCCCACGAGATCAATAGTTTAAAAAAGGATCCAAAATTCGAATTAACTTGTGCAACTCATCCAAAATATTTCAAAATCAAGCATGAATAGAGAAAAATATACATGCTAAAAATTCCTTTATCAGTCGTCCTCTCCATGCATGCTATCATGAAAATTAGGAAAAGAATCATCTTTAAATAGGAAGCCTACAAGTCAAAAGGCAACAAATAACAAAATCTATATTGTATTTGCTAACATGTATTGTAAGACCTTACCGAACTCCAATTGACTTGATATTTTAATTCAAAGTATAAAAATATGTCAGGAAAATTTTGATATAATTTCATCTCGATCCAATTATTAGATTGAGAGTTATATTTGATATTGTAAAATTACACAGTATGCACAATTACACTAGAATATGAATTTTCCTATTCAATCTTTTCTTGGATCGTACTAGAAATGCATTCTTTATATTCATTTGAAATAACTCTCAATCTAAATAGGCAATGATAGCTAGAATAAGGTGAATAAAGGCCAATCTCACCACATGAAAGAATGTCTTTTCATAGTCTCTTCCTTCTTTTTATGTATAACGTTTCACCACCAAACAGGCTTTATACTTATCAATTGATCCAATGCATTGTATTTGATCTTAATGACCCATTTATTTTCTATAAACTTATGCCTAGAAGGAAGATCAACTAAGTCCTACACATTTTTCTCAGCCATTGAATCCATTTTATCTAAAAGTGTACCATCATAGATATGATCATATCTAACAGTGTACGATTCCTTTTCTCTAGAACAACATTTTATTATGGAGTGTAAGGAATTGTCAATTGCCTACTTATCTTTTTTTTCCTCACATAGTTCTTTAAACTATTTTGATAAATACTCTTGACTTATATTAGTGTGAAGAACCTTTAAGTTTTTCTTTTTTTTTATTCTCAACCTCTATCAAAAACCATTTGAGATAATCTAAGGATTCTCACTAATGAGATAACAAATACACAACACCATAACATAAGTAACCATATATGAAAGTTAGGAAATAAAAGTGTCATGACATGCTCTTATATTCATGGGTCCACAACCTCTATCAAAAACCATTTGAGATAATCTAAGGATTGTCACCTATGAGATAACAGATACACAACACTATAACATGAGTAATCATATATGAAAGTTAGGAAATAAAAGTGCCATGACATGCTCTTATATTCATAGGTCCACAAATATATGAATGGGCTAGCTAAAGGCTTACCTAAAGGCTTTCTATAAGATACTTTTGTTAAAAATAGTTCACGTAAGGGCATGTTTACGTTAGCAAGCGAGCACAATAAACCTTCTCTAGCTAGTCTAGCTAATGTATCTTGTCTTATGTGTTTTAACCTTGCATGCTATTTAGTTGAATTAGATATAATATCATAAGAAATAAAAGATGTCATCAAAGAAATATCATTGTTAAAATTCAAGTGACACGACCAAAAGATTGATGTCTTCTCCAAAGTGCAGGAGTGTCAAAGTAATAAATAACTCGGCAAGATCGGGATTGAACCATAAGGAGGTTAATTATATAAATTATAGACAACAATAAAACAACAACAACAACAACAATAACAATAATAATAGTAATAACAACAATAATAATAATAAAGAAGAAGAGAAAGAAGAAGTTGATGAGAACTTTGAGATGGAAGATTAATGTAAGGATTAAACAATGATAAAAACAAATATCAAAGTTAGAGGATCCACTAATGGTATTTCAAACAAGTATAGTATAAACTCTTATTATTCAACTGGAAACCACATACAAAGGAGGTTCCAATCAAATGATTTGTCATTAATAGCTCATTATAAATTGTTAACATGATCATATTAATTATCTTATTTAAGTAACACCAAACTTTTAAATATTATCAGGAATTTATGATGCTAACTTATGTTAACAACAAGTCAAGTTCTTTTCATAGCATAGGTGTAGGTTATACCATACAGTTGGGCTATGAAAGTGCCAAGCATTTATTGTACCAAGTGTTATACAACACAAATCTAGATTAACCATTTAACAAGCAAGGTATTAAGAATTAGTAAGATAAAAATATAAGACTTGTTAATATTAAACATTAAAGTCCATGTTGAGTTTACACTATACTTATTCTTACACCATTAGTGTAACCTTTTCACCTTAACATAATAAACTTAGCTAAACATAATGAAAAAGAGAAACATAAATAAACAAAATAAGAACATAAATAATATACAAGTTAACTAAGTAAAGGAAAGGAAATGAAAAGCATAAACAAGATATTAATGAAAGCAAAACTTAAGAATTACAAAAAATATATATAAAGAAAGAGAGCAAGAGCAAGTTCTTGATTTGAACAATCAAGCTCTTAAATGCATGGCAAATGCCTCCTTTTATAGGCTCAAATTTGGAACTATTGATTTGATGACTAATTGTTGAGTAGGTGGCTAACTCTTGACTTGGTGAAAATCCTTATCTTCTTGTCTGAATAAAATGTCATTGCTAGCATCAGAACTAGAACCAACTATACACATTAAAGTTATAGGAAATTGTCTTATCTTTCCAAGAAAAAAAACATTGAGGTCATTTGGACTTCTAGAACTCGAGATATGGGTTGAACATTGAACAATGTCTGGGCTGTAGGACATATTCATACTTCTTCGTTATTGCTATAATTTGGACTTGAAAACGGCCTTTTTAAATCTTGGACTTCACATTAAAGTTGTAGGCCTATGTCTTATCTTTCCTTTCATATAAAGCAGACCTAAATCCGAGATTTACAGCTCTAGATATGACCCAATTACCGAATAGTGTTCTGGTTTGGACTACACCAACATCTCTATCAATCAATCCTTTCATTTATGTGATATGCCTGCATTTAAGATGAATATTTACCAGATAAATAAACTCTCATTAAATTCATATATATGCTCAATACCTCTTAACCAAGATATTAATAAACCTTTCTTTTGTGCTCAAAATATCAACATATAGTTATGGGGCTTTACTTGGAAGAAAACAAAATTTTTGTTCTAATGTTTAAGGTTAACTTCCTTGGGTTAGGAATATTGTCTTTTTTTTTAATATATATACATATAACTTAAAACATAATGCATCTTTAACCCATGTAATGAGCTTTTGGCTAATGACTCTTAAACCAGTTGGTCTTAGGGTATTAGGTGTTGAGACACCGCTACGAGCTTAGTAACTTGGGTTGCAGTTAATGATATGTAGATAGTGCAATGTTTCTCCTCAACCCATGTAACAAGCGTTAGGCCAATAGCTCCCAAGTCAGTTGACTTTAGGGTATTAAGTGTTAAAACACCCCTTCGAGCTTAATTGCTTAGGTTAGGGAGGCTACAAAACCAAACTTATCTACGTTTTTATTATTTTTGTTTTTGCTTTTGTTTTTGTTTTTTTTGCAAATTATATAATATCCCTTCCCTTAGTTGTTACCTTTAATAAAAGAATATAAATAATATAATAATCCAATGTGCAGCCCACAATCATATGTTAAAGTGTGTGTGTGAAAATGAAGATTTAAGAATGCTTGTTAAATGAGCATATGAGCAGAATCAAGTGATAACAATACGAGAATTTGTAAATTTGAATATTTCAAAAAGTATTTTGATAGGCCTTGTTAAGAATGTTTACAAAGATGCGTCTCAAGAGTCACTTTAACCAAAAAAATCCTTTTACTCTATCATCCTAGTAACAACAAATTTGCAAATAGTTTATGAAATAAAAAACACAGTTTTTTTTTTAATATATCAATTACTACCCTTTCCCCTCAACCAAAATGAGACATTGTCCTCAATATCCTCAGGTAGAAAGATAGAGTATAAAAGACATCACCTGAAATAGCAAACATTGACAAACCTGAAACACACTTAAATAAATATAAGAAACAACAAAACATAATAATAAAACCAGAAGACACAAATTTTTTACAAACAAAAGCTCAAATGCAATCTAAGCTTTTTACGGCTTTCCTTAGTTGACCAATTTATGCGACTTATGGAGAAATTAATTATAGGGATGAAAGATTGTAGTTGGTCAATCAATTGTTCAGCAGAGATTATGATTTGTCGTGCCGAAGATGTTAGAAATTCTTGTTCCACAGTATGATCAAGAAAAGACAACAACTTATCATAAAAACCATTAACATTCAACAGACCTATAGGTTTATGATGAATGTGAAAATATGAAAGATCTCTTCCAACGTGCCCAGACCACCTAGTAAGGAAATAAAGGCGTCGGCATGGTTAAACATTGTATTCATTCGATCAGACATTGTGGGGACTTGTAATTCCTCTCTAATTGTTTTTCCAATAATGCCACCTTACGTTAAAGCTTTGGAGACAACCCTCAAAACTTGACTACCTCCTAAAAATACAGCTATTGACACTCCCTCCCCATTAACCTAAGGTTGCCTCCACCATGCACTAAATGAATCTTTCGCTCAGCTAGTACTTGACCAAGATGATTTCCTGATTCTAAAAACTCCTTTTCTTTCCCAGGACGGGATCCAGCGAATATCTTCAGGAATTCCATGGTTCATTAACAACCTCAATCTTTCACACCTTGCATGGTAAATTTTAGCAATCGCATTTGGAGGCAAAGCAGGAAAATACTTTTTCAATTTTTCAAGAGTGGTGTCCATTTTCAAATGAGAACTGGAGGAGAGATTCAAAGAAAAAAGAGAGAGCAAAGAATTGCATAAATATATACACAGATATCAGTTATCATGGAAAACTTAAAAAAACCGACTTAAGAGTTATAGAGTACCGTTATCCTCCTTTTAACCGGGGTGAGAGAGACTAGCAAAACAAAAATCACACAAAAAAAAAACATAAAAACAATGTGAGAAAAAGGAATCAATCTTTATATATAGGATCACCCAATTCAATAGAGTCATGTTCAACTGAAAAATTGTCAAAGTAAACTTTCAAACGATGTCCATTTACCTTGAAAACATTGTCATTCTTTGGATTCTCGATATCACAGGCTCCATATGGATACACATGTTTCATAATAAATGAACCACTCCATCTTGATCTTAGTTTTCCAGGAAATAAAGCAAGACTTTTTGACCAACATTGAATGTTTTTCTCAGCATTTTTCTCAACATTTTCTTGTTATGAAACTCTTTGATTCTTGTTTTATGAATTCTTGAATTTTCATATGCTTCATTTCTTATTTCCTCAAGCTCATTTATTTGTAATTTTCGCATCTGACCAGCATCATCAAGGTTTGAATTGAAATCTTTAATAGCCCAACAAGCTTTATGTTCAAGTTCTACAGGCAAGTTATAAGGTTTTTCATAGATTACTCTATAAGGTGACATACCTAATGATGTTTTATAAGCAGTTCGATAAGTCCAAAGTGCATCATTAAGTCTTAAAGACCAGTCTTTCCGATTAGGGTTCACTGGTTTCTCCAACATTTGTTTGATCTCCCTATTAGCAAGTTTTACCTGTCCACTCGCCGAGGGTCATAAGAGGTGGCAACTTTATATGTGATTTCATATTTCTTCATTAAAGACTGAAATGACTTGTTGTAGAAATATGTTCCACCATCACTTATCATAACTCGAGGGATTCCAAATCAACATAAAATATTTTCTTTCAAAAACTTTATCTCTGTTTTGTGACCATTGTTTCGACTTAGAATTATCTCTATCCATTTTGAAACATAATCAACTACGACTAATATGTACAAGAAACCAAATGATGGAGGAAATGGACCCATGAAATCTATACCACAACAGTCAAAGATTTCAATGACAAGAATAGGATTTAAAGGCATCATATGACGTTTTGAAATAGATCCCATCTTTTGACAATTTTCACAAGTCTTGCAGAATGCATGTGAGTCCTTGAACATGGTGGGCTAGTAAAATTCACTTTGTAAGATTTTTGTAATTGTCTTTCTTGATGAGAAATGACCCCACATGCCTTAGAATTATAAAATTTAATGACACTACTTACCTCATTGTCAAGAATGCATCTTTGAAATATTTGATCAGGACAACATTTGAATAAATAAGGGTCATCCCAATAAAAGTTATTTACTTTGTTCGAGAACTTTCTTTTGTCTTGGGTACTCCAATGAGCTGGCAGTTATCCTGAAACAAGAAAATTAACAATATTAGCAAACCAAGGCATTATAGAGACAGAAAATAAAGATTCATCAGAAAAGTAGTCATCGATTGGGGTGACGTTAGATCTCGAATCGGTTGTCAATCTTGACAAATGATTTGCGACAATATTTTTGGTGCCTTTCTTGTCTTTGATTGTGATATCAAATTCTTGAAGTAACAAAATTCATCGTACCAATCTAGCCTTAGAATCTTTCTTAGAGAGAAGATATTTCAATGCTGCATGATCACTAAAAACAATGATAGGTAAGCCAACAAGATAAGATCTGAACTTGTCACATGCAAATACTACTACAAGTAATTCTTTTTCAGTGGTAGTGTAATTCATTTGAGCACTATTTAAAGTTTTACTTGCATAGTAAATCACACAAGGTTTCTTATCTTTTATTTGTCCCAAGACAGCACCTATGGCATAATCACTAGCGTTACATATTATTTCAAAAGGTAGTGACCAATCATGAGGTTGAATGAAAGGAGCAGAAGTAAGCAAGCTTTTAAGTTTAACAAAGGCTTTTTCACATTGTTCAGTCCATTCATAAACATTTTCCTTTGTTAGAAGGTTACATAATGGTTTAGATATTACACTAAAATCTTTGATGAATCTTCTGTAAAAACCAGCATGTCCTAAGAATGATCTAACATCTTTAACATATTTGTGTAGGCAAGTTAGCAATTAACTCAATTTTAGATTTGTCAACCTCAATTTCTTTTGATGAAATAATGTGACCAAGTACAATGTCGTTTGTTACCATAAAGTGACATTTTTTTTTCCAATTCAGTACAAGATTCTTCTTTTCACGCCTATTCAAAACCTTTTCCAAGTTAGTTAAACAATCATCAAATGAATCACCAAAAACAAAAAAATCATCCACAAAAATTTCAAGTAAACGTTCAACTATATCACTAAATATGCTAAGCATGCATCTTTGAAATGTGGCTGATGCATTACATAATCCAAAAGGCATTCTTCGATATGTAAAAGTACTAAATGGACACGTGAAAGTAGTCTTCTCTTGATCTTTCAATGCAATTTCAATTTGGTTATAACCTGAATAGCCATCTAGGAAATAATAAAATTCATGACCTGCAACTCTTTCTAGGATTTGATACATGAAAGGTAAAGGGAAATGATCATTTCTAGTCATTAAATTAAGTTTTATATAGTCAATACACATGCGCCAACCAATAATAGTCTGAGTTAGAATTAACTCATTTTTCTCATTTGTTATCATAGTGACTTCAGACTTCTCGGGTATAACTTGGGTAGGACTTACCCATTTGTTGTCAGAAATAGGATAAATAATTCCATTATGTAGAAGCTTAATGACTTTATTTTTCACTACTTCTTTCATATTAGGATTAAGACTTCATTGCATTTCTCTAGAGGGTTTAGCATTTTTCTCTACATAAATCATATGTGTGCACATCAAAGGGCTAATTCCTTTTATGTCAGCTATGGTCCATCATAATGTATTTTTATACATTTTCAGAGTTTATAATAACTTACCTTCTTGATGTGCATTAAGTTTGGAAGAGATTATTACTAGAAAAGTTTCATTTTCTTCTAAAAATGAGTATTTAAGATTGAATGGTAACGACTTCAAATCAGGTTTTGGTGGTTGAACACTTGAAGGTATGTACTCAATTAATCGTGATGGTAATTCTTTAATTTGTGGTTTCCAATTACATGCCTTTGCTTCTTCCTGTAAATCATTATTATCTCTAGGTTGCTTGCAAATGTTGAAAATATTCATCTCCAATGTTATGTTTCCAAATGATAGCTTCATCAGTCCATTCCTATAATTAATCAATGCATTAGGCTGCATAACAGATTCAGACTTTTTTATTGTTGCTATAATTTGAACTTGAAAACGGCCTTTTAAAATATTGAACTTCACATAAAAGTTGTAGGCCTATGTCTTATCTTTCCATCCATATAAAACAGACCTAAATCCAAGATCTACAACTCCAAATATGACCCAATTACCAAACACTGTTTTGGTTTGAACTACATCAATATCTATTTTCTAAGTTTGGCCCTCTCTTTGTTCTTTCAATTTCAGTACTTAAACTCATCAATCAATCCATTTATTTATGTGATAGGCTTGCATTTAAGATGAACATTTACCAAAATTAAAGGTATCTTATATTATCAGATATGTTATTATAAAACATGATTTAGTTAAGGAATTATTGATACTTCAAATGCAAAATGATGATATAAAACCTTGATAAAAATGCACTTTTAAGTACTAATAACAAGTCAAATTCCAACATAAAAATACCTTTAACTAACTGACCAAGTCCAAATAATTTCCTACCTAAATAAATATCCATTTGAGTACCTTTTAAGCAAAAAGAAAAACCTAAAGGAAATAAAGCTAAAATTAATAAGAGATTATAGTGAACATCTAGGGCATACAACATCTTATATAAAACTAGGTTTTTCCTAGTACGTATACTTAAATGTTATATGTTAACTCCAAGGACATTAACCTAAGTGTCATTACCCATAATAACATAATGGTTGCTTGATGATAAAAGTTGGTAATCTATATATTTAACTTAATCTCTTACTATATATTTTATTGCTCCCATGTCTTTAATTCATTCATATATAATATGAGCAATAAATAAGTGTGAACATACATAAACAGTAAGAGAGCCAAGATAACATCATACCTTCTTTAGTTAAGAGCAATCTAGAGTGAAATGACCCATGTTTCAACAGTCATAGGACTTGACCTTGGTCATGTTATTTTTTTCATGTTTGCCTTTATAACACTAGGTTACTCTACCAACTCTTGGTGTTAATTTTGCAGCATCACCTTGTGCAACTATATTGTCTAGTTTGGGCTGTTAAAATTATAATATGATTCGTCTTTCTATGCTCTGTCTCAAGTTCAAGATGTTGCCTAATATATTTATAGGTATTAATACCCTCATTATGCATCAACACCATCTTTATATGGCCCTAAAATGATTTAGGTAAGGACCTAATGACAACCTAAACTTGTTGTTCATTAGTGAGATTATTACTAACTACTTGTAACTCTCTAGTCATATAGGACATCACCTTAAAGTGTTTTACCATAGAGTGTTTTGGGTCCATCATATATTGATTAAACTTAAGGGTTAGGGCTCACAACCTGGTTGTTCTTGTGCCGCCAAATTTTTCCTTAAGTTGGTTCCATATTTCCTTAGCAGTTTGATAAATCTTACACTTTTTGTAAATCCCGAGAAAAAAAAAATCAAAGCTGGATTAAATTAAAGAAAATAAACTAAACTAGAAAGAAGTGGGGGCAAAACAAATACACTTAAAGAAAATAGGGCCTAAATGCAAATAAGAATAATTATAGAGCATAAGTACTCCTCTTGTCACCAAAAACAGATCTGCAGATAATGTAAAGAAAGAAAAGAGGGAGTTTTATGTTCATTTTTACAAATCAAGATAGAAACATCAAAATTTCAAAAACCCATCCAAGATTAAGGGTTATAGGTAGAATAAACACTGGTGGAAAAGGGATTAACAAGAAGAGAAGAGGGGAGGGCCAGCTGTCATTAGAAAGAAAAAGAAGGGATCAAAACTTTGATTCGTACCAGGTAAGGTATTCTAAACCTACTCTTATGAGTCATTTCAAGTTGATTATGAATTGATGCCTAGTTGTTAATTTATAGATTTTAGTTCTTAGACTTAAATTGAGGAAAAAGTATGAGTTGTTAAATTTAAAAAACTTCATGTGTTGTGTGTAAATGCAAAGGCTGACGAATCTGGACAGTTTCGTCTCTTGACTTTTAGAGAAATTTCAGGTAGGAGGATGAAAGAATTAGGATCAGATTTCTTATAGAAATTGTAGTTTTGAATGTTAGCTAACTAATGAAATTGGTTTTGCTCAATTTGGAGTTATATAACTCCAGCTATGAGTCACCAACCAAGGCAGTAATAGTTCAAAAATGAGACAGTGACAGTTCAATGTCTAGACAGTAACAGTTGGACAGTGACAGTTCAAAAACAGGACAATGACAGTTAAAAAACAAGACAGTAACAGTTCAAAAATGAGACAGTGATAGTTTAATGTCTAGATAGTAACAATTGGACAGTGATAGCTTAATGTCTAGACAATAACAGTTCAAAAATGAGACAGTAACAGTTCGGATTTAAGCAGAAATAGTTCAAATATATATATATATATAAAGGAATGATAACTACGGTTGCACAAAGAATGACATTATTAATGGATGAAATAAGAAAAACATAAAATATTAAAAAAAATGACTAAAAGAAAGACTTATTGGTTATTGATATGTTTATAATAAAACATATTCTTGAATGAGGAGAACTTATGGGATAAACCTGTGAATTTCAGGAGGGACCATAGACGTGGTGCAACAGCAACAACAACAGCAGGGGAGTATGAGTAGAGCTTCTATTGTAGGTAGGTGAATTGCACCTATACTTCCTAGTTAATTTCCATGATTTATTTATGTTACCAATGTGAAATGTGAATTACTGAATGTATGGGTATTCAAGGTGAAAAGTTATGTGAGTCCTTTGTGGACTCCTTTGGTATTTTGGCGTAACATACCAAAACAATTTAAGACTAGAATACCGATGTAAAAACACATAATCAATCATATGTGCGTTGAAAATGTCTAATGTTACTTTCTCCATTCTTTTAAAAACAATATACATTGATCAATTACAACAGAAAAAAGCACACTCGCCTCCTAAGAGAGTGGATAAGGGCTCTCTTCCTAGAGCGATATAATTTTTTTCTAATTTAGCACCTCACATCAAGCAAATAAAATATGAAACATGTATAATGAATATACAAACTCAAATTAAAAAGCACTATTATTTATGAAATTAGAATGAGATATACTAAGGTGTAGCATGTGAAGAAATTTCATTTAACATTTTTTTAAAAAAGATTCACATTGATATATTTACTAGTGATATACTAGGACCAGAACCTGCGGCGGTGGGGGGGGGGGGGGTTGTACTAGAGCACTTCTTATTGACTGAGCTTAAAACACATAATTATTAAACCTGACTAGGGGATTGACCCATCCAAGGGGCCAAGTCCTGGGTCACGCAGGTTTACTTGGGTCAACCTAGGAAAATAAAAAAAATATTTAAGGTTTTAATATCCTACATGAAAAAGTTAAGAAACAATCCATATAAATGTAGGCTATATATATTGTAAATAATAAAGTTTAAAAATTTTGGGATGTACTAGAGCACTTCTTGTTGACTGAACCTAAAACACATAATTATTAAACCTGACTCGGGGATTGACCCATCCAAGGGGCCAAGTCCTGGGTCACGCGGGTTTACCTGGGTCAACCTAGGAAAATAAAAAAAATATAAAGGTTTTAATATCCTACATGAAAAAGTTAAGAAACAATCCATATAGATGTAGGCTATATATATTGTAAATAATAAAGTTTAAAATTTTTGGGATGTACTAGAGCACTTCTTGTTGACTGAACCTAAAACACATAATTATTAAACCTGACTCGGGGATTGACCCAACCAAGGGGCCAAGTCCTGGGTCACACGGGTTTACCTGGGTCAGGAAAAAAAAAAAATTTAAGGTTTTAATATCCCACATGAAAAAGTTAGGAAACAATCCATATAGATGTAGGCTATATATATTGTAAATAATAAAGTTTAAAAAATTATTTTAAAAGTTTTTTTATCTTACATTGAAAAGATATTATCTTCTTATTTTAAGTTGAAGTCTTTAAACGAAAAAAATTTCTTATCCCACATTGAAAAAACATAATTTTTTTTTCTTGTGAACATAGATTATATATATATTAATGGTCTTTCAATCCCATATTGAAAACATAAAAGTTTATTCTGATGTTTGTATAGTGAAATTTGATATGAGCCAATAAAGATAGAGTGGTAGGCTTGTGCGTATAAGGTTGAGTTAAATAAAAAAAAAATCTTTAATTACCTTCCTACAAGTGAGGCAATGCCTGTGCTTTTTGTACATTTGATCTTTGGTAATAATTTATTTTTGTCCTTTAAATTTTAAACCAATACTTCAACACTAAAGCACTCTTTGTTTTTTAAATCACACAACCCATAAATATTTGTTCCACCTACAAAAGTTGAGCCATGCTATAAAAGAAATGTAAGACTGGATATTCATAAATTACATTTTAGGTTTATTAAAAAAAATGTAGATATAAAAAAAAAGTATCTCTTGGATCATACTGGATCATCATGTTAACCTGACAAGTTGTTTAAGTTTTATCAGGTTAATTACAAACTTAAGTTTTGTCTACTTTAAACCCCGCCAAGATTATAGTTTCCAGTTAACTCATCATGTAAAATTTAATAACCGTACTAAAATATATCAAAAGAAAAAAAATATACTTCCAACGTAAGTTAAGAGAAAAAGAAGTGACACGTTCGAGACATGCACAAGGCCACAATCGCCGGTAGCTCAAATCACAGGGTACTAATATTGAAGCCTGCTCTTCTGTCCTAACATGCTCTTTTTACAAATTAACAGCATAAACAACCAGGCTAGGTGTTTTTTTTTTTTTTTTTTTTTTTTTTATTGTTCACAGTGACTAAAAAGGATGCATGGGGCAGCGGTTTAATTAAGCATAGGTATTGCCACGCATATAGTCAAGCTTTGACACAAAAAAAAAACAAAACAAAACAAAAACCTCATCCAATAATCGACTCCAGATGAAACTAAAGCAATTGCCACCCATGGAATCTTGCTTTATTCCATAGTTTGTTCCGACTATTTAACTATTAGATTATGCTTAAATTAAATTTTATTAGATTATGCTTAAATTTTTTAAGGTGTTTTTAAAGATCATTTTCTATATAGTAGCAACAATATTATTATATGGATCTTCAGATTTTTAAATATCAAAAATTTTGTTAAGTCTCCTTAATTTTAACAATTTTTGTTATTTTTATTTTTATTTTTTGATATCTTGCTTATTTCAGATTTTATATTTCTTTTCTTTGTAATTTTAAATTTTTATTTTTGCTTTTTAATTAAGGTAGAGTTTCTAACTTATTGAAAGCCTTGTAAACTTTATACGAAGTTAGTATTTTAGAAAAAAAATTAATTTGTGGATTTAAAGCTCATATCTGCAGCTACTCTCACCAATTAAAATATTCTATGTTTTTTATTTAATTATTATCTTTAATTTTTATTTTTATTAGAAATCTTATGTAAAGATACTCTTATTATTTTATTTTCTTTCTCTTTCTTCTATTTATTTATTTCTTCAAAATGAACATAAGAGAGTAACAAATGTCACTACTTACTTCGTGGATTCCATAAATCTCCCCCGTAAAAGTACATTTTCAACCAAAATGTTTATTTTTTGAAACAATTCTTTTAGAGTTTCCTCAACAAACATGTATTTATTTATTTTAATAAGTATAAATTACTTTCAATATTTATCTTTTTTATGGGACTCTTTTCACTATTGATCTCAATTTATTCAATAAAATCTTCTATAATTTCTCCAAAAAAAAAATTCAATCAAAATGACTATTTTTAAGACAACTCTTTTAAGATTTCCTCATCAAATATGTTTTTAATTTTAATAATTAGTAATCATTTTTTATATTTATCCTTTATAATGAGATATCATTCCATTAACAATCTCAATTTATTGAAAATTAATCTTTTATAACTAATTCTCCATAGAAAATACCTTTTCAACTGTAATAAGTATTTTCTTAAAACAATCATTTTAGAGTTTTCTCAACAAGCATGTTTTTAGTTTTTAAGAAAATATATCATTCCATTAATTATCTCAACTTATTAAATTGACTCTTTTATAACTTCTCCACAAACTTTATATATATATATATATATATATATATATATATATGATGGATACAATAATTTTTGCAATATAAGATAATATTACGGGTTAACAGCTTTCAAAAAATGATAATTTTTTAAATATGAACACATACATAAAATATTATTGAGGGTGTAGTTCAACTAGTCACACCCTAAATTTACTTTTTAAAAATCATCAATTTGAGTCCTACAAACTTCAAAACAACTAGAGGCTTGCATTGTCGTTAACTTTAGAGCCCGTGAGATTAGTCGAGATATGCGCAAGCTGGTCCAAACACTCATGTTAATAATAATAATAATAAAAAAGTAATCTTACTAAAAAATCTATAGGCAATTTCATAAATTTTAATTTATTAATAATATTAAATATCTTTTTGAAGGATTATATTTGAGAAGCTGCCCGCAACGTGCTGTTCATCAATTAGTGTGTGTATACATGTATAATCCACATGGGAGTAAATGTAATAATATCTGCACACCAATTTCTGTCGCAGGTATGTACTCTTATGTTTTGAATCGACCATATATTAAGTAACCTGCTGCATCATGCATTTTCATTCAAATTGTGGGCCTGCTGATGTTATTGTTGTAAGATTTTCTTAAGTAGTCGAAGGATTTTTGCCAATATCCTATGATCTTCACTGTTGCATTATCATTACATTGAATTCAACTGGGAAAAAAAAAAGTTTAAGAATTTTTCCATGCTACAAGGTAACAAATCATATGCTCCAAAATCACATGCCCATTTTCGATGTCTGAAAGCAGCATCTGCACTTCATTCTGTGCTTATCCTACACACACACACACACCAATGAACGTGCTCTGGAGATCGCATTCTAATGTAATTTTCATTTCGAAAATGTAACCATTTTTTATTTTTTTTTAAAAGGCTCCATTATTAATTCATGGCTTAAGTTGTACGTACTTTAAAAAAATAATATCGTGTCCTAACAAAATGAAAAGCATATATACACATAAAATGTAGGTTGAGCACGCAAGTCTCTTACCAGGATCTCATTAAAAAAGAAGGTGCATGAGACATCTTTGATCTCAGAACATATATATAATTGTTGGTTTTGATTATATACAAATTTATGAAAAACATTCTTCGACTGAAACACACTATATTAACAGTGTACGTACACATATTTAAGGATATTCTTGTCACTTGTAGATTACTTTCGAAATAACAGAACGCCCTGTCTTTTTCATCTCGGAAGCATGTGCACAAAGTGCAAATAAGCAACCTCAAAACACAACATAAAGCAGCTCAAAACATAGATATCATATGACAAGTGTGGGGGTAAAAGCTTTTGCCAGTGTAAGCCTTTCGAATTATTGTGGAATTGTTGGGACTACTTAGATTTGGTGTTTTTCCTTTTGCTCACTTGCATTATTGCACTTATAAAGAGAAAGCATGGCAAATAATGTTATTACAGTACCCTAATCCTACCCTAACTCTCCAATCTCTCAAAACAATCACAATGTACTGCCCCAAATCATGGAAGGTGGTATTAATATAAGCTTGTAGAAAACCATTAATTAGTTTATGGTCTGAAAACACAACTCGCCAGCTTTTCTTGCCCCACTTTATAATAAAGGTAAAGCAGGGAATAAAAAAAGAATACTAAATGAATGAAAGAAAGAGTTGAAGGAAAGAGAAGGAAACATATGCAGAGCTCCTTAACCCCACATCTCGATAAAAATTCTTTGAGGACTCAGACTCAAAGTTTCTTCAGCCTCATCTGAGAAAGCAAACAGGACACTCAAAGCTTTAAGCAAAGGGGTTTTATGGGTGCATAGACAAGGAAATTTGACAAAGTGATCAAGAAAGAGAAGTAAAAAAAAAAAAAAAGAGCGAGGGGAATTTTCTTTTGTTTTTATGATTCTCTTTTGAAGCGTGAATTGAAGTGTGTTTTTTGCAGAGGCGAAGCTCATCACTGCAAAGCTAATGATGGCAGGAAACCCTAGCTGGTGGAGCATGCATCCACCTTCACAGCAAACTTCTGCTTTATTATCTTCTTCTTCATCTATCTTCCCCTCCCAATATGTATTTGGATCTTCCTCACTCTCTTCGAATCCTTTGCCTGATAATCAAGAGCTTCCACTGTCATGGAGCCAACTACTTTTGTAACTCTCTCTCTCTCTCTCTCTCTCTCTCTCTGCAGTTCATCTTGTTAATACGTAACATGCTACACTTAATTCATATGTTCATTTGACTTTTTAATCCACAATTCATATTTCATTTTTGTTTTCATACTATCTTTCTTATCTCCCTTTTTTCTTGTTTGATTCTTCTCCTTTGTTTGTCCTAAAAATTCAAAGCCTTTCACGTAGTACATGAGCTATTTTCCATAGATTTTTTTTATCTAGAAATTTAACTCCTCACTCCTTATTCTGTGTGCGTGTCTTCTTTGGAATTTTCCTTACATATAGCTGACAGTCATGCTAATATTTACAGATCATCTTGACTTGGGAGTTAATCTTTCAATAATTTGATTACTTGTTTTTCAGGGGTGGTTCTTCAGGAGATGAAGATAGGTACGGTATGAGTCAATTTCAGGATAAAAAGTTGGAAAATTGGGAAGACCAAATCTTAAATCCATCTCCAAGTATTTCTGTGGTTGCTGATGTAAAGCAAGAGGTTTCCCACAATAGCAACTTATATGGTCATGGGGATGAAGACTTTCAGGCACTTAGGTCCCCAGCTTGGCCACAAGTGATGCCAGTCTCTTCCCCTAGGTCTTGCGTCACAAGTATAAGTAGTACTAATATGTTAGACTTTTCTTACAACAAGGCTGATGGGGCGAACCAGCATCCCGATCAATCTTCCGAGGTAAGATATATGAAGTCTCCATGTTTCATAAAATGTGATCAACTGTTCTGCAATGAATAATTATCATGACACGATCAATTGTTGAATCAGATAAATTCCAGCCAGCTAGCCTGCGTGGTGATTTATTCATCTGGGTTTCTCTAATTTCTTCTGTTTTGTTCCTTTTCTGCTAGTGTAATAGCACCGCCACAGGTGGAGTATGTAAGAAGGCTAGGGTTCAGCCCTCTTCAAGCCAACCTCTCAAGGTGACAAGACACACAGCATCTCTCTCTCTCTCTCTCTCTCTCTCTGTATGTGCGCGCGCCTGCCTGCCTGTGTCTGTGGGCGTTTAGTGTCTTTCTTGATTGTCTATTTCTTTGAGCATGTGTGATTCTTCTGCTATGTTTCATCTATTAAAAATATGATAGTCTTATATATATATATATATATATATATAAACCTTGCTAGTGCTCTATAATTTACTAATATATATTTTGCTACCACGGAGTCAGGTGAGGAAGGAGAAGTTAGGTGATAGAATCACAGTTCTTCACCAAATGGTTTCCCCTTTTGGAAAGGTAAACCATCCCCTTCTTGATCTACAAACTAAACGGAAAGAATTGAGCAAACAGTTTTTTTTTTCTTTTCTATGTCAAAACTCATAAAAGAATTTTTTTTTTCTTTTAAATTTTGCACTGACCAAACTTCTCTCTCTTTTTTACCGAAAAAAAGAAAAACAAAAACATCGTCCTTTATCTTTAGTGATTTGGCTCTCTATTTAACATTAAAGGATAAAAAAGATGACTCGGGTGTGGTGATCTGTTGCTCTTTTGCAGACTGACACGGCTTCTGTCCTGTTAGAAGCTATTGGGTATATCAGATTCCTTCAGGGTCAAATTGAGGTGATGTTTCTTCCACATCTTACTTATACTCTCTGCAAGCAGCTCAGAATCAGTGAGGAGCATGCAGTTAAAGTGTTCAATTATTCATTCTTTCTCTAACCATTCTTTAGTTATGGAAGTCACAAAATCTTATTCTCTATTTTGTCTCCTCCATGCACCCCCCTTGATTTTTGCAGGCTCTTAGCTCCCCTTACTTGGGCACTGCCTCACCAAATATGAGGAACCATCAACAATCTGTAAGTGCCTATACATAACTGTTCCTCATTTCCCGATGCAAGACCAAGATCCTCTCTCTCTCTCTCTCTCTCTCTCTCTCCCTCTCTCTCTCTCTCCCCCAGCATGCACATGACTGACTAGGCAAGCGTTGCGAATCGTGTTTAACTAACGAGGAGAGGAATTTCTTGTTAGGGTCCAGAAGAAAGAGTTAGTGCATTGTCTGAAGACATAGGCCAGGTATTGCTTTATTGGATCCACCACCTCTATAAAAAGCAACTAGGATGGTTTTGTTAAGTGGAAAGAAAGCATATATACAAAAAAACTTAACAGTATTTTATCATTCATAAAAATAGCAATGAAAGAACAAGGTTCCTAGCTTTATGCACATTTATCTAGTTAAAAGCATAATTTGGGACTACTTTAGAGTTAATTATTAGTTGGGAATCAAAAAAGGGCTGGGAAAGATGGATAATGTTAATATTTTTTTCCTTTTCTTTAATTTTCCATTCAGCAGTCGAATGACATCTGCTTGAAAAGAAAAAGGAGCTCCTAACCAGGCACTTATTTTTCCCTGTCTAATATCTTTATGCTGATTAATAAACTTAATTTCCCCTTGTTGTGCATTAATATACTATGTTTTAGTCTATATATTACTTTGCAATCATCACGATTATCCTCCTCATTATGACTCTTTAATTATTGGTTTTGTAAAAAAGCTGGAACGTCGAGTTTACATGCCTTTGGACATTGGAATTAGATTGTTTGAAGAGCTTGTTTATAAGAAAATTTCATTAATTAGTACCTTCGCTTCTTTTTCTTTTTCTTTTCCCACTAAACTTTGTGTGTATATATGCATTTGATAATGTCTGCAGGATAATCAAGATAACCCAAATGATTTGAGGAGTAGAGGACTGTGCTTGGTTCCTCTGTCTTGCACCCAGCACGTTGGAAGTGACAACGGCGCTGATTATTGGGCTCCGGCTATGGGAGGAGGGTTTTGATGGGTGCAATATTCCAAGGCTGATTCAAACTTTCGAAGAATGATATAACATCATGAGCAATCACTCTGCTGCAACATTCCAAGGGTAATTGCTCATGATGGTATGCAATTCTAATTAAAAATGGCCATCAATTGTTTCTGAACCCTCTCGCTAGCTAGTCTCACCCTTTCTGTATGTTGATGTTTTCTTCGAGCTATGTTATAGAGCTCCATGAAAATTGAAGTTTAATTAGCATTTTTCTTTCATCTCAAAATGCTTTATCAAGGATTGGCCTTCTTTCTTCTTATATTATTGAAGAATAGAATGGTTTCTGCCTTTATTTAATCTTTTCACCCATGATTCTGAAAAGATTAATCACACAGATTCAAAAAAAAAAAAAAAACATTGTTGAAAAAACTAGCAATAATTTTTAATATTTGAAATGATAATTAATGGCTATACGTACAAATATTGATATTAAATAGTCTGTCAATAACTAGTTAAACTCAACATGAGATCTGAAAATGGTAAGAATTAACATAGAAAATTTTAAAAATAAAATAAAAAATTGGATAGATAAAAAGGGTACAATATTGGAACTAGAGCTATCACGAAAGGATATGCATGCATTTCAAATCACTAAAATGGCTGAGAAGTTGGCCTTGAAAGTTAATTTTAACTTCAAAAATAGCATTTGATAGCTTTAACGGGCCTTTCGATAAAAAGTTATGGCATATCAAAGTTCCAGTATTCGTTTATAAAAGGGCATTTCAAGTTGTGTCCTATGTTAATTAAAAACAAAAATTATTTATATTTTGACTATAGATAAATTAAAACAAAGTAAAAGGAATTAAATAAAAAAAATACAATAACAATGCTTTAAAGTGTATTTGTTTTTTAGATAACTTTTATTTAAAAATGTGTGGTTAGGTATGGTTAGTTGAATTTAGATACGTATTTGATAAAAATTATGGTTGGGGTTTATGTATAGTAAAAAATATGTATAAAATGTATGGTCAGTTATGTTTAGAAGTGTGGTTGTAGTTGCTTTTTAAAGTGTTTTTTACTTGGAAATGTATAAAAATTAGTTTTGATATCAGCGCATCAAATTAATCTAAAAATACAAAAAAAATTATTAATTTGAAGTAAATAAAAAAATAAAAAAATTTCAAAGTTTTTCAAAAGTCTTTTGAAATGCAAAAATAAATAGCGTTTATGTAACTCAGTTAAAAAAATATGTAAAAACTGCTTCACAAAAATTGCGTTTCAAACTCAATTTTTTAATAAGTCCCGCAATTTAAAACATAATTTGATGTGTTACCAAACATCTTATTATATTTTCTGCACTGCAAATACAAAAATTAAAGGTAAATAAACGGACCTTTAATCTCAAACTTGGTTCCTGTATAGATCTTTTCACACTATCCCATGTTTCATGAATAAAATCTATCTCCAAGTCAATAAATTTAAATCTTATCTAGCTTTTATATTTCTACACATTCACTGTAACATATGCATCTCTAGAACACCTATCTTATGGTGCTAGTGCTTCGATGCCTAACATACATTTCTTGATAAGGTAGGGAAAAATCTTTACTGGAAATGTGCTCTTTTTAGGTTGAAATGGATTATAATTGTTAAGAAATTGAGGTTCTCCCTGAAATTGATAGGGCAATTATTTGATGATTAAGTTGCTGATAATGATACAGGAAAACATCCAAGGTTGTGTTGTTCTTGTTTATAAAATAAAGATTAAAGGAGAAAGAAGACATGTGGCTTGTCCAGCGGGATGCACAACCACTCAATTAACAAAGGATGCAAGGATAATCGAGAGAGGTGATATAGATAGAAATAACATAAAAAATATAATAAAAACAAGCAAATTAGAATTATATCGAATAGGATCCTACACAAAAATCTTAGTCTGAGATTTTATTACTAAATATTTTTTTTAATAAAAAAATTATATTACAACTTTTTTATGCCGCTTATATATTAGGAAAACAAATTCTAAATAAAACTTAATAAAATAAAATATATATCAACTAGAAAAATATTGCAAATCTAAAATAGTAAATTTTGGACATTATTTGAAAGCTTTCCTGACCTTCAAATGACTATAAAATTTTAACCTTATAAGAAACATGGCTTTTAAAATCTCTTGATAAAATTTTAGTTAAGTTTTATTGTCAAATTGAAAGTTATGCCCATTGATATAAAGTTGTATGTTAGGGGGAAAACAATCTCCTATATCAGTCTTTATAAGTGGTAGAAAACTTGTTCTTGAGTTTAAATTACTCTAATAGCAATTGATACATATAAAAACAACACATAAGAATACCAAGAAAAATAACACAAGATTATATCGAATAGGGTCACAATATAAAATTTTATTTGAAATTTTATCATAATTAAATATTTTCTCTTTAGGTAGTCTAATGAAATAGAAAATACAAAACTCTATTTATACTAGTCATATGACTAAGCTGAATAAAGAAAAATAAAATTTCTAAATTGAATGATTCTTGAACCGAATAAAAAAATAACTAAGAAAAATAAAATTTTAAAACTAAATATGAAGAATAAAAATACCATAAATAATTTTTTTTTCCTAAAGTAAATAGGATTAAAAATAACAAAAAAAACATTTTTCCTGTAATTCCTCATATATCAGTTTCTTTAAGTTAGAAAGAACTTGTCATCGAGTTCAAATTATTCTTGCATTGATCTTATAGAATTCCAATCAAGACTCTCCAACCCTTTTTTTTTCCACTTTAGATGTATAATAATTTTAGATATTAACATCAATCCTTTCTTATTAAATTTCTCACAAGAAACAACAATTGATAAAGATTTCTCCTCCACTACCTTCATAAAAAAACCATAATTGTCAACCTCAAACTTACTTCCTCAACACATAATGTATGCATTTAACCATTGAACAAATCTATCTTTATGATGATAGTAAACTTGTGATCAAAATGATCAACATAACTTAAAATAATTTTTTTTTAGCACCTTTCATATTCTCTTTTCATTTAAACTCTAACTTATTAATGAGAACACTATTGATGACACCATCGCTCACATCACTACCATTATTTATGCAATCATTATTTTCATAATTATCATTGAAATAAAAATTATAAATTGGTGGAGAATACCAATTCATGTTTATCTTATCATAATCAAGATTACCAAAATCTCCATAATACTTATCTTGATGAAGAGGTTTCCTCCCCTAACCTGGCTTTTAAATGGATTTTCTAGTCTAGCCATGAATCCATGATCACACTCTCATGATTCTCTAGTTTTCTCTTCTTCATCTTTGTTAAGCGATGGAATAATTCTTTAACTTGCCTCTGTAATTTTATCATCGTTAATTAACAGGTTAACTCTATAATCTATCCTTGCAAGTTTTTCTTATCACCAGTTTTGGAATGTCTTTTTTTCATGAGATAATCTCTTTATCCCCTTTTACACGAGCATGTCTAGTTCTATGATCACTTTTTCAATCCATGATTATTTAACAAAATACAAAAACAAACAACTAAGATTCATTCAGCTCTAATATTATTTGACATAGATGGAAACAATATACAGAATACAATAAGCACAAGTAAGATAAAATTATAGTGAATAGGATCATCATATAAAACCTTAATTCCAGATTTTATTACTGAATACTTTTTCTAATCAAAACTCTATAGTACAACTATTTTAGGCTATTTATATATTAGGAAAAATGTTCTAAAAAAAGTTAAAAAATAATAAAAGAGTTATAAACTAAATAAGAGAAAATTCTTATTTGAAGGCTTTTCAAGCCTTGTATTACTATAAAATTTTAACCTTATAGTAAACTGGGTTTTACAATCTCTTGAAGAAATTTTAGTTTGATCAATGGTTAAATTGAAAGTTATGCCTAATATTATACAACTAAAAGTTTAAGGAAAAATCTCTTGCATCGAAACATGAGGACACATAACCAGTCCATTAAGAAGGGACAATGGTTGATCCATTGAGAAATGTAAGGTTAGTCCATTAAGGGGAATGCAGGGTGACTAACATAGATAAAAACAACACAAAAAAGATAACAAACACAAGTAACATAAAATTTTGTTGAATTAAGTCACCACATAAAAAGTCTAATTACAAATTTTATTACTAAATATTATATTTTTAAATAGTCTACCTCTATATCAGTAGAAACCTGATCATGAATAGGACTTGACCATGGAGAGAGGGTGTATGCTTATTCAAGATTTAGACTTGTTAAGTTTTTTTAAGAAGTTTAAATTTCATGTCTCGTCACTTTTATATAACATAAATTAATTAATTCATAACAAATAAATGCTAATGATTTTGAGATCCTTTGTTAACTAAAACAAATACAACTTATCAATACTTATGTTTGATAATGAAACTTCCCATAAAGAAAACATTAAGAAAAAAAGAGATTAAAGCATTTTTTTTTCTCTTTTTACTTAATTGTTTGGAATTTTTTTACCTAGTATAATTGCTGGCAAAAATAGGGGAAAATAGTATGAATGACTTCCACTTTCAGTACAATGTATATTTGTTCCTAACAAAAAGTATGCCAAAATAAAGTAAGGAAAAAAAAAGCTCTTTCATAATCATCATGAAATGATTATGAAAAAAATGGGAGTAAAATTAAGTTATAGAAGGTGTTATAAGATAAAAAAGTGAATAAAGGAGAATAGATAAAACAAATTTAGGAATATTTAAGTTTTATATCAAATTTTAAATTTAGTTTTGACTTGATTAATAAGGTGTAATTTTAAAAAATGGATACAAAGTGTTATCTTTTTTACAATTGAATAAATATAAAAAGGAAAGAGAGTCTAAGTTGAATAAAAAATTCTTCATACCCACTTGATATTTATAGGAGTGGAATATCATAATGAGATGAGCATGCAATCACTTCCTCTTGCATAGACAAAGAAAGAGGACAAATAAACCATAATATAATTTTGAAATGGGCGAGGAAGAATGAGAAAATGTGTTGCCCCAATTGGCAAATATATTTATATTTTTTGTGGTAATTGGCGCTACATTACTTTATTATTTCTTTTGCATACCTAATTTGTTTTAGTTTTTAAGGGAGATTTTTGTGTCTTTCTTTTATTTTATTTTTGGGCTTTGCATTTCTAGGAAAGAGGAAGTTAGCAAAGGGCTTATATATTGACTTGTCTTGATGGTCAAAAGTGCACACATTCTAAGTGTTTTGGGGGATTTTTGTAATCTGTTTAACTTTGAATGACAAATAATTTAGATGTAATTAGATTTTTGAATTCGCTAGGATGATTACTTTTTTAAAAATTTTGTATAATTGTTAATTTTATTACTTTATTCTAATAATGATTAATATTAGTGGGAAAACTGAAGTTTATAATGCTTCTCTAGACTATGACTATGTGATGAGTTCTAAAATCTAAGATGCTTAGGAATAAGGTTGATGTGTTAGATAATTAACTAATCTCTTAGTTCAAGCAATCTAATTCATTCTCCATAGTTAATGTATCTGATGACTTGATATGGAAAGCCTAGAAGGTTGGCAACTGGTAGCAAGTAATGTTTAGTAAGCCAGGTGACCGATAATTGATAACTATAGAAGGTCCCCTTTAATGGATGTAGGGACTCTCCGATGGTAAAATCACTAGCTTTATAAAGAGAGAAAGTGTAATAATATTCTACAGAGAGATGCTTTGAAAATATATATGCAGTAGAGAATGAAAAGATTGTAAACTTTTGACTTGAATGATTCATAATGTATATATAACCCCTAAATCTTATCCTTTTATGGAGAGAAAGGGCTGGAGTGTAATTTTATCATTGTGATATTTTGAGTTGTATTATACATAAAATAATATATATTGGATCAATAAAAAATATTGAGGAGCCTGTGTGGGGTCTCGAAAAAATCTCTGATGAGTGTTAGGCTCGAGTCTATTAAAGGTGAGAAATGGGTCTAAATGTGCTACCTGGACCCAAACATGTTGAGCTTGAGACGTGTTTCAGCGCCTGAGCCCACGAGGGAGCTGGGGTGCACGCCCATGCAAGGCATGTGCCCTATATGGGCTTTGGCTTCTTACCCAAGCCCATGCTCTTTAGGTGTTGGGCACGGGCTACCATATCCAAGCCCACTCTCACTAGGTTGTCTACTATAATTTGGGCTTAGGATATTAAGCCCAAGCCCAAGCAGTGTTCTTATTGGGTCTATTTTGAGGAAATGTTTTTGGTCCATTTTGGGGGTTTTTTAGGTCCATTTTATTTGGATCAATTAGCATTTACATAATTCTTTGTGGTATTAATCCATAAAGACTTGTAAAATTACTCCATTACCATAATGAGTTCGTCGATTTTTCTTTATATAAGAAGAGGGGTTGAAACTCTAGGTAATAAACTAAAGAGCTTTTATGTAGGGGTGTGTACCATATTTGAAAAAAAAAATTGTAAGTATATAGAGGGGAACTATAGAGAAACCCATACTTAGAAGAAGAAAAATTAAGAGGGTGGGGTGAGATATAAAAGACTCCATGCTTAAAAAACAATTTTAGTGGCTGGTGGAAACCCAGGAAATGTGAGCCTATACTTAGAAAAAATATTAAAAGGGTGAGGGGAAACCAAGGAGGGTGGTGTTAACCCATGAAGGGTGACCCTTGGTGATACCTATACTTAAAAAAATTTCTAAAGAGTGAATAGGAAAAATCCATAGAGGGTGGTTTTATTGCACTAGAAAAGTCAAGTTCATCCCTTGAAGAGTGGTTGCACTAGAGTATGAGAGGTGTGTGACCTTCCTAGATAGCATGAGGCATGAAAGGCCTTAATTGAAGAAAGATCTCACCAAAGAGTGGGAGGTTTGTAGCCTCTTTGATGATGGCATAAGGGTTTAGAAGCCCTTAGAAGGTCTATAACCTCTTTTGTAATGGTGTGAGGGCTTAGGATCTCCTCTCTGAAGAATAGTTAATGGTGTATGGGATTATATGACCTCTTTAGGATGGCATGAGACATGAGAGCCCCCAACTTGAGAGTGGTGATAGTTCGAGACTGCATTGGAGAAGTGGAAAATCCAAGATCAATCCCTAACGAATTAGTAAAAGGCCCCTAGGAATTACCTAGAGAATAAGGATCTCAGATCAAGCCTTAGTGAATTGGTGAGAGGCCTCTAGGCATCACTTAAAGAAAGGATATCTCATATCAACCTCTAACGAATTAGTGAGAGGCCCCTATGCATCACCTACAAAATATGTCAATATGATACTACACTAGAGAGTGGGGGATTCAAGATTAACCCTTGATGAATTGGTGAGAGGCCCTTTGACATCACCTAGATAATATGGATCTTAAATCAATGCCTAACAAATTGGTAAGAAGCCTCTAAGAATCACTTGGAGAATGGGGATCCCAAATCAACCCTGGTAAATTATTGAGAGGCCCTCAGGCATCACCTGGAGAATAGAGCCCCTGATGAATTGGTGAGAAGACCCTTGGCATCACCTGGAGAATAAAGGATCCTAAATTAACCTCTTGTAAATTGGTGAGAGACCTTTTGGCATCACCTTAAAAATAAAAGATCCTGGATTAACCCTTAAAAAAGTGGTGAGAGGCCCGTAAGCATCACCTGAAAAATAGAGCATCCTAGATCAACCCCTAAAAAATTGGTGAAGACTCAAGGCATTACCTAGAGAATAAGGATATCAGATCAACCTTTAGTGAATTAGTGAGGCCTTTTAGGAGATCAAGTCAAACCTTATCTTAGAAAGTATGCGGAAGCCCTCACTAGATATCTATAGATAAGAAATGTATGTAAGAGATACATTATTTTTATTTCAAAAATAAACTTACATTCCTATTTAGGATTATTCATTCTAAGGTGATTTGAGTGATAGGTACAAGAGATGTTCTTAGGAGTAACATATCTTGGAGGTGGCGCTAAGGTGTTTGCTTAGACTACCCTGATAACTTCAAATAAGTGATCCTTATGATACACCAAATCACCATGGGTTGATCCTTCATAGTTCTTCCTTGAACTTTCATTTCTACTAGGAGAATAATTTCACTTGGAAGCTTCTTGTTTGTTCATGTAATAAGAAAAGGGTACATGTCGTAGCAAATCAACATCTTTCACCTGTATATAATTTTTCATGACTTGCTTCACCTTAAGCAAACTTTTCTCTGGTAACGCATAAAGTTTTCTCTAGATGGCATATTCTCTTACCTCTCTTATCAAGGTCTCTAAAGCTATTAGCTTAAGCAATTCTTCCACCTTAAACATCTCCTCATTGAACATTTTTAAATATGCCCGTGTAGACTCGCTCTCCTGTTGGGTAATACCAAATAGTTTCATGGAGCTTTTCTTAGCAGTTATGTTGGTGTTACAGCATACCACTAGCTTAGCACATATGTTATTAAACCCATTAATAGAGTTTGGCTCTGAATCATTATACCATGCATGCGCAAACCCCCTAAAAGGTTGTAAGGAGGATTTTGCATATTGAGTCACTATCTTGGATGACCAACTCTAAGCTATCACATACATTCTGTACATGCTCTCTTGGGTCGCCCAAGCCATCATAATTGTCCAGACTTATTTTTATAAAAAGGTAGTCCTTAGGGAGTCCATTGTCCAATACTCGTTTAGACAAGAGAGAACCTTTCCATTGATGAGGGTTATGGTCATTCTTCTAAGTATGCTCATGTATAGATCTTCTCTTAGCCCTTTATCTATTACCCTCGTGAAAGCCCTAATAGTTTGACATGGAACAATGATTATGGTAACTAGTGACCATCTCATGATAGCTAATGGAAGGACATTTGGAATACCGGTTCTAAACATGAGTATCATAGTGGCGTAAGCAACCCATTAAGGGACTCCCAAGATTGTCATTATGTTTAGTCTTCTTTCAGTAGTGTAATTGTCTACGGGTGCTTAGTACAGCCGATGACAATGGCGCTAAGGAGTTGTATGTTGCCAAGGTGTCAAGATATGATGGGGTGGTAAGGTTTGATTTTGACCTTGGGTTACCAACATGATTTGAGTAAGGAGTTGCACTTGATTGGTGAGTTGTTAAAGGTCTAACTAGGTAAAGTGTTCGTGATAACAAGTAGATTTGTCATGTGTCCTAACCTAGGTGTGTCGTGGTTGTGTGCCATGGAATGACCTAAAAATATCAAAAACAAGTTTTAAAAACTGATGGGTTTTTTTATCAGTTTCCCATAGACGATGCCAATTAATAAGTCCCAAAATCCAAAATGCTTACGAATAAGGCTGATATGTTGGATAATTAGTTGATCTCTTAGTTCAAGCAATATGATTCATTCTTTATAGTTAAGGTATCTGGTGACTTAATATGAAAAGCCTTGAGGGTTGGCAACTGTAACAGGTGATGTCTGGTAAGTCAAGTGATTGGTAGCTGTAAAAGATCCCCTTTAATGGATGTGAGGACTCTTCAATGGTAAAGTCAATAATTTTATAAAGAGAAAATGTACAATAATATTCTAGAGATAAATGCTTTGAAAATATATATACAGTAGAAAATAAAAAGATTGTGAACCTGTGACTCGAAAGATTCATGGTATATTTATAGCCCATAAATCTTATCTGTTTTTTTTTTAGAGGAGGGATTAGAGTGTAATTTCATATTTGTAATATTTTGAGTTGTATTTTACTCAAAATAATACATATTAGATCAGTATAAAATATCGAGGAATCTATATGGGATTCTAAAAAAATCCCTAGCGAAAGTTGGGCTCGGGCCCATTAGAGATAGATGCTTTGAAAATATATATGCAGTAGAAAATGAAAATATTGTGAACCTTTGACTCGAAAAATTCATAGTGTATTTATAGCCCATAAATCTTATCTATTTTTTTTTTAGAGGAGGGATTAGAGTGTAATTTCATATTTGTAATATTTTGAGTTGTATTTTACTCAAAATAATACATATTAGATCAGTATAAAATATCGAGGAACCTGCATGGGATTCCGAAAAAATCCCTAGCGAATGTTGGGCTCGGGCCCATTAGAGTTGAGAAATAGGTTAAGGCACGTTGCCTAAACTTAAGCATTTTAGACTTGGGTTGCACTCCCGATCCCGAGCACGTTGGGCTCGGGGCACGTTCTCGATCCCGAACACGTTGGGCTCGGGTGTGAAAGCCTGAACATGTTGGGCTTGAGTGTAGAAGCTCGAACCATGGTAGTAGCCTGAGCCTACGCTCCTTAGGTGTTAGGCATGAGCTACCATGCCTGAATCCAGGCTCGGCTATCATTTCCGAGCTCACTTTTCTTTCTTTTTTGTTGTACTTTGGGCTCAGGATATTAAGACCCAGTCCAAGAAATGTTTTAGTTGTGTCTGGATTTTTGTATTCATTTCACTATGCGTTCATAATGCTTTTCTAGACTGTAAGTAAGCAGTGAGCTTGATCATATTTGGGTTTTGTTGCACCCGGTTGTTCGTGAACATGATCCACAAGGGCGAGATGTTGAGGTTTTTCACCGGCATCTGTACTCTCCTGGAAATGGGGGTCCTACCTGTAAGGGAAGTGTGGGAGCGGAGCTGGCTGATGGCCTTGTAATCAAAGAAGGGGATTATAAGCTGGTGAAGACTCGTTTCAGTGCATTCTTCGCTACTCATCTCCATTCATTGCTTCGTACCGAGGGAATTAAGAGTTTAGTAATGTCCGGTAAATGCAAATTTCGGGTCTCATGAACCATCTGACTAGTGTATTTTAACGATGATTGTTGAGTACATGAGATTCGAGTGATTTCTGCATGATAACAGTTCGTGATCCCTTAAAATTGTTCATGGAGGTGTTCGAACTCCAAATTGCATTAGACAGACTGCCTTTGATGCAATAGCTCTGGACTACCAGCCTGTCAATGTCATCTTTGATCCCACCGCTGCTGCTACACCTGACATACATGTTGGTATGTATTCATTGATAGCTTGAAACTGATACTAACCTCTAGTCATTTTTTATGCTCTCTAATGAATGATTTCAAGAATTTACTACTAAGTTGTTAAATGATTGGAACAACCTCGATAGGATAAAAAAAAAGGACAAAAGAAAGAAAAGAAAGGGAAAAGGAAAACCTTAAAATCAATAAAGCACAATAAGTTGGCTCTCCATTCTTTTTGAAACTGTGGATTTGAGAACAAGTATTGATCTCCTGAAGCTCGGCGGGGTCTCATAAAGAGTTCAATATCTTCTGGGTTAGGAACTGTACCATGTAAGCTCGTCGAACATGCTGTTTGCCTTATCAGATTTATTGTCCAAAACTAAGAAATCATTTGAAGGCAATAAGTATCCTGAAGACTTTTATTCTGGTTCTTGGAGTTTGGTACTAGGTTAGAGTATGTATAGGCAAAAAATTATTGTATCAGGCTTATTTTGCCTCAACAAACAAAATGGATAGCTGAGAAAATGTAGGACTGTAGATGGTTCTTATCAGAGCAAGGGTTGTCGAATTTGGTGATTTAGGGACATAGAAATGGAAGACAGATGGGATATGCACATGAAATAAGAGGTAAACATGATAGAAAACCACTAGCCTCATGCTATGAGTTTCAAGGAACTACTCTCTGAATGAACACATCATACTTTCATGAAACATAAACCGAACAGCTGAATGGTTCTTTGATTCACTGAGAATTGGAAAAAACATTGTCTCTGCTGGTCCCTTGTATAAATCTTAAGCTGGTTTATATCACCCTGGTATTTTAAGATCAAGGATGACAAGGGATTTTTTATTCATTTCAGATCTTGTACTCCCTCGTGATGTTAAAAGGAATTGGAAGGTAGTATGTATCAGTGAAGCTCCGTCGTGGTGGCTTTAGCCTGAAATTTGATGAAAACTTGCTATCTCCTTGTCTTGCGTGGCTCTCAATAATCCTGCAATTGAGAAAGGTGGATAGATCACTCTACAACATTTTACTATCTATGCTCTCCGAGCGCTGTGAACATTGATAGACAATTGACATGAGAAAACGTTCATCATCAATTCTTTGTTTTTACTTTTTCTTTGTGCTGACTTAGATCCCCTTTTTTTATTTTTTTCTGAACCAGCCAATACATGAAAAATATAGGAGATGGGAACCCAAAATTGCAGGAATGGTGTGGTTCTGATGCTCTACTCACGTCAAGACTAAATGAGGAGCTGCTCTTGCTGGTTGTTCTTGCATTGTAATCTACCTTGTGCATTCAGAATAATTGTGCTTGAAAGGACCTATTTGCGTGTTGTCAGTGTAATGCAATCTAGTGCAAAAGAGAGAGAAAAGTAGCGAAATATCCACTCTTAAATTTGCGTTCTCCCTATCATTGAGCTGCCAATGAATGGATATGGCAGGCTAGTTTGCCTAATAGGCATCTGTGCGTGCAATAGTTAGCATCTTGCAACCGAACCATTAACTTCTGCTAAGCTAAAGCTTCTATGTTCTGCATGGTGTTTACAACATTATCCTGATACATTTACCTGACAGTGCATGATATTAAACGTAAAAAGATTCTTAGAAAAAGCTCATTAATGGACGAAATTCTTCATTTGATTTTACTTTGGTTTTGAAGAACTATGATGGTGGTAACGCAAAATAGTGCCATAATAAACACACACAATCACTAGAAACATCTTTTTTTCTCTCTTCCCACGTTGATAAAATGTATTTCGTATTGTATTGATTGACTTGTAGAGCAATGCAAGCTCAATTTCAGACTCATATTTATCTATTATATTTCTGGAGGTCAAAAGTAGTGTCCAACCTGGCGCCTACTATGACATTAAAGACATGGTTTGAAAAATTGAGATATTGAAGTTCCCAATGGAGTACTTTTTCTTGTCAGGTCTTGACAGATTTTAAAGGATTACAACTTTTTTTTGCATGCTAGCTGTTATCTTTTTGTTGCTGTTGCCAAAGATTTCCGCTGAAAAGGATTGTACATGTTTCCAGAGCACGGATGGATGGGTTTGCGAATGGGGTTGCCATGTCTGTTTGCAAGGTTTTCTTAATTCTCTGAATGATGCTCAAACTCTATCATTGAATTATGCTGTTCATAAACAACGATAAAGCTATGAGCATAGATGAAATTAACGATCAGATATATTACAGAGACAGAACACTGGGATTAATAGCTTATAAAGCTATTTTCTTAGCTTTCATATTGTTGAAAATTAAGAAATATAAGGAGATTATTGAAATTAACAATCACTCTACATCAAAAAAAAAATTAACAAGCAGCTAAACCCTAACAAAAAAAAAAGGAATAAATCAGCTTGTAGTAATAACAAAGGTCTGCCTGATTTGTTGCTACTCAATTATTACTAGCGAAGCTATAATTATAGTAGGTTATGAAGGCTTCCCAGATTATTTAGAAACATTATGTTAAAAGTTACATTTTACTAATCTCTATATTAATGTGGATTCAATTTTTCCATTAATCTAATAAATTAACTATTATATTAATATTTTTTAAATTAATGGCGTTGGAGTTATATCAATAAAAGTTAATTTAATGAGAGTGGTGTTATTTAAAGACAGCTTTTATACACTAAAATATAAGCTTTTACCTTCTATATACACCATTAAATTTGAGTGTATGAGCTTGGAAGTACTAAAATTTTTAAAAATAAAAATAAAAATTCGATAGTGTTTTTAATTATTAACAGAAGATCATGTTTTGATTTATTTATTTTTCCACATCAGATTTAAATGTAGATTATTTTATAAACATGTTTAGATTTATCAAATCTAATAGTTAATATCAGAGCCTATTATAATACCTTTTCCTTTATATCTATATTGATATATCTGTACAAGAATATTTGTGTTCAAATAAATTAATTAATTTGCTTACTTATATTTATCATAAAAAAATTTAATGGTCAATATTTTTTTAATTCTGCCATGAAAATTTTAGAAACAATTTTAGTTTCCAAATTGAATTAATGATTAACTTGAGTTTATTTATTGATTGAAAGTTTAGTTTATAGTGGGATAAGTTTCAATAATTTCCATGAATATGATGCCTAGAAGTAAAGAAAAATATTTGTCATCAAACATGCCTAGTAGCATAGGAATAAATTAAAAACTATTGGTGCCAAAAATAAATATTTTGGGATTTTTATTTTATGAGTTGTTTTGATGCTTTGTATGATTATAAATCATTAGAAAAATCGATTTCTAATCATTCAATATTTGGGCAATCCATTTTATTCTTAATTCTCGTGGCTGTCACTTTGATTTTTTTAAGCAGTTTATTTGCATGGCTTTTTTTTTTTTCTTTGGTGCTTCTTTTATAAATTAGGAAAAAGGAAAAATAAATTAGCATGTTATTTTATGTTATATAAAATTATACCTTAACTTAATATTTAGTGATCTGTATAATTTTAAATAATTAGGGATTAGCCACAATATCTTTAATTAAATAAAATTGTATATTATGTTATGTTAGGATCACATAAATAGTAATTATAATTAATTATGCTAAATATAATAAACATTATCCCACATGAATTTGTCATTATATTTATATAATTTATTAGAATAAAATATCAAATTATTTTTAGAATATACCCACAAGAATTATAAATTAAATACATAATTTGATAGTTTCATTGTAAGTTTAAGGATATAATATTAAATCATTCTCATAATATATACCTACAGAATCATGAATTAAACGCATAATTTGATAATTTTGTCATGCCATATATTTGAATTTGTTTCCATTAAGAATTTAGCCCACAAGGTAACTTTTATGTCATTAGATTCAATTTTAACATGAATTACTAAAGTATGAAATTTTATTTATTCCTCGATGTTGACATAAGCATGTACTTTAAATTTTTTTTTTTTTGCAATTATACAACATGCTAATTTCTCTGATATTCATTATAATATTCATGATCTAAATGATGATAACTATAAAGTATGAAAAGAAAGAATTCTCCTTTATTTAGGGTGGATGGACATAGATTATGCAATTAGGAAAGATGAACTACCTACAGTTACTAACATATGCACTTCAAAGGATATTGCACTTTATGAACGATGAAAGCGATCTAATTGCCTCAATATGATGTTATAAAAACTAAAATATTCGTTGGTATATGTTGTTTGGTTGATTAGCATGAGAAAGTCTATGATTTTCTAAAAGCAATTGATAATCAATTCATCACTTTAGATAAGGCACTAGCAAACACCTTCATTATGAAGTTCTCATTCATGAGGCTTACAAGTGTGAGAGGTGTGCATGAGCACATCATGTAAATGAGAGACATGTGGCTCAATTGAAGAATCTTGAGGTTGAAATGTTAGAATCTTTCCTTGTGCATTATATCATGAATAGTCTTCCACAACAATACCGACCTTTCAAAATCTTGTACAACGCACGTAAAGACAAATGATCAATAAATAAACTCATGACCATATGTTTTAAGAAAGAATGGAGGTTGGTAATGGAACTAGGAGAAAATATAATGCTAGCAACCCAAAGGCAGGACAAAACTTAAGCCAATAAGAAGGAATCTACGTGTTTCTTCTATAATAATAAAAAACAAAAAAACACATGAAAAAGGAATGCATTAAATTTCAGAAATGGCTTAAAAAGAAAGGTATTCTAATCTCATTTGTTTGTTATAAGTCTAATATAGTTGATGTTAATTATAACATATGATGGGTTCATTTTGGTTCTGTAATCCATGTGTAATAGCCCAGCCTAACATGTCGTATATTGTCCATTTTGGACCTTACCGCCCTCACGGTTTTGTTATTGATGACGCAAGCCCACTTTAGAGTCTGATGCCCCAAAACGCATACAACAGATCAGCGACCAGCACTACTCATAAAACCCTGGCTCTGGACGCTCACTTTTAATGTGGGATATCACATCATATTTCAAATACCTTGTAGTGTATGTGAAACCTAAGGAAACCAGTGGGACATAAGCAAAACACTTATTTAGAAATTAAGACGTGTTCACATATGAAGGCTATATGAACATGTTATTTAACTTTAAGTAGTGGTTTTGTTTTAAAATTGGAAAGGACTTTTTATGTTCCAAGTTTTTCTAAAAACTTGATTTTAGTTTCAAGACTTGTAACTTTAGATATTTCATTAATTGTTTTGAAACTTTCAGTTTATTTTATAGATATGATAGTGCTGGAAATGGTATTTTGTGTAATGATTTTTATTGTATTAATTTACAAAACAATGACATTTATAGTTCAATGCATATTCATACTTGCATTAAAAGATATGTTATTAATAAAGATTCCTCTATGTTAGAGCACTAGAGATTAGGACATATCTCTATAAAGAGAATTAAGATATTAGTAAATGATGTGATACTTAGTACTTTTGATTTTACTAACTTTGAAACTTGTATAGATCGCAATAAGGAAATTCAAACCAACAAGTCAATAAAAGGTGTCAATAAGAGTTCATACAAATTAGAAATTATTCATACTAATATATGTAGTCCAGACATGGACTCACATGGTTAAAAATACTTCATCTCTTTTATAGATGATTACTCACGATACATACATTTTTACTTGCTTTATAACAAGAACAAAGCATTAGATACCTTTAAGATTTTTAAGGCTCAAGTAGATAAACGATATGGGAAATAAATTAAGATTGTGAGACCAGATAATGATGGAGAAAATTATGGCAGATACACAAAGGATGGACAAACACCTAGTCTGCTCACAAAGTTTCTTCAAAAACATAAGATAGTTGCCCAATACACCATACTTGGTTCACCATACCATAATAGTGTAGTAGAAAAAAAATTAAACATTATTTGATATGGTACAAAGAATGCTTAACAACTCCAATCTATTTAAATCCTTATAGACTAAAGCACTAAATACGATAGTGCACATATTAAATTGAGTTCTAACCAAGGTTGAACCAAAAACACCATTTAAGTCATTAGAAGGTTGTAAATTGATTTTGTGACATGTGCATGTTTATGTATGCTCGTCTAAAGTAAGAATTTATAATCCATAAGAAAATAAGTTGAATCCAAGGATCATTAGTGGGTATTTCATTGGATATGCTAAAAGGTTTTCAAGGTATAGATTTTATTTTCCATCTCATAAAACTAGGATTATGGAATCAAAAAGTACAAAGTTTCTTGAAAATGACTTAAATAATAGGAATGATCAAATCAAGAATATAGTTTCTAAGAATGATCATTCATAATCACAACCTTTCAATCAAATGATATTGTTAATAGCATCTCTCAAGCATGAACTAGTATTGAATGACCAATCATTAAAGTTCCATAAGTTGTTGGCAGCATTCTAGTATATTAGATAGTTCAAGCATTACCAAGAATTTATGAACAACTAGTTGAACCTAATACTTCTTAAAAAGATGATGGTACAACATTGAGAAGATCTATTAGAACAAATAGATCAACAATTTTTAATGATTATATTGTGTATCTAAAGAATCTAACTATAACATTGGAGCCAAAATGATCCTAAATCATTTCCACAGGCTATAAGTTGTAAAGAATCAAAATTCTGGTACAATTTCAAGAAGAAAGAGATGAATTCTATGAAAGTAACAGAGTCTGAGATCTCGTTGAGTTACCTATTAATACAAGAGACATTGAATGTAAATGGATCTTTAAGATAAGGAAAAACTTATTGAGCACTATTGAAAGATACATAGCAAAGCTCGTTGCTAAGGGATTCACTCGAGAAAAAAAAAAAAGGAATCAATTACACATAAACTTTCTCTTATATATCTAAGAAAGATTTTAAGCATATTATGTTGACATTAGTAGCACATTTTAAGTTGGGAATGCAATAATTGAATGTGAAAATTGCATTTCTTAATGGAAATCTAAAATAGAAGGTTTACATAAAATAACTTGAAGAATTATCCTCTGGTGATGGTGAGCATTTGGTATGAAAGCTCAAGAAATCCATATATGGTTTAAAACAAGTGTCTCGACAATGGCACGTTGAATTTCATGATGTAATATCTTTATTTGGATTTGTAAAAAACATAATAGATCAATGTATATACCAGAAAATAATTTATTTTCTTGTTTTATACGTGGATGACATTGAATTTGCGACAAATGATGAGGGTTTTTTGCATGAGGTGAAACAATTTCTCTTTAGAAATTTTGACATGAAAGATATGAGTGAGGCATCTTATATCATTGGCATTAAGATCTATATATACTAATTTAAAGGTGTTTTAGGTTGGTCTCAATAAACCTATATCATTAAAGTTTAGAGAGATTTTGAATGAAATATTGTTCACCAAATGTAGCTCTCATTGTAAAGAGTGATAGGTTCAAAACCAATGCTCGAAAAATGATCCTGAAAAGGAACAAATAAAGAACATTCCATATTTTTCTAGTGTAGGAAGCCTGATGTATGCTCAAGTCTATACAAGACTTGACATTGCATTTGTAGTATGAATGTTAGGATGATATCAAAGTAATCAGGTATAGACCACAAGAGAGTTTATAAAGAAAGTAATGAGGTACCTTTAAGGGATCTAATACTACATGCTTATGTATAGACAAGCATACAATCTAGAAGCAATTAACTGCTCAAATTCAGATTTTACCGACTGTGTTGATTCACGTAAATCAATATTAGAATATATTTTTATGATGTCGGTGGAGCTGCATTTTGGAGAAGTGTTAAACAAAATTTGACTGCTACTTCCACTATACTTCCACTATGAAACTGAGTTCGTTACCTTATTTAAGGCTACTACATATGAAATATGGTTAAAGAATTTCATATTTGGGCTTAGAACAATGGATTCTATTTCTAAGCCATTAAGAATATATTATGATAATTCAACATCTGTTTTTATGGCTAAGAACAACAAATCAACATCAAGTATTTAGGCATAACAAAGCATGTAAAGGAGAATAAAGTGATTATGAGCACATTAGTACTAAATTGATAATCACAACTCTTTTGAATAAAGGCATGCCACTATTTTAATTCAAGTACCATGTAGTGAAAATAGGACTTGGTTCTATTGTGTGATTTTAGCTGTATGAACTATGTTATTTTTAAGGAAATTCTATTTATTGTGATGTATTCTCATATTTTTATGAATCTTAGTTTATTTGGGAAAATTCATTTATATAGGACCAAGAATAAACATAGGGTTTATCCATTAATTAAGGTTGCCATATATAGAATAATACTTGATAAATTATAGGCATTGCAATAAATGGAATGTAATGCTTGTTATTAGAGGACTTATCTTAATAACCCAATCATTTGTTACCTAAGAAAATTAAAGGATAGGGTCAAGTGAAGACATTGGGTTAAGCGTATGGATCAAATGGGAGAATGTTAAAGTTATGTTTTACTAATCCCTATTAATATGGATTCAATTTTTTCATGAATTTTAATTTGATCCAATAAATTAACTCCCATATTAATAATTCCTAAATTAATGGCATCGGAGTTATATCAATAGAATTTTAAAGGGACTCTTGTAAAATAAATACAAGTTTTTGGTTTATAAGCTTACACACTGAAATATAGACTTTTACCTGTAAAAATACACCATTAAATTTGTGTGTGCTAAGAGAGCTTAAAAGTACCAAAACCTTAAAAACAAATTCATGAGTATTTTTCATTAATGGCAAGAGGTATATTTTGATCTATTTATTTTTTTGCATCAAATCTAAATGCAAAATATTTTAGAAACATGTTTAGATCTATTAAGTTCGTTGCACGTGTGCGGTGTCGCGGTGATCATCTTTTTGGATCAAGGTTATATGGATAAATATAAGTCAAAATGACAAGGAAATTTTGTCCTTTATAAGTAAAAAAAGTAAAGAAAAAGGAGTCATCACCTAGTATTATGGTTACTAGAAAACCTAATGATCTACAAGAGCTTGAATAAAGGGACTAGTTATGCAAGGTGAAAACGTATCACCCCAAGTGCACCTTACTTATGGTAAGCTACTTTGTTGTTTATGCTAAGTTGTATTTCTATTCGTTATCTATCTAAGGTTTGAGAAAAGGCCTCCTCGACAAGAAGTTTCTTATCTCATGAAATTAAAACATAGTCATTTTAAAGCCTAGAAAAGTATGTCTAAAGTTTAAACAAAATCGTCTATAGTAAAGAGATTTTTATCTTATCAGGTAAAAACCTAACTATCCTAAAGGCCAAGAAAAAAAAGGTTTTTATTTGAAAATTTGGTCAAATACTAATGAATAATTGCAAACTTAGTGTCATACCTATTAACTAATGTTTTTGTATTTTTTTTTTTAAAGTATGATGAAAATGCAATTTTAATTTTTTTATATAAAAATGCATGAAAAGTTTTTAATCTAGTTGTATGCTTACCAAATAAAATATATTTTTTTATGTTTAAATGAGGAAATTCTTTTAGAAATTTATTGGAATTTTTGAAACTTTTAGCGAAAACGATAGTCTTAATATCAAGTCAATATCTTACAATATAAGTCTACATCCCTGTTATTAAGTGAAATCCTTTAAAGAAACATATTTTTTGTGTTTTGAAATAAAGGATTATTTTTAGTTTTTGAAATTTTTTAAGATTTTTGGAGGAAAAATCAGGTATTTTTAGTACATGTCTTACAATATAAGTCTACAGTTCGATATTAAGTAAAATTGTTGAAAAAACATACGAGGAACCTAAAAATAGTTTCAAAATGATCCCTGAATGTTTTTAGATATTTAAAAGTCTATTTGGCTAAACACACAAACATAGACAAATTAAAACTAAAGGAAATAATTTAAGGCTTGTTTTCCTAACACGCATTTAACCTAAAATCATAAGCATCAAAAATATATTAAGGACATGTTTAGCATTCACCCCCTAAAGAGCCAAACAAGGCCTTATTTCTTAAAGAAAAAATGGGGTGGGCCAACCACGCCCTTAAGTCTAGTTTTGGGCTTGGCCCAACCACATGAGGTGGGTCGTTTGAGCTTATGGCCCAAGCCTAGAAATATGGGTTTGGCTCAAGCCCAACACCACTCATTTTGTTAGGTTGACAAACAGCCCAAATAACTATTGTTTTAGAGGTAGGTTAGACCAACCCTAACCATACGGGTTGGGCTAAAGGTCCAGCCCACATAAGCTCTTTGTTGGAAAAAGCTAGCAAAAACAAGATGTGAATTAATTCACATCTTGCATGCTAGCAGGAGGGAAGGAAGCAATAGACTTGCCTTGCTAGAAGGGAAGCGCTACTGTTAGTGTGCTTGGTGGCTCGAGGTGGAGGTTGTCGTGGCTAAAAAGAAGAGTCTTGCTCATAGTGTGGAAGGTTGGCAGTTGTGAAGGAAGTGATAACAACGTTGCTATGTTGGTGCTGTTGTAGCTAAATCTGCTACTGGAGAAGATGTCGTGTTGGGCTAAAAAGATGTTAATGGAAGAGAAGTCAGTATTGTTGTGGTGTTGTTGCTATGATGAGAAGATAACATTATGGAGGAGAGGTTGTTGTTGTGGTGGTGTTGTTGCTATGATAAGGAGATAATGGTGTGGAGGAGAGGTTGTTCGAGTTGTGGAGGAGCTGGTGCAAGGGTGGTAATGACTTTTGAGAGGGAAAGTGAGGTAGGTGCAAGTTTTTAGTTCCTGGTGGCTAACTTTTAAAATGGGTGTTTCTATATGGTGTTTTGGGCTAGTGTAGCTCTTGACTTAAACAAGGGAGGTGATATGTTTTTTGTGTAATTTTTTTAGTCTCGAGTCCTGCGCCCTCTTGGAACTAAATGGGGCTCCTATTTATATAAGATGATGGAGATGTATATGATCATATCTGACTCATCTCCTAACCCCCTTTAATCTCATTGGAATAATCCCAGCCACTAATGCAAAGCCAACAACCTAGTACTCTTAAACCAGGTTGTCAAGGGTTGGTCGAGTTAGTGGTTTTGGACTAGTATTGTAACGGCTACAAAGGGAACCACTCGGAAAAAATCATGCTGGGGAAGTAGTACGATGTTAAAGCTACCAGATCAGAGTTCTTTTTGTCTTGCCTAAGGTGTGAGAGAGCATTCAATACTCTACAAGAAAGGACCCCTAGTCAGCTCCCCATGAGAGAAATGAAGAAGAAACTGGAAAATGGTACCAAAACGACACTGTTTTTTCATTTTAAAAAAAGGTCCATGATCTTATAATTGCATCGAATTTAACCAAATTAGGCTGATTTCTCATTATTTCTTTCAATTAAGTCTCTGGTTATGTCAATTTAGACTCTTAATTTTTAGTATCTTTTTAAATATAGCCCTTGGTCTTGTATGTCTCCAATTTCATCCTTAATTAATTTTCATATTTCCAATTTCTTCAACTTTACCTCTGGTTTAATCAATTTTGGTCCTTGAATTTGCATGTCTCTTTCACCTTGATTCTTAGTTTTAGGATTCTTCAATTTACCCTTTAATTGATCCTTAAATTTAATTTTCTTTCAATTGAGCCCTTGATTGCACTAATTTAAACTTTCAAAGTTTCAATTGTGTCCCTAATCTTTTAATTTTTGTAAATTAACCTTAATTAAGCCTCTAAACTTGATTTGTCTTCAATTGAGTCCTTAATTGAATCCGCAAAACTCATTAGAAGTTTAATTAAGTCCTTAAACTTAATTAATTCTTTCAATTTTTGCCCAATTGACTTTTAAACTTAATTTTTACTTTAATTAAGTCCTAAATGAATCAATTAAAGTTGTTAGAAGTTTAATTAAGTCCTTAGACTTAATTAATTCTTCTAATTTTGGTCAAGTTTGGATTTCAACCTTAATTTTCTTCCTTTGTTCATCCCATCTTGTCAAAACATCCCAATCCAGCTATTCTTCTAGTGTTTTGGTCTTTTACATCTTGAAAGTTCATCTCCTCGTGTCTCAAAAATATTTTTTAAAATTTTTAATAAAAAAGAAATAAATTTGGAAGAGTCCAAAAGTAGGTTATAATAGATGTCCTCTCTTTACAATGCTTACTGTCGCACGTGTGCGGCGGCGCGGCGATCGTCCACCCTCAATGAAAAAAAATCGGAATATTTATTCCTGGAAAAAAGTCAGAGACAAGGAATTCTTGTCTCTATAAGTAAAAAAAATGGACTGGGAGTCGCCACCTAGTATTCTGGTTACTAGGAACCTTAACTGGTCTTTAGAGATCAAGTACGGAGACTGGTTGCGTAAAGGGAAGGTATTAGCACCCCAACTACGCCCTACCTAAGGTAGGCTGCATTGTTTTAATGTCTGATAACATCTAAGGTCGTGTTTGTGGTTTTTAATTTTATTGTTCGGAATACGCATTACATGTAATGTCATATCCCAAGTTCTAAAAATATATATATATATATATATATAAAAAATTTAAATTAAATATTCGGAATATGTATTACGTATAATGTCATACCCCGGATATTAAAAGATAAACAAAATAAAAATTTTGTTGTTTTTTTTGAAATTTTGGCCAATATTCTCTTGACTTTAATAAACTGGTTATTAAAGCCAAAATGCATGCTAAAACATTGATTTTTTTTTTGTATGAAAAATACAAAAAGGATTTTTTTTTTTGAGACATTTGGCCGTATGCACAAAAACATTTTTTTTTAATTTGTTTTTATATTCTTGAAAGTCGAAAACCGGGTATTTCAGTACCGGATTTGTATTTTACGACATAAAAATATTGTCCGATATTACATAAAAATGACATAAAAACTACGCGGAAAAATTATAAATGAAACAAGTATTTTTTTTTTTTTTTTTTTTTTATGGGCCGGATGAACAGTACCACGGGACGAAAACGGGGTATAATACAGACGATATTAAGCAAAATGATAGAAGAAAATGTGCTTTTTTAAAAAACATATATATATAAACATTATAACAAACAAAATAATAATAATAATAATAATAATAAATAAATAAATAAAAATATGGGCCGGACCCAGCCCAAATGTATGGGCTGGGCCAACCAAGCCCGTTTACAGGGGCTGGGCTGAACGGCCCAGCCCAGGCCCAAATGGGCTGGTTACTGTGCATCAGCACAGTAACCAGCCCACGCTGCATTTTGCAGCAGAACGTGAATTATTCACGTTCTGCATGCAAGTGCAAGCCGGGGCAGCAGGAGAAGAAAATGATCGGGGAGCAGGAGGGTACCTGGGGCGGCGTCGAGGCGGTTCTGCTGGCGGAGGCGGTGCTGCTGTCACGGTGGTTCCAACGGCGGTCCTCCTTCTTCCTCTTTCTCTCTGTTTTTTCTTTTCTTCCCTCCTCTGCTGCTTCTCTTTCTTCTTCCTTTTGTTCTGCTTTTTTTCTTTTGTTTCTCTCGTCTCTCTACTCTCTTTCTCTCGTTCAATCCTTCCCCTTCTCCCTCTCTCTCGTTTTTTTTTTTCGGTTCCCTTCCCCTGTTTTTATAGGCAAAAACAGGGGAAGGCCGAGTGGTGGGGCGGCCACTGTTGGCCGCCCCTCCACTATCTGTTCAAAAGGTGGCAAGTGGGCTGGTGTGGTAGGCGTCTTATTGCTTAAAAACGGGGAAAGAAGTTAGGCGAAAAGGAAGAAGAAAAATCTTCTTCTTCCCCTGCCTCGCGCGTCCAGGGGAAGAAGAAGACCTACAGTGCCGTCAAAACGGCACCGTTTTGGGCTTCTATTTTTTTTTTTTTTTTTTTTTTTTTTTTTTTTTTTTTTTTTTTTGCAATAGTGAATGAAACGGCGCCGTTTTGGTCAAAACGCGCCGTTTCATTTAAAAGAAAAATGCGCCAAAACGCGTCAGATTTCAAAGAAGGCCCTCAATTTGCGCGCGTTTTACATGTTCGTCCTTGGTCTCGGATTTCTTCAATTTAGTCCCTAATTGGCCATTAAACTTCAATATTTATGCAATTAAGCCCCTGATTTGACCAAATTAACTTCCAAAAATTATAATTTGACCCCAGAAAATTAATTTCTTCCAATTAAAGCCCAAAATAACTCCAAAATCAATTGTTTTTGCAATTAAAACCTCTATAAATTCAATTAAACCTTGAATAAAATTTAATTAAGTCCATAAACTTCTAATTTTGCATTTTTCTTCCTCAAATTGAATTTTCTTTATCATCGGGGCTCGCATCAGTCAATGATATACTGTCAAAATTTTAATTTTAAAATTTTTTTTTTTTTTTTGAACATCCTCAATCAATTTTTGAACATTTTTAGAGCGCTCTGGTATTTTTTTTCACTGTTATATTTTTGATAATATGGAATTTTTTTGTATTTTATTATTTTTTATGTGGGGACCCAGAAATGGGTTACAACACTTACGATAAAAGATCTTATAAGAGACTTTAGGTAGTAAGCTTGTAAAGAAGAAAAGATAAGAGATTGTGTATTTACCAAAGAAATTGTTAATCCTTCCAAAAGTGTTAGAATTAAGAGCTTGAAAGCGCACTTTATAAGAAAATAGATAGAGCTAAAAAGCGTATTATCTAAAGTGAGGAGCAGAAAGCGCACTCAAAAGGACATTGTTACGGCTAGAAAGTGCACTAAAAAAAAGGATAGAGATAGAAAGCATACCATTTGATATGTGAGGGCTAGAAAGTGCATTCGAAAGGAAAGAGATAGAGTTTAAAAGTGCAATATCTGATGGATGAGGGCTAGAAAACGTCTTCGAAATGAAATAGATAGGGCCTGAAAGTGCATTATCTAATGGATGAGGACTAGAAAATGCACTCGAAAAGAAAAAGATAGGGCATGAAAACGCATTATCTGATGGGTGAGGGCTAGAAAGCGTACTTGAAAGGGAACATATAGGACCTGAAAGCATTATATGAATGATGAGGGCCTAATATTAGGTTATTTTGATAATTGTGCTTTATAATTTTATTTTATTTTTTCTATTGAGTTATATATCAATCTCATGGATTTAGTTTTTCTCCATCACTTTTAATATTTAATACTAAATCTGTTGGAAGTAGGGCTTCATAAAAAAAAAATTGTTTGCTTTATATGAATTTATTTTAATCTCATGACCTAGATCGCGAGTTTAATAGGTTAACTTGTGTTGACTCGATTTGTTTTTTTAGGTCATTTTTTCTAATTGATTTTTGTTTTTGATTTCATCCTTCAACATTTGATTAGTTGGAAATTAGGCTTTGTAATTTTTCTCTATTTGTTTTCAATGAAATTATCTCAATCTCATGAATTTGGGCATAGGTTCGGTGGGTTGACCTAGGTTGACTCTGATTTTTTTATCCCTTTTTAATTGAATTTTTTTTAATTAGGCTATGTAATTTTTTTAGAATTGTTTTTTATTGAGTTATTTCGATCTCTTGACCCAAGTTATGAATTTAAAAAGTTGACTCAGGTTGATGTTATTCATTTTTTTTGTTATTTTTAATTAATTTTGTTTTTATAATTTTACTAGTTAACAACCCAATCTTATTTTTTTATTTATTTTTTTTAATTTTATATTTTGTTATTAGATTATTAGGGAATTAAACTTCTTATTTATTTTTTCAATTTATCTTGTATAGAGTTATTCCAATCTTATCATAACAACAACATATGTAGTTAGTTGTCATGGTCAGAGATCCACCACAATCAGCTCATCACTGTTAATGGACATGTTAGCATATAATTTTAGAAGAAAGAAAAAAAGAAAAGCAAAAGATGTCCACTTCAATTCTACCCACATTATGCCAGTCTCAATCTACGCCCTTACTATGCATACCAATTATAGAGGAGAAAGAAGATGCTGATTAATTTATCAAAAACCATTTCTACTTTGGTTTCGCAAAACCATCATACTTTTTTCACAATAAAAGGCTGTTTTTGGTCCAGAAAGACTCTTGACTTGGAATTTCTGTTGCGGAAGAACAAATGATATTCTATATTTTCTGTAACCTTGTTGAAATAACCTATTTCATTGTATTAACAGGAAAAAAAAGAAGAAGCAGAATTCACAATTTCTTTGGGAAATTCAAAACGAGGTCACTGCTGTGTGATGGCTTCAAATCATCATAGCATTCTCTCCTCCATGAAATTATTGAAATGCAGCCCTAGGGCCACATTGCACCACACGCAAAGGCCTGAATAGAGGGGCATGAATGTCGTTATTCCCTTGGCTTCATGTCTGTTCAATAATGCATCTCAAAAACAATAAACCTTTTGGACCCCACCTAAGAGGCTAAGGCTCCAAGAAAATTGACGTGCAGAGGAGTTGGTATTAGCAACATTTATTGAATTGATGAAGTGATTAATTAGGAGCCTTTTCTTCTTAATTGAATGAAAAAGTGAGGAGGGAGGAAACTGTTTTGGTTAGAGATGGGTTCATTTATGGGCACTGCCATTTTGCTTCAAGAAACCGCTTTCACTTTTTTTTTTTCCCTTTTCACTTTTCACTTTTCTATGAAATGAAAGCATTAAAAAAATAAATTTCGAAGACTATGTAGAATTGTTTACTGATTATATTCGTCATTGTCATGGAGCAAGAAGTTTGAGTCAGCATAATATGAGTCGGATTTTCTTAGATAATGTTGGTGCAGAGGTCAAATCTCTCTTTTCCCTACGTTTTACCTCAATCCAGTTCACACGTCATTTTTCCCAACCACTGTTTTCTATCAAAATATAACACATAATGATGTGTTACGCTCAAGGATATGAATAAACTGTTGGAAAATATCAGAGGAATTATTTCAATGAATTTGTCCTCTATGCAGCCCTGATGTAGGCTGGTTAAATTGCCAAGATCTACATGCATCCGTGCGTGTCTTAGGTTGGAGCTCTCATGGTGACTTACATGTCTGTTTGCCTGCGCTTCAAGTGGAAAAAGAAAAAAAAAACATTATTTCTTGTACATTTTAGCTTGGACGGCAGTTCTCGCGACGCAGATGAAAGGCTCAAACTGTACAGAAAAGTGCAGCTTTAACATATTGCGTTGCTACTGAACCAATCACCCTACCAGGCTTGTTGGGTTTGTGCCTTGTAGTGTTGAAAAAACAATGTACTTGATAGGGTTATGGGCTTGCATTATGGTGGTGGTGCTTTATCAAGTAAAGTTTCTGGTGGTGGGGTTCTTATGATTTTGAAGGTTTTTGTTATTGTTGAATAATTGATCAAAATGATTGATTTGATTTTGGTTGTAAAATCTTAGTTCTGTAAGCTACAATATGAACGTCCAGAAGATTTTGATTTTGATTTTAATTTTATTTATGAACTTCATCCAAGTACCGTTCAATTCATGAACAAGTTGCTCGAAGACTAGCTGCTAATGAAGGCAACACTGATTCGATGGCCGCTCAATATCAGCCTAAGCTAAAATAAACAATTTATTTTGAGCAAACCAGTGACGAGTTATTGCACTCTTTCTTTCTGTTTTTTTCTTCTTTAATAAACAAGTAGTAAAAAAGTTCAAAATTCTCTGTGGACACAGACTCGGGATATTATGGATTCTAATACTATAATTATTATTTTTTCCCATCATTCCGTTTGAAAGCTTAGATGTTTTAGGAGGTCATTTTGGATTTTCTGATCAGTTCTGCACGATTTCCTTTATTTTTTTATTGGCAGCATGGCTTCTCCCTCCACCACCGATCGAGTTTTTATACTTATTTTCCTCCTTTCCGAGTTGAGAGATGGTAAAAAATCAACGGGAGAGATGAGAGAGAGGGAGAGGATGAGGACCAAGGGACCTCTAAGGGGAGGGAGGAGTTTTTCTTTCTCAATATTTTACCACAGTTAGCAAGTGAAAGACATGGATGAAAAGAGGGAGGGTAAAAAAAGATGTAGATGGTAGGAGACCTGTTCAAAGATATGATGATTATATAACCAAATGATGTGAAGGTACTGATTTAAGGTGGATTGCTCTAACTTTTAAATTAGATTCTTTGGTCTTTGATTCTTTCTATTTACAATGTTGAGAAATCTTGAGACCTTTATTTAAGAAAAGGAAGGTAGAAAAAATGGAGAGTGAGAAATGTCATTTCTTGTATCTATGTCCTGTGGTTTATCATATCGGGTTTATGGAGGGTTTTTTGTACTTTGATGTGATTTTTTCTATTCTAGCCTTTTTTCAGGTCAAGATTCTCCATTTATTTCATGCTCTCATCATCACTGATTTTCTTAGTTTGTTTTTTGGTTATTTTGTATCCCTATGTATTTTTTTTTTCATATATATTCTTTTCATTTATTCTCTATTCTTTTAATCCTTTATACTAAGTGGTTTGTGATCATTGCTAGATTTGTTGTGTAATCAATTTATTTCATGCTCTTTTCATTACTATTTTTCTTAGATGATTAGTGAAAAGGTGAAAACAAGTCTAGATATAATTTCATTATTATGAGCAAACCTAAAATCTTTATAGAACAAGCTAATCATTAGTTACTAACCATGGGGTGAATGGAATCCTATAGCTTAAATCATATGAGTTTATGTTATACAAGTTGTTCTAACTAATCCTTATTGGTGGGTGTTTGTTATTGATAAGTCTTGGGATTTTTCCTTTATTTGAAGAGTTGTTTACTTTGATATTGTAGTTGGAATTGTTTTTTTCATGAAATAAATTGTTGTTTTCTCAAATTAAATGTTACTTTGGGTTTGTTGTTTGATTCTCTTAGGAAAATGATTTAAAACCTGGTTTTATAAGATTTCTTACCGGTAGTTCATATGAATTACCGTTGAAAACCGAATAATTAGACAATTTATGGTCTGCGATAACTCAACTTTTAAAGAATTATTCAAAGCCGAAGAAAATCAGATTTTTAAATAATAAATACTTAAACAATTCTAAATCTGTATTACAGGATTCTAGGGACTCTCAAATAATTTTATTTCATAGTCTTCACGCGTATATGATATTTGAGAGCCCAACACATGGTAATTGCTATGAATCATCTAATTTTCATGTGAATAAGGTTTTAGAATGAAAAACTAGTATACATGACCATAGCATAGCATAGGTTAAAAAAGAAAAACATCTTGATTACTCGCGTTGTGTTCGAAAGTGTAGTGGATTTGCCTCAACAATATACAACCTAGAGCTACCCATCTTATATTAATTACTCCACCTTTATTCCTCTTCTTGTATTCCTTGCCACAAAGAAAGATACCCTTACTTAGCCTTTGATCGTGATGGATAGGTTTTGGTTACTCAACCACCTGCGCACTTTAAAAAAGGCCACTCAAAGCATTGATGACTAAAGAAATCATACCAGAACACTTGAAAGATTTCAAAGGTCGCATACCATAAACATTAAAGGTGATAAGACGCTCCAATATTTCTATGTTACGAATCAAGCCAAAGATTTCCAGATTACACACAGTTTTTAAACTCGGTGCTGTGAATGGTCTAATCCAGGACCCGGGTTTTAAGTTTTAATAGAATCATCAAGTTTTGAATAGGTTATTCAGGTCAATCCTTATTTAAAAAAAAAAAAATTGTTTTAGTAAAAAAAAAAAACAAAAATCAATGGGTTGCAATTGGATTTTTTACTGGGTTTTGCCAGGTCAACCGAGTCACACCGGGTAATGACTTTTTCCATTTTTTTTTTAATCCAGTCCAATTCTAGCCCTGTATCTCGGGTCAACCCGTTAAGCCGGGTTGGATTTCAAAACTATGACACAAACATTGACAAGGCTAAGCAACAGCCATAAATTCATCTATGTAAAACAATGAACTTAATTGTTTACAGACCATATAATAATCCACTTGCACGGGCGCATCATTCTTAACAACTCTTCAGCTCTTTCCATATATTGGGTATTTGCGTCTCCTTGGATTTCCATAACTGGCTTTTATAGCTTGAGATTGGTTGATTTCGTCATACGGCCAATTGTTTGATCAACGAGAATCCATGTTGTTTTACTTCAGAAAGCAGCTCAACATCTGATGGTTCATGAAAATTATTTACACAATGTAGTGAAAGGGTAAGATTTTGTTATCTTACTAGCATATAATATCCAAAATTTAGTTTAACAAGTAGTAAGTACGTCTTCTTATTTTCACTTTTCTTTCTTTTTTTTTCAATTTTTCAATTGACCATGATAACTGGGCTAGATTGCAAGATATTTATTATTGAAACCTTTATAAATTATTGTTTTTTATTGTTATTTTAAAGTTTTAATAAACCCTACATGATTTAACCTTTTTTATTATTATTATTAACGTGGGTGTCTAAAATAGCTTGCACTCACCTCGACTAATCCTATAAATCTTGAAGTTAACGACCATATAAGCCTTCAATGGCCATCATATAAGCAACTACAGGATTCGAACCTGAGACTACAGAAAAAGCAAACCTTTTAGTTCCAAACTCTGATCCTTTCCCTTAAAAATACTGAACTCTACCCCACTTTCCTTTAAAAATGTTGAACTCTACGCTTTAAAGTCTTAACAAACCCTACATGATTTAACTTTTTTTATTATTATTAACGTGGGTGTCCGGGCCAACTTATGCTCACCTCAACTAATTCCACAGACCCTGAAGTTAAGGACCATATAAGCCTCCAGTGACCATCATATAAGCGACCATAAGATTCGAATCTTAGACTACATAAAAAGCAAAACTTTTAGTTTCAATGTCTTATACTTTCCCTTAAAATACTGAACTCTGCCCCCCATTTCCCTTAAAAATGTTGGAACATCCCCCCCCCCCCCCCTAAAAAACCAAAGTATGCATGCACCTCCATGTTTATATTGAGTTTTGGTGCATGAGGAATGGTCACCATCTCCAGCCCAGCCAAGGGATTGTGGATTCATTTTATATAAACTCCTCTCTTTTTTTGTCATTTCTTTTCAATATGGAATTTTATCCTGAAGGAATGGGACTGATTCTTTAAGCAAGCAGTAAGCCAACGACTACTTTTCAGTTGCCCCATATGTTAGAAGTGTCTTCCTTGCCGATCCAGTAGTCGAGCCACATCGAGTGGAAAAAGGAACTGCACCCTCTGTGCTCATGCTGATTGCTGACTTGATTTGGCTCACAAGTAAAAGCAAAAGGCAGCGTGGACCATCTGCCCACTGCCTGCATTGCAGCCTGCCACACGATATCCCTAAAGGGTTTTATGATTGGCTGTACCCTTTATTTTATAATTTTTTTGAGTTTCAGTGCTTTATTTATTAGTAATTATTTGTAAAAGTAGCGAAATTATCCTCTGAAAGAATGTGATAAAGATGCAATGAACTGTATGAAACCCGCAAGCGAAAAGGTGCTAGCTAGCTAGTATCGTGGTATGTTTTCTCTTCAATTATTACCTTGCTTAGAGCATTGCTTCTCTCTTTAGATTAGTTTTTCTGCAAGAAGCCACGCGCTTGGACTGTTGTAATAATTACGATCTACAAATAATATAATGTTTTTCGGATTTCTACCTTTTTCATAGTATTGGAATATATCGTGTAGCCCCGGCTAGTCATTTCAGCTGTCACAACTCACAACTCACTTGCAAAGTCTTCTATTTTCCTTGTCCAAACTCCCCGGCTTATTTATAAACTACGAAGCCCATGGGGACAAGAGATGTTATAAATCACTCGCTCTACGGACTTCCTTCTTTGTTGAAAGAGAGGAAGAAAGAGAGCAAGCTAGACCAGCTCGACAATGGAGAAGAACATGGAAGAGCCCTTGTCAAGCCAAGGGGAAATGACCCACCAGCACACTGCCCCCAAGCATTCAAAGGGTGGGCTCATTACCATGCCATTCATTATTGGTACGTTTTCTGGTGAATCTGATGAGGGTTTGAAGTTTACTGGATGAACTTTCATGATGTTTAATTACTAGTCTTTGAATCTTGGGTTTTGGGTTTTACTGCTGACAGCAAATGAGGCATTTGAGAAGGTAGCAAGCTATGGATTGATACCAAACATGATACTGTACCTGATGAGAGATTACAGCGTGGGAGTAGCGAAGGGGACCAACATCCTCTTCCTCTGGACTGCTGGTACAAACTTCATGCCAATTTTGGGAGCTTTACTCTCTGATTCGTACTTAGGTCGCTTCCTCACCATTGGCCTGGGTTCCATCTCCAGTCTCTTGGTACTTTAATTTTTTCTCTCTTCATGATGTTTTCTTTTCCGATCCCTTTCATTTTCTGGGTCAATATCATCAATTATTTAAAAGTGAGATAGCATGATTGGTGTTAAACCTTAAAAGATGCTTTCATTGCTGTCTTGGATCTCTTAAAAAGTGGATTTGCACCACATTCTTGTTTTGCTTACTCACTTATGGACAACTAGAGGTTCCGCTAAATTTCTGTTCTTGGTTAAAGACTTCGCAGCAGTACTTTGCAGATATTCTGATACCATGTCTCCATAATATATTCATAAATGTACCAAAAGATTTCATTTGTTTTCCGAAAGACTTTTATTTATTTATTTATATTTGGAAAAGGTTTTCCAAGAGATTAATCTCTTAATTATACAGCATGTAGATAGCTCTTCACGACTGGTTTAAGCAAAATTGGGATCTTAATTAATTGAAATGCCTAGCCCCACCATAAAGTATGATAAGATAGAATATAATTAGACAAGGGAGGATGTCTTCTTGTTTCTGATATCATGTGTGTGTACAGGCAGGTCATGTGATTAGGTATGCACCTTTACCTTGTTGGCATCCAAAGTTAGAAGCTTTCTTACAAAAATAGCACAGTTGCCTCGCATCATCATCATGTAATTCTTACGTGGATAAAGTGTGCTTGGAAGTTGTATGAGAAAATTAAAAAAAAAAAAAAAAACAGCATGGTTTATGAATAATGCAAACTGCTAGTTGAGAAAGAATTCAGACCTTGCTCTATGTAAGGAAGTGTAAACAGTGCAGGTAGACATCGATACAGGTTATTGATCTAGCTAGGATGGGGGACCAGCCTTGGGCTGGCTGTGCCCAACTTGTATCATGGTGGGCTTGGCCAGTAGGCCTATAAATTTTGGGATTCTGCCGTCTCTATTGGGCCCAAAATAAAAAGGGTGGAGAGTGGGGGCGGTTCTTCTTTTTTGACCTGAATCATAGTGTTTTTGGGAATTTTGGGTCGAGAAAAAAGAGAACCCAAAAGGGACATCTTTTTAAGGGAAGACAGACAAAGATGAAAGGAAAAGGGAAAACAGAAAATTCTGCCAAGTTGAGCAAAGTTGCTATGGCTTGGTGGTCACCTGCACCGCACCTAGCTTTTGTTAAACATAATTTCATTTTTTTTATGAATTAAAGAAGTTTTATTTATGAGCAGGTTGCTAAAGATTTGTGTGCCTGCATTAATTAATTAAGATTGCATATTGTCTCAGACCCTGGATTAGTTACAGTTGAAACTGTTCTTAACATGGACAACATTTCTAAAATGAATGTGTATTAGCCACTCTCACTCACTAGGACCAATTCAGCTATCATGTGCTTAGTAGTATTATTATTATACTAATTGAGCACAAGTTTTGGATGATTCAGGGAATGATCCTACTGTGGTTAACAGCAATGGTTCCCAAAGTTCGGCCTCCTCCCTGTGACATAACAACTCAAAGCTGTAAAACCCCAACAACGGGCCAGATGACTCTGCTGTTGTCCTCCTTCGCATTGATGTCCATCGGAGCTGGTGGCGTTAGACCATGTTCCATAGCATTTGGTGCTGACCAATTGGACAACAAATCTAACCCGAAAAATGAAAGGGTCTTGGAGAGCTTCTTTGGCTGGTACTATGCCTCGGCAGCTATTTCTGTCTTGATTTCTCTGACGGCTATAGTTTATATTCAAGACCATCTTGGTTGGAAAGTAGGATTTGGAGTTCCTGCAATCCTCATGTTCCTCTCTGCTTTGTTGTTCTTCTTTGCTTCTCCATTTTATGTAAAGCAAAAACCAAGTAAAAGCTTGTTCACTGGCTTTATACAAGTGCCTGTCGTTGCTTACAAGAACAGAAAACTTGCATTCCCGCCCAGAGACTCTGATGGTTGGTACCATCACAAGAGGGACTCAAAGTTTATTGCGCCAACCACCAAACTAAGGTATAATCATGTCATCATCCTCTTAATTAGCCTTTCGTTTTTGTGCATGAATGAAGCATTTACCATTTTATAAAATTTAATGCTACTAGGTTCTTGAACAAGGCTTGCATCATCAGAAATCCAGAACAAGATATAGCCTCCGATGGATCGGCATCAAATCCGTGGAGTCTATGCACAATAGAGCAAGTTGAAGAACTCAAGGCGCTTCTTAAAGTCATCCCCTTGTGGTCCACAGGGATAATGATATCCATAAACATTAGCCAAAGCACTTTTCAATTGCTCCAAGCAAGTTCCATGGACCGACACATTTCTTCCAGCTTTCAGATCCCAGCTGGCTCTTTCGGTATGTTCACAATCATCTCTCTGGCAACATGGGTTATCCTCTATGATCGCGCTATCCTTCCCTTGGCATCTAAAATAAAGGGCAAGCCAGTGCAGTTAGGTGCTAAACTAAGGATGGGAATTGGCCTCTTTCTCTCCTGCATGGCCATGGTAGTTTCCGCAATAGTTGAGAGCATTCGGAGAAGGAAAGCAATCCGGGAAGGGTATTTGAACAATGCTCATGCGGTATTGGATATGTCTGCAATGTGGCTGGTGCCGCAACATTGCTTGAATGGATTGGCTGAAGCCTTCAACGCAATAGGCCAAACAGAGTTCTATTACTCAGAGTTCCCTAAGAGCATGTCTAGCATTGCAGCTGCTCTATTCGGATTAGGAATGGCTGTGGCAAACTTATTAGCAAGTGCTATACTAAGCGCAGTTGATAAGCTCACTTCGAGAGGGGGCAAAGAGAGCTGGGTTTCAGATAACATTAACAAGGGTCATTATGATAACTACTACTGGCTTCTTGCCATAATGAGTTCTGTTAATTTGCTATATTTTCTAGTATGTAGCTGGGCGTACGGACCTTGTGTGGAGCGAGTAATAAAGGTCAGTGATGAGGGGAATGGCTTCAAGGAGGAAGAATTATCTAATATAGGAGCTATTGTTAAAGACGAAGTATAAGGCTTCGATCATGGAGATGAGTTATCTCTGAAGTTTAGAAGAACTGGCTTGATTTGTTTTCAGTATTGTTGGTGTGATTGAAGTGATGAAATGTATACATACCTACATGGTGTGATAGTGGTTAGGATATATTATCATTTTTGCAATTAGCATAATATATATATATATTTCCTGTGTGTAAAAGTTTACTCTTTATAATCGTATCTTACCATACTTGAACATGCATGTACCTTATCTTTTATATCAAAGAAATGCAGTGTCTTGAATTGAATGATTGAATTTGATCTTGATCTGTGCATAATTTCCCCGTTGTATGAATGAAACCAAGTTTGATCGTTACATCATTTGAAAATCAATACAGCAAGGCCACTTTCCAAGACCATTGTTCTGTCCCAGTGGCATCTATCAATCATAATTCACACCCCACGTTCATGGTGGAGCTACCAATCGTTGTCTCTCTTCTTTCTATTATGAGAAGGTGTTTGAACTCAAGATGTTTTAACTGAGAAATGATACTAACATGAAACGAGTTGTGACTCGTAGGCTCTACGAGTCCTCCTTGTTGAATCATGCGAAACCTGCTATCAAAATTGATGAAAGCAGGAAAAACCAAACAGTTGCGTGGTCTGCTTCTGACAACCACAGAGTGGTGGAAAAAATTGACAATTCATGGAGCCACTCCTGATGAACGTCTCCTCCTGTACCTGTTCTGACCATTTTGAAGATTAATCAAAAGAAAAAGCGGAGTTATCAGTGTCACACTGAGGAGTAGGCCCTCTCTCTGATTATGACATTCTTCAATTATCATTGTAATATGTCCCTGTCATATCTGTAGAAAATAAAGGTACCCACTTTCCGGTGTCCCCTTGATTTTTTAATTTTATTCTTTTTCAACTGACAGACACTGATTTTCATCATCACAGGACCTCCAAGCCACCAAAGGCTTTAAGCCCAATTACTCTATGATTATATTACAATAGAAATATCAGGGTAATCAAAACCCAGCAAAGTGACAATATTTCTTGTCCAGGCATTTAAGATTACTCGAAAAAAAGTTTAGATATCGAATATTTTTGTATTTGGTAAGCTAAGAATTCTTAAATTTCCAAGAATTTGATATATCCGAGGATTTTACTTTACTTGTAAGATTAAAAATGCAATTCCCTTCCACATCTAATACCAAAATAAGTATACATATCATGTAATTTGTTATTAGATTTATTGTTTTACTTGGAAATCATAATTTTCTAGAGTTAAACTTCATCAAATACCAACGTGAATAATAATTTTTATTTTCAATATCAATCACAAATACTATCACATTTAAATAGTTATATTCCTAACAATCATATTTCAAGAAAACACCTTAGAATTCATGATAGTAACACCTCCTAAAGGGGGAGATTTTATGGACCAGTGATGAAACTGTAAAGAACTCTCGTTTCTCCTTCTTCTTCTTTGTTCTTGTTTTTTTTTTGTTATTTCTATTAAATTAATCAAGTTTTCTGCTCGAGTGATTAAAATAGTACAGCATGTTAAAGGAAGGCAGTCCCAACAGAGTAACTACGTACTAGCACCACTGTGAGTGGTGTTGCAGCTAACGTAATGATCATGTTCTTCCTTAGCAGTGCATGATCATTTGGCACTTCCGATATTCAAGCACTAACCCGTGTCTGTATCTACCAACTCAGCCATCATCGCTGAGTTGTATCCGGTCCACTTCTACCAACCATCATTTCATCACTTGCTCGGGCTGCCAATAATGTTTTGAAAAGGAATTGTAGTATAATATGTATGACCAACTCTCTCGAGAAATACAAAGCGGCAAACCGAGCATGAATGAAGAAAATGTCCTTGAATGCTGCCAATATATTTGAATGAACTGTCCGTACAAGTTTAAAAGCTGAAAGAGAACTTTGTACAGATAGTCCAGACAGTGCCACAGCACCTGCAATATGCTCATCTCAATGGAAGAAATGCCTTTCATAATTGACTATCTTTTCGTACAAATGAAGGCAGCTGGACATATGTTACTCTTCAAGTTGAAATTGAAAGATCTTACAGGGAAAATGAAAGAGGGTTTTCTTGTCATATAGAAAACAGATGATGCAGGGCTACACTTGAAATCTTAAATGAGCTGAAACCTCATGAAGACTTGCGAGATTCATTGCAATAATAACAAAATGGCAAGATACAAACATGGTTTCTTCCCACCTAATTAAGCTAAGTTCTCTTGATTGGAAAGAACAAAAAATGCATATCAGTTGTAAATTGTCTAAGGTCAGCTTGCTGGCCGTATTTGAATTATTATGCGAGGCCGTCCATTGCTTGCTCAGAGCAACAAGTTCCCCGGTACTTTTCCCTGTAGCCTCAGTGACCACTGATGTTATCCGTCCTATGTCCTCTAATTCAACTTCTTCCTGCCAGTAGTGAGTAAGAAGAAAAGAACTGAAGGAACACGCATTATATTGTTTTCACTCTAACCTACTTCTCCAAAGTAATAAAAGTTCCTAGCTTTTGTCACACTGATAGCATTTCCTCCTGCAGTTTTGAAGATGAGACCAGGGCCCTTCTTGGGTGAAGTTGTTGGGAATTTTGTTTAAAACATGATTAATTAATGATTATATTTCAGACCAAAATTAAAAATGAGATATATTTACTTTTGGAGTTAAGATTTTGTCGGGATTTAATTTTTATTATAAACTTTTTAATATGATTTAAACAAATTATAAGTGAAATATAAATTAATCTTAAAAAAATCTTGGTGGGTTAAAGGAATATTGATCTCTTAGTTGACCTGTTTTGAAAAAATTTAAAACCCTTTAAAAATTTATATCTCAAATAGAAAAAAAAAATGCTTCTTGTTTATGTTTGTGGAGATGGAAAAAGCTAAAATTAGGCCAAAAAGCACCCAAGCAGATAGCATAAATCATAAATAAAGTGAAAGTGAAATTTGGATTTAAACTCATACATCTACATGTCTCAGCTTTGGCATAGGCTTTGTTTGTGTAAAATGATTTTTTGAGCTATAAAATATTATTTTTTGTCAATTTAAATTTGGGCTTGGGTTTGTCTATGAAGAATTATCTCATTGGTTTGTCTAGCCCATAAATATAAAAATCTGATAAGTTTTGTTTTCTAGAACAATTTCTTCAAAACTAAATCATTTTTTCAGCTTAAAAAATCTTATTTAAAGCAAAAAATATTCAAGTTTAATTATGATTTTATGGAGGTTAATCAAAGCTTATAATGGAAGGAATTTTGTCAGTTTTGGATTCTAAAATTCTATATAAAAAGGAGTTGAATAAAAGTATTTCTAGTTGATTTTTTCTGTATTATTTTGGAAAATAAATCCGTAACAGTTGGGTACCAATTATTTCTTATTAATTTTATTACTTAGGCCCTGTTTGTTTGCTGGAAAGTAGTTTTTTTTTAGAAAGTGAATTACGAGAAAGTGAATTATTTTCCAATGTTTGGTAGTATAATGGAAAATAAGTTAGAAAACATTTTCCAGTGTTTGGTTATGTTATAAAAAATAAGCTAGAAAATAACTCATTAATATTTTATTTTTTTCAAGTTTATTTAAATAATGAGGAACAAATCTTACAAATTAAAAAATTGAATGAGAATGAAATTGAAAAAAAAATATAATTTCATAAATTATCTCAAATAAAGTAAATAATAATCAAAATAATATCAAATCTAAAAAAAAAATTAACATATGAAGAAATTAAAATAATAATAATTAATATTTTATAAATTATTTCAAATAAAATAAGTAACAATCAAAAGAATGAGGACCAAATTTTATAGATAAAAAATTTCAATTAAAAAATGATAAGGAAAAAGCAAATAATAATTATAAAAATGAGGATCAAATTAATATAAAAATTAAATTTTAAGGGATGAAATTGAAAAATAAATATTCAAAAAAAAATATATATATATAGCAATCAAAAGTTTGAGAACCAAATTAGATATAATCAGCAAATAATATGACATTTCTAAATTTTTCACAATTTCCAGAAAGTATTTTCCGCCCAAAATAAAAGGAAAATACTTTCTTGGAAACCAAGCCAAATTTTTATTTGATTGGAAAGTGTTTTCTGTTGACCAACTTTTCTAATGGCAAACAAACACAAAAAAGTTTGAAAAGTGGTTTTCCAAACTTCCAGATAGTGTTTTCCGCCCAAAATAAAAGGAAAATACTTTCTTGGAAACCAAGCCAAATTTTTCTTTGATTGGAAAGTGTTTTCTGTTGACCAGCTTTTCTAATGGCAAACAAACACAAAAAAGTTTGAAAAGTGGTTTTCCAGAAACTGGTTTTCCAGAAACTGGTTTCCAAGAAACAAACGCAACCTTAGTTCACATTTTGACATAAAATTGAATTTGTGTAGAAATAATATATAGTTATTGGATTATGAATTCATTTTAAATAAAAAGTTGAATTTTTTTGAATTGATAGTTACATTATTAATAAATGTTGTCATTAATATTTTATATATGTTTCATAAGTAATGAATGATCATTATTAGATGTATTAAGATTTTTTTGAAGGGTTGTTTAGGTAAGATTATCTTAAAAGGATTTAGAGTTTTATTAATCTTGTACTTTATAATATGAAGAATATTAGTGGAGATAAAATTAGATATTTATGTGCAAAGTGTAAGAATAAAAAATTTCCCCATAAAGATGTTGTGACTATGTATCTACTTAAAAAAAAATCGTTAAGAAATACTTATGTTGGTTTGCACACGGAAAACCCTGAGTTCCTTATGAAACCATAGAAGAAATGATAGTTGACTCAACTTCTAGTTCTAGCAACATGCATGTTTTTACAGATAATAATAATAATCTTTATAGGAGCATGGTTATGGATGCAACGAGAATAAATTGTGATTATTCAAGTGAAGATTCATGTAACATCCCTTTAGATGAAGAATAAAATGTAGATGCAACTAGGTTTTTTAAACTTTTGAAAGATTATAATGAATCATTACGGAATAGGAATAGAATTCATAGTAAATTGTTAGCTATTACACAAGTGTTTGTCATCAAGTTAGATTATGAGTCAAGTGAGATTGGTTATAATAATATTCTGAAATGGGTAAAAAGCATGTTACCTAAAGAGAATAGACTGAAAGATAACTTCTATGTTACAGAATTTATGATGGAACCACTTGTCCTAGGATACGGAAAAATTGGTATGTATCCAAATTTTTTCATGTTGTACAATGATAAATATAAAAATTCTATCGAGTACAAAACCTATCAGCATGCTCGGTATAAAATCAATAATGAGTAAAGAAATGACACTTATAACATACAAAAAATTAAGATATTTCTCAATTACTCTTAGGCTACAAAGATTATTTATGTTTTCAGAAACTGTTAAACATATGACATAATCTCATTCACATGATGAGGTGGATAGAATCATGGTGCATCATTTTAATAATGAAGTCTTAGTTTGAAACTCATTGATAAAATTCTGAAATGTGTTTCAATGTAAGTCTTAGTTTAAGGTATCTAATGTGTTTGATTTTTACCGTATTTATAGTTTTAATTTTATACTATTTTTTATTTAATCTCTTTATTTTATATATTTTTGTTTATATGTAAAAACAAATAAATTCATACAATCATGTGCATTAGAGTAAAAAATTATCATTCAATCCATGAATTTTAACTAAACATTAACCCTAACTAGATTTAGACTCTTGTTATTAAAGAAACCTAAAGAAACCTATTTAGAATCCAATTAATTGAAAAAATTAATATTAAATAGGTCTAGTTAACTTGTGTGCATGTTTTGGGAAAAGAAAAAAGGAAAGAAATTAATATTAAATGAAATTTTCTATTGTAAAATAGAAATTTTCCATATCAAAAGTTTCAAAATTATATCTTGATAAATCAAATATAAATTTATTTATAAATATTCAAATTAAGCAATATTAGTGGCAAAAGAAAGAAATTTTCTGTATATGTTGCTAGAACTAAAAGTCGAGCCAACCATCATTTCTTCCATGATTTCATAAAGAACAGAGGGTTCTCCGTATACAAACCAACATAAATATTTCTTAAAGAATCCTTTTTTAAGTAGATATATCATCACAATATTTTTATAGTAGAATTTTTTATTTTTACACTTTACACATAAACATCTAATTTTATCTCAACCAATATTCTTCGTATTATAAATTCATAGGATAATGGGATCATGGCTTATTTTAATTTTATGAATTTTTTTAAAAATTGATGAACAGCCTGTTATCTGCTCTTTTATATATATATATATATATATATATATATATATATATAAAAATACAAGGCAAATTACATATCATTTACAAAATCAGATTCTAGCCACTATAATGATGGTCAGAAAATTAGATAATAAAAAATCTATTTTGATGTCTAATAGCAGAGTGAACAACTTTTTCTCTCATAGTTAGGATCTAGTGATCCCCCTCTCTCTCCTCTTTAAACTAGGACCGAAAAATAACAAGAATGAATTTATATATCAAAATTGATTTTTAAAAATTTAAATGCACCTAAATTGTATATATTGCGTTATTTTTAAAGACCGAGAACATAAGTGTATTTTTCATTTTAGTTCCCTTTCTTTTAATTTTCAATTTCTCCATTGACTAAGAATTCAATCGCAATTAACCTTTAATTACAATTAAATCATATAAAATAAAAATTTAAGGACCAAAATAAATTGTTGAAAAATACAGTATGTCCACAGCGTTTTGTGAGTATATAAGCAATGTCAGCTCAACAGTAAACACCCATGCCTTTCAGAGTTTTACTTAATTTTTCCATAAATAATGATATCCATGTCACAACAAACCTCAATCAAGATGTAAAAAATATCTCAATGGGAGACGACCTAACACGGCATGCCATGTCATGTTGTCTTGACCTCATATCTATTTTCCACTAGTGTTAATGGTTTAGCTTGGCAAAGGGATAAAAATGATGCAATTTGCAAACCAAACAGAAACTTTGGAAATAGCATCATGCTATTTGGAGCCTAGATATCCTCTTGGATAACAAATGATGCCGTGACCATGCTGAGAGCTCTTAGCTGGTTCTAACATGGTTCCAGTTCAAATAGCTGCACATACCTGAGAGCCTACAAATTGAAGCATGTTTTCCCAATTACTGCACAAGTGTTATGGCTTAAAATCAATCACAATACGAGGAAAACGTCAAGAACAAGTATCAGTCATTTGGTGCTAACCGATTTAATTCAAACAGCAGCAGCAACTTGGGAGTCTACTGATTTCAGCACCTCTTCACCCATTTCCTTGCATCCTACTAATTTCTGTACAAAGGTTACCCGTTATAATAAATCAGAAAAGAAGGTACTATATATATATTGTAATCATAAAAATGCATTTCTTAATAACTTTTTAGCTGCCAAGGTCGAAAGAACTTGTCATGATTAAAATTTTCCTATAATTAATATCAGCAGCCGCTTTTGTTGAAAATAGGCACCTCAGCCATTTTTGTTGTGAGGGTGTTAAACTTGCAATCAGTTGCATTTCTAGTTAATTTTCAGTAAACAAATCCCCAGTTACATAATAAAAGCAATGGAATGGAGATGAAGGTACATACATTTCCAGCTGAGTAAATATCACCCGTTCGAAAACCCTTATTCAGGGTATCCAAGACTGCATTCTCGATTCTCTTGGCAGCATTTTCTTCCCCCAGACCATACTTCAAAAGCATTGCAGCACTCAGGACAGTTGCCAATGGGTTGGCCTTATCCTACATATTAGACCATAACACTCCAAATTAAGAGTTACGTTCACCTTCTATCATTTCTTACTTTTCTTTCTTTTCTTCATATCTCTTTTTCTATTTCCTCTTGTTTTCTTGCTTTTTAAAAAAAAAATGATATAAATAAACTCAGCATTTAAACTTCAACTCGTAAGGGTTGCAAAAGCAAATTCACAATTTTCTTTTAGCATAAAGTAATTGAATAATAGCAAGATGTATTATTAAAGAGAAGAATGAACTCAACCTGGTTAGCAATGTCAGGAGCAGAACCATGTATTGGTTCAAAAAGTCCAGGTCCCTGTGCCATTTTCCAAATAAAAATTAGGTTTAATACTTTTTCATGTAAAAGGAACACTAAAATTTCTTCAGAAAGGGAACTGAAAGGCACTGCAATAAATTCTTTAGAATGCGACCAAAACTTTGGATTGATTAAAAAGAAGATTTAAGTGATTTTCCATACTGATGAACCAAGACTAGCAGATGGAAGCATCCCAATACTTCCAGTAATCATTGAAGCCTCATCAGATAGTATATCGCCAAATATGTTGTTCGTCACTATTGTGTCAAACTGCAATGTCATTGTCAAACATTGTAAGGCTGCCAATTATCATCAGTTCAACAGCTTTACTTTCCAACCTAGTTCAAAGAGCATCAAATGAAAGTGTAGAGAGTTAATGCCAGTTGGTTCTAAAGGAAAACCTGTTTTGGATTGCGGACAAGCTGCATTGCGGCATTATCAACATACATGTGTGAAAGCTCAACATCAGGATATTCTGCCGCTACAGCGATCACTCGTTTTCTCCAAAACATTGATGCCTGAAATTTTTTTGAAACAATGGCACATTAACTACTGTTTGTAGCATATTTTTGCATGTTAACTACAGAGATGAACATTCCAGTTGAAAAAGAAGATGCAATTCCAATTCACTGATTAGTGCCAAATAGGATATTGCAAGTTACTATACCATAGTTCCAAATACAAACATCATTGCTGTGCCAAAAATGTGTCAGGTTGACTCAAAATTTTGTTTTTACAAAAATAATAAAGATGATTAACAGCAAAAGCAAACACTTTGAAAACAGGTTGCATGAGCATAACATTATAAATAAAAAAATTTGGTGCATGCTTTGCTAAACCAATAAAGGTAATAAAAATTCCATAAATGTCTGAAACAAGAGTAAAATGCCAAAGTTTAAGTCTTGTAACTGGAAATTATAACAACTAACCCAGACTTGTAAGCTGGAAATTGTAATAAGTAACCCAAAGTAGTATGGATGGATATGACAACCATTTCATGAAGTAGGTCGTTGAACTTTGGTGACAACCATATTGGTTTAAGAATCAAACATCAAACTAGATTAATACAAGTTTTTCCGAGCTCCCTAAACAACAATTTCAGAATATAATAATCATCTGGACATAGCACGCACAGACGAATAGGATACTACATGATGACCATTAACTACAATGTGCTTGAGACTGCATTGCAATCATAACCATACTTTGGCAAAAGCATTGTCCTCCATGATTTTTCAAAGCAGAGTTCAGATTCTAGCATATTCCCCAATACCTCATTCCAAACAAGAGCCAAGCCAATAAAAAAAAAAATGATAAAAGAAACAAAGGAACTACTCTAAAGATGTGGTGGCCAACTGATGCATGAACTTTTATGGAAAAATAAAAATTTTCCTTGGTTATTTTAATTTCTTCTTATTCACTTTAGAAATTTTATTGTGTCCTATTTCGAGAAAATAATTTTTCTATTTAGTTTTCCTATTTTATTTTTTCTATTCAGAATTATTAGGGTTTTCTAGTTTTCCTATATAAATAATTGTAATAGCCTTTTAGTAAATGATACTTGGATGAATAAAAATTAAATATTTTGGAAGTCTCATTATGGTTATGATGTTCTTGGTCTTTGAAAGTTTTTACTTTTACCAAACCCTGTTGATCTTTTAAATGTTTTGAGTTATAATAAACCCGTTATCTTCACTCTTGGTTGGGTCACCAACTGATACCAACGCCCAGCATTTTATGCTTAGAAAAACGAGATTTCTCCAACTAACTTCTTGATGACAATGTTGATACCCTATAGCACAGGAAATCAAGCTAATAGATTTAACAGCCCAAAGCTAACTGGGAAGTGATGGGGGGAACATTTTCTATGAAAGCAAACACGCTTGTGGTTTGCAAACAAAGATACTGATTTGGCTCCAAAAATGTTGCAATTTGCTTAGAACATAAAACGATAGCCAAAGTTTTCAAGTCCCATGTGTTACACCAAATTTCAGTACCCAAGATGAATTAATATATATATATATAAAAGAAGAAAACAGTAGACTGTCACATACCTCCAAGACATTTGCTTTGTCAACTGAGCAAAGTTTTCCATGTCGCTTCCTAGCAGTCTCAAATGCAACACGTGCAATACGATCAACCTGGTTCAAGATTGTTTTTCATATTAGCCAATCATTTATGCAAAATTCAGAACAAGCTGCTGGACAGGATAAGAAAGAGGTATCAACTTTCAACAAAAGATATTATTTATGAGGCAAGAATTCACTCTGAAAGGAAAAAAAATAAAAAAGATTCAAATCTTACTATTCATTGATGTAGTGGCTTGACATACAATCAGTTCAACAAATTAGGTGGATAAATCCAGACAACGCATCTTGCCAGTAGATTGAGCAAGCACTTACATAATATGTGCATATACAATACATACATGTGTGCATGCCTGTATACATACATATGTCGTGTATTTCTATCTTAATATTAATACAAGGGCACCTATAAAACAAAAACCTTTCAAAGGGACCTAAATGATGAACTGCATTGTATACATGCCAGGCCTGACCAAAATGTATTTTAAATCTTTGTTTCATTTACTAATAAAAAGGAAAGTAGATGCACATCACATACCACAGACTTTTCAAATTAAAGTATGAAAAGACTGTTACTATCTATACCCCTCAACCTTATTTGTGAATTGAACTTAAGTTGGAAGTGCCACCACAACTAGCCTTTCTAACATTTCAGATACCAGAGACATCAATTCGCAACCTCTTAGTTTCCCAATGTGAAATGATGATCTGATATCTATGTGCAGATCAACTCAAAAATGCTTAGGAGAAAAAAAAATCATCAACAAATAGATTTTAGGCAACGGAGTTACATATTGGAAAAATCACAGTTATTTACAATTTGACATAAGCATCATTAAATATATGAGGTCTAGTTGGTATAAACTAAACTGTTACCCAAATGTCATGATCTACAGCCTGAAAATTGAAAAATTCAGCAAAAGGAAAAGGAAAAACATGAAAGTAAATAGTCAATCCTTATGTATGGGCTTAAAAATGGGATAGAAAACCAGGCTTTAATTAACTTTACCACTAAGAGAAGTGTATCAGAAATCTACCTCATATGTAGCATACACCTCAGTATTGAAGCCTATCTCTTCACCATCTTCATTGGTGCCAAAACCCCTTGGCTTCCCAAAATAAATACCTATTTCCAACAAAAAAATAAGTTGCATGTTTACTAGATAAAATGATAAAAGAGCCACTCTGTGTGATTCTGATTAAGTTCAAAGAACACTGACCCCCAGTAAGCTCTCTTACAACCATTACATCAACACCTTCAGCAACCTCTTTCTTTAAAGTTGAAGCATCCACTAGCTGAAAGAAAGCACAAGATACAGTGTCAGATTCTAAATGGGGTCAGGCATACAATACCACCTCTCATAGCTAACCATTAATTCCATTTTTCTTTGATAACAAATGCAACATTAGACAGTTACAAGGGACCTAAAGGTAAGCCAGTCTTGATTTTTTCTCAAATGTTTCACATCCAGTAAGGCATGAATTCCTTCCCCAGATATGAAGTTGCAGATTAACTCATAATCATCCAGAAAAGGGTTTAGAAAGAAAAGGAGGACTTTTATCATCTGATATTCTAGTAAAATTTATAAAACAAAATGACTGGTGCCAAAGATTATCTTTTCTGGAGACAAGACTGATCATATACATTAAAGACCTTGAAAGAGTGGTTATTTAACAATGAAGCATGCTTCCACTTCATATATTGATGTGCCTAGCCTCCCTTTTACAAAACTACATCGTACTCCAGATTACTGTGAGATTTTCTCACCCACACAAAAGGCAAAAGGGACAAACAAACACTACTCCAGATTAATGTAAAACTTTCTCACCCACACAAAAGGCAAAAGGGACAAACAAGCAAACAAACACTTTTCGTATATTTATTTCCGAAACAAGCCAGTTAACATCAATGAATTCTGTAAATCAAAAGTCTGTTTTTTTATGGGAAATATTAGTTATGCCCATAAGACCACATGCAGAAGACAAGAACTTAAACATGCTTCACTTGGATGTGATAGAATCACAAACATGCCAATGTAATACGAAGCAAAAAAAAAAAGTAAATTAAAAATCATATCTAATAAAATGCTACCTGTGGCAAAACAGTTGCTGGCCTCAAATTCGCAAAGACCTCAAGACCTTCTCTAAGCTGAAGCAATCCAGTCTCTGGCTTCAGATGTTTTTCATTTTTATCCCATTTGTACCTTCAAGCCAACACATAACAAAGCAAAGCAATAATTTAACAACAATGAGAGCAATGAAAGAGAAAAGAGATAATTTAAAAAGAGATATGCACCCTCCAATGGCTCCAAGAAGAACCGCGTCAGATTTCTTCGCTGCCAAAAGGGTTTCGTCCGGCAATGGAACTCCAACCAGATCCAAAGCAGATCCACCCATAGGCATTTCTTGAAAGTTAAATTCAATCCCTGACATATGCAATAAAACAGTTAATTAGAGAAAACCCTAAACCATGGCCTATCAAAATCTTCTGTTAAAAACAGTAGGATAAACAAAAAACAATCAAGACTAATCTAGTTAAGACCTGTAAAAAAATAACTTACCAGTCTCAAATAACCCTAATAACAACACATTTCTTTACTTTTTATCTCTGTCCTTCAACTTCATTTTATCAGCAACCCGATCCACACAGACATAGACATCAAACTTTAATTTTTATCTCTTTTCTTCTACTTCATTTTATCAGAAACCCGATACATACACATAGACATTGAACTTGATAATCCAATCTCTTTAAGAAACAATAAACATCTGATGGGCTACTTTAAGACAAATAATCAACCACTGATTCAACTAGCAACCAGTTGAAAATCAACTAAGCATAATATCCAACAGGCCATTAAAAAGTGCTATAAATCTCAATATATAAAGAAATGACAGGAAAAATCTGCATTTATGACTCCTTTAACCCAATAAGTACATTAATAAAAGTGTACATAATGTTTAATTAATTAAGATTAAAGTTTCAATTTTCTTCAAACAGAAAGTCGAAGAGGGAAGTCGAAGCGCGGGCTAGCAGTTGTTAACCTTCAAGAGACCCAGCAAGGATGAGTACGTTTTTAGCGACAGAGATGACTTCGGGACCAATGCCATCGCCAGGGAGAAGAGTGATGGAATAGCGTTTGGATGGCTTGGAGGTGGCAGCGGCGCACCTGATTCTGCTTGGTCTCAGGGAGGCAGGTTTAAGAAGGAACATGGGTTTGATTGGATGCAGCGCATTAATCTGCATAGAGGAAGCAGAAGCAATCATTGGACAGTGAAAGAGGAAGCAACGACGCTACTGTAGTGGAAGAAAAGCAGGAGGGTTTTGTTTTGCCTTGGGGTCGGCTGGAATAGAAATCGTAATCCTGGGGAAGTAAAGAACCCGCTTGTTTTTTTTCATAAAATTGTTTTTAAAAGAATTTAAAAATTTTTATTTTTATTTTTTATTCTTATATTTATATGTTAAAAATATTATTTATAGTATTTTTAAATAAAAAAATATAATAAATAATTCTTGTAACCCCATTTATATTAAATTAAATAAATAAATAAAACATATATGATCTTCTCCTTTTTCAATTTATAATCTCTATCTTTCTAAACACAAATCAAACACAAAATTCTTGTGAAAATATAAAATTATTGGGTCAATATTTAATCTTTACAAATTATAAAAACCAAATTTTCTATCGCAAATTGAAGCTTAGAAAGAGCCATGATCCATTGATGTGTTTGTGGAATCCATGATGTTTTTTTTATTATTATTAACATTGGTGTGTGGGTTAGTTTAAATACACCTTAACTAATCTCACAAGCCCTAAAATTAATGATAATATAAGTTTTAGTGGCCCTAAGGTTTGTGGGATTCGAATTGGTTACCTTTAAAAAGCAAACTCATAATTTGACCAATTGAGCTATACTCTTCAAAATTAAAATCCATAATGTTTGAAAAGCTAGGTTGGTAAAATTAAAGATTGGATTTCTCCTACTAATTGTGTCACGACCCGAATCCCGGATCCATGACCGGCACATAAGCAAGGTTCCCCTCCAAGATTCCATACATATGTGAACCCAAACTTACATAGAAACTTATCCTTCAAAACTCAATCAGAGTTGTTCAACGCAGTAGTAACAACAAAACTAATTTTATAACATAATTCGATTGTCTTAATACAAGAGTTCGTATATATTCATAGTTTTGGAGCACTAATTTGACATAAAAGGAAGGTACAAATTACAACCAAAAAGCAGGTTCGGAAGATTCAACAAAAGTGACCTGCTATCAAGCTATAAGCCTGAAAAGTATAAATAATGAGAAGGTGAGTTCAACAACTCAGTGAGTAGATAACATTCAATATACACATACGAGGTAATATAACAATGAGAAATATATATACAAGTATGACTCTAGGTTCTTATAGAAAGGTTTCTCAAATAGGCCATAACAAGAAGGTTATATGGTAAAGTTCGTCAGAAAATCAAAATGCAATGAGCATGAGGCTCCGTACTGTGGGATGATCAGTCCACACAGGTTGGTGACTCCCCCGACCAACTAGGGTTCAGATACGATGTGCACAAAGACTAACACTACCCTGTTAGCATGGGTATTCTAGCTGACATACCATAGGTTCATAATCATAATCTAACAAATATATTCATATCTCAAAGCTTAACTCATGACATCAATCAAATGAGGAGCTATCAATTCAGAAGTCAATTCAAAATATATGTTGGTTCATATCAAGAATTCAGATTCAATAATTGATCATGCTTTATCATAACAAGGATAATACTCAACATATATATTATCAAGAAGCATGATTCAATTCATATTAACAAATCAAATATTTATACTATTTCTCATGCATATGGAAAATTATCCACTCACCTGACTCAAAAGCAAACAACACTTACAAGCTGAAACTGAAGGAAATCCTACTGACGTCCTGCCGGCAGAATATCAAGATTATCTGAATACAAAGGAGACATATTCAAAAACGACTTGAAAGAACATATAACCTATTTAATACACTTAACTAAGTGTGTATTCCGTAATCCTATATGTTTTTGAACTAACTAGTCAATTTTCTTAAAAAAACCCAAAATCTAACGGTTTTCCCGAAATCTAATCCATAATAAAAACAACTAATAAAATTGGTAATAATTCACAAAACAACCCTTAATTATTCATCAAAATAATCTGAAAAAGCTAGTATTACAGCTAGGGACTAATCTGGAATTTTTTTCATATTTTAAGGGCCAAATTGTAACTTTTGTCAAATGGAGGACCAAACTGAAATTTGTCATAAATCCATGAATATACTGAAATTCTGACCTTAATTAATCCTCAATTCTGTCAAGTATGTATCATTATGCTCCAGGGACCATTCTGGAATTTTACCAAATTTTTAGGGTCAAATTGTAATTTTTGTTAAATTGGAGGACCAAATTGAAAGTGTTAAATTCTCTTATCTATACAATAATTCTATCCATAATTCATATGTTATTCTGTTCAGAATCTCGGAATATGATCCAGGGACCAATTTGTAATTTTCCAAAGTTCGGGGACTAAACTGTAATGTTTGCAAATTGAGGGACCAAATTGAATTTTTGTCATCTTCAACCTCCATTCCAGAATTTTAACAGGAACCCCACTGTTCTCCCCTGATTTTTAACTCAAAATTCACTATTCAAACAAAACTATAACTCAAAATCATCACAATCTTCCATAATCAACTAAATCATCAATTAACCACAACAATTAACTTTATAACCTTCATATTAATTCATCAATTTAAATCAAACACAAATTCTCAAAACCCTAACTTTCATCAAAATCAAATTAAAGCTTACTTAAAACATATTATACACATTAAACCATAAATCTTACCCTTTTAACTTATTTCCTCCAAATCTCTTCCTTTTTCCCTTATTTTCCTTCTTTTCTTTTCTTCTTCTTCTTCCTCCTTCTCTCTCTCACGGTTTGTTCTTCAAATTTTCAGATCACTCTTTCCTTCTTTTTTTTCTATTTATATTTATTATTTTATACCATTACTACAATACCTTTATTTATTTATACCCTCTCTTTAAGCCTCCAAGGGCTTTGTTGTAATATCCTATCTTATTAATTTCAAAACATTACAATCTCCCCACCTTATAAAAGTTTCGTCCTCGAAACTTAATAGAAAAGATTGAATACTTATCGAGATTATCGAAAAGATGAGGATACTCCTCACGCATCTTATCCTCGAGCTCCCATGTCGCTTCCTCACGTGAATGACCTTTCCATTTCACCTTCACTGAAGCTATATCCTTCGACCTAAGCTTCTTCACTTGTCGATCAACTATAGCTTCCGGTTGTACCTCATAAACCATATCATCCCTCAACTCAATGGGATGAACCTCTAACACATGTGATGGATCTGGCATATATTTCCTTAGCATGGAAACATGAAATACCGGATGGATAGCAGATAAGTTTGGTGGTAATGCTAACCTATAAGCAACTGCCCCAACTCTCTCCAGAATCTCAAATGGTCCAATGAATCGAGGACTCAACTTTCATTTCTTCCCAAACCTGAATACTCCTTTGGTCGGTGATACTTTTAAGAACACACAATCACCCACTGAAAACTCTAAGTCACGCCTTCTTCTATTCGCGTAACTTTTTTGTCTACTCTGAGCTGTTTGAAGCTTCTTTCTAATTACCTCTATCTTCTTTGAGGTAATCTAAATCAACTCCGGTCCCATTAGCCTCTTCTCACCAACCTCAAACCAACAAACCGGTGATCTACACTTCCGACCATATAAAGCCTCCTAAGGTGCCATCTCTATGCTAGCCTGATAATTGTTGTTGTAAGCAAATTCCACTAATGGTAGGAACTTACTCCAACCAACTCCAAAATCCATAACACAAGCCCTTAGCATATCCTCCAAGATCTGAATAGTCCTCTCAGACTGACCATCTGTCTGAGGGTGAAAAGTTGTACTCAACTGCACTTTTGTACCCATAACCTCTTGGAATTTCACCCAAAATCGTGATGTAAATTGTGGGCTATCAGACACTATCGAGATTGGCACTCCATGCAACCGTACAATCTCACTAATAAACAATTCCGCCAACTTTGCATATCCATAAGTAATCTTAACTGGCAGAAAATGGGCTGATTTTGTCAACCTGTCAACAATCACCCATATCGAATCATAACCCTCCTGACTCCTAGGCAATCCTGTCACAAAGTCCATTGTGATCCTCTCTCACTTCCATGCTGGAATCAACAATGGTTGCAACAATCCAGGAGGTTTCTGGTGTTCACCCTTTACCCTCTGACAGGTCAAACACCTAGAAAAAAAATCTGCTACATCATCCTTCATCCTATTCCACCAATAACACACCTTAAGGTCTTTATACATCTTGGTGGAACCTGGATGCATTGTGTAAACTGTTTGATGTGCCTCTATCATCAATTCTCTCCTCAGATCATCAACATCAGGTACACAAAGCCTATCCCTATACCTCAGCACATCATCATCACTTATCATAAAACCTGCAGCCTTACCCTGCTCAGCCTCATTTCTAATCCTGAGTAGTGAATCATCTTTCTTCTGAGCTGCTTTTATCTTATCAAACAAATCTGACTTAACCTGAAAATGAGCAATCGTTGCTCTAGCTTCACTAAGATCAAATCTAACCCCTTCATCCACTAATTCATGCGGCTCCCTAATCAGAGGTCTTCGTACCTCCTGAATATGAGCTAAACTTCCTGATGATTTTCTACTCAAAGCATCGGCAACTACATTTGCCCTACCCGGGTGGTATTGTATGGTACAATCATAATCCTTCAGCAGTTCCATCCATCTCCTCTGCCTCAGGTTTAGATCCCTCTGCTGAAAGATGTATTTCAAACTCTTGTGATCTGTAAAGATCTCACAAGTTTCACCATACAAGTAGTGCCTCCAAATCTTCAAAGCAAAAATCACAGCCGCCATATCTAAATCATGTGTAGGATAGTTTTGTTCATGCTTCTTCAGCTGCCGTGAAGCATAGGCAATAACCTTGCCATGCTGCATTAGAACACATCCTAACCCCACTCTCGAAGCATCACAATATACTGTGTAACCACCAGAACCTGATGGTATTGCTATAATAGGCGTTATAGTCAATCTCTCCTTCAACTCTAAGAAACTTTTCTCACAAGCTTCAGACCACTGAAACTTAACATTTTTTTGCGTTAACTTAGTCAATGGTGCAGAAATTCGAGAAAAGTTCTCCACAAACCTCTGATAGTAGCCAGCCAAACCTAAGAAACTTCTAATCTCTGTCGCCGAAGTAGGCCTAAACCACTGCTTAATTGCTTCAATCTTTTGAGGATCAACCTCAATCCCATTTCTTGACACTATATGCCCAAGAAATGCTACACTCTCCAACCAAAACTCGCTCTTTGAGAACTTGCCATACAACTAATGATCTCGCAGAGTTTGAAGCACCATTCTCAAATACTGCTCATGCTCCTCGCTAGACCTCGAATACACCAAAATATCATCAATAAAAACTATCACAAATCGATCTATAAATTAGCCAAACACTCTATTCATCAAGTCCATAAAAGCTGCTGGTGCATTCGTCAACCCAAAAGACATCACTAAAAACTCATAATGACCATATCGAGTTCTAAAAGTTGTCTTTGAAATGTCCTCCTCCCTAATCCTCAACTGATGATACCCAGATCGAAGATCGATCTTAGAAAAGAATTGAGCTCCTTGCAATTGATCAAACAAATCATCTATACGAGGGAGTTGGTATCTATTTCAAACTGTCACCCGATTCAGATGCCTATAATCTATACACAACCTCAATGACCCATCTTTCTTCTTTACAAACAACACCGGGGCTCCCCAAGGGGACACACTTGGTCAGATAAACTTTTTATCCAACAAATCCTGCAGCTGCTCCTTTAACTCTCTCAATTCTGCTGGCGCCATTCTATATGGTGCCATTGATATTGGTTCGATGCCCGGAACCAAATCAATACAAAACTCAATCTCCCTATACGGAGGCAATCCAGGTAAGTCATCAGGAAAGACATCGATAAACTCTCTAACTATAGGGACTTCATCTAATTGAGGAACTTCTTTCTCTACATCCACTATATATGTTAGGTAGCATTGTACCCCTTTTCGAGCCATTTTCCTCGAGATAGCCGATAACAGAATTGATGGAGACCCAATCTTATCTCCTTGGAATACCAACCCAACTTCTTCATCTAGATCAAACATTATTTTCTTACCCCAACAATTTACCGAAGCCCTATGCTTAGCCAACCAATCCATTCCTAAAATCACATCAAAATCAACCATATCTAAGACATTTAAGTCTCCCATAAAGATCTTATCTCCAATCTCTATTTCACAACCCAGATACACATACTTTACTAATATTAACTCATCTAAGGGAGTGGAGACTGAAATGGGGGATTTTAACAAGGTTGGTTGTTTATCTAACCTCATAGCAAAATATAGAGACATAAATGAATGAGTTGCACCCGTATCAAACAAAACTTTTGCTTCAAAAGAGAAAATAGGAAGAATACCTGAAACAACTGTGTTGGATGCCTGAGCATCCTACTGAGTCAAGGCAAAAACTTCGGCATGCCCCTGACCCTGCTGTATCTGACCTCTATCACCTGCACCCCGACCTCTCTGACCACGGCCACCAAAACCTCTACCCCCATGAGCCACAGATTGGCTCGTCGATGGTGCCTAAATAGAATGCTGGACTGAAGCAGATAACCCCGAAGTGGACAACTGTCTCCTCGGGCACTCTCTAATCTTATGACCTATCTGGCCACAACTAAAACAAGCCCTAGTCCTTCTGTAGCACTCTGCACTGGTATGACCTCCTCCACAGTACTGACACGAAGAACTATCCCCAGGTGAAACAAATGAACTACGAGGTGCAGTTTGAACTAAACTCTGGGTACCACTACTGCCACTCTGACCGCCTGAGCTACTAACTGACGGTCTCTGTCTAAACCTCCTCTGAACCCATGCGCCCTGACAGCCACTTCGTCCCCTAGATGGACCTGCACTTAATCCCTGTTGCCTAAAAGACTGACCTTCATCTCTAGGCCTCTTAGACTGGCCATCAGTCATGTCCTCTATTTCTCGCGCCTCTATCAACCTGGCGCTATCAACAGCTGAGGAGTAAGATGGAAACACCTGGGGCACCATCACCATATAGAGGATTTGAGTCCTCTAATGAATCTCTTCACCCTCCACTCTTCAGTGGGTAGAAGATGTTCTGCATACCTAAACAGCTGAGTGAACTTCATATCATACTCATCCACTGTCATGCTCCCCTGAGTTAGCCTCTCAAACTCATAAAGTCGAGCATCCCTGACGCTCTGAGGGAGAAACCTGTCTAAGAACATGGAGCTGAACTCCTTCCATGTCCACTAAGCCTCTACTGGTCTTGCTCTTTTCCTACACTCAAACCAAGAGATTACCACATCTCCTTCCAACCTGAACGATGCCAAACTCACAGCTCGGTGGTCTGTACATCCCAAAGCTTCACACCGTCGCCAAATATCATCTAGGAACCTCTAAGGATCCTCTGAACTGTACATCCTAGTAAAAATAGGAGGTGCCAACTTCATGAAATCATTCAATGGCACATTAACTCCCTGAACAGTGTGGGATGTCGAGGGTACATCTCTATCCCTCATTCTATCTCTCTCTATAGTAAACTCTATCCAGGTCCGCACAACCTGGCTAAGTTGTTGAACCTCTGTAATAGGTTTAGGGTCAGCTACCCCCACACCTGTTTCATCAACTATATCTTCCTCTTCTATCTCCTGAGGCTCTTCCTCCACTGGTAGAGGTACCTCCTCAACATGTTGAGGCCCGGGTGCACCGCGCCTCTTTCTCTGCCTTGCAGTTCTCAACTGCATAATAGGGACATCATCCTGATCATCATCTACTCTAACAGTATCAGTTATTCATCTATTCCTCGGCATTTCCTAAAATAAAAGTGAGAGCACTTAAGTCATGCTAGAACAATAGCATGATAATTATCACAGAATTATAGAAAAGCATATCTATCACAAGGAAGAAGACATGCATGACGAGAATTTAAAATTTCAAAAACAACAAACAAGACGATACGGATCCTAATGCTCTATTTATTACGAAATTAATTATATTATTGTTTCTTTAACCTAAAGCTCTGATACCAAGTTTGTCACAACCCGAATCCCGGATCCATGACCGACACATAGGCAAGGTTCCCCTCCAAGGTTCCATACCTATGTGAACCCAAACTTACATACAAACTTATCCTTCAAAACTCAATCAGAGTTGTTCAACGCAGTAGTAACAACAAAACTAATTTTATAACATAATTCGATTGTCTTAATACAAGAGTTCATATATATTCATAGTTTTGGAGCACTAATTTGACATAAAAGGAAGGTACAAATTACAACCAAAAAGCAGGTTCGGAAGATTCAACAAAAGTGACCTGCTATCAATCTATAAGCCTGAAAAGTATAAATAATGAGAGGGTGAGTTCAACAACTCAGTGAGTAGATAACGTTCAATATACACACACAAGGTAATATAACAATGAGAAATATATATACAAGTATGGCTCTAGGTTCTTATAGAAAGGTTTCTCAAATAGGCCATAACAAAAAGGTTATATGGTAAAGTTCGTCAGAAAATCAAAATGCAATGAGCATGAGGCTCCGTACTGTGGGATGATCAGTCCACACAGGTTGGTGACTCCCCCGACCAACTAGGGTTCAGATACGATGTGCACAAAGACTAACACTACCCTGTTAGCATGGGTATTCTGACTGACATACTATAGGTTCATAATCATAATCTAACAAACATATTCATATCTCAAAGCTTAACTCATGACATCAATCAAATGAGGAGCTATCAATTCAGAAGTCAATTCAAAATATATGTTGGTTCATATCAAGAATTCAGATTCAATAATTGATCATGCTTTATCATAACAAGGATAATACTCAACATATATATTATCAAGAAGCATGATTCAATTCATATTAACAAATCAAATATTTATACTATTTCTCATGCATATGGAAAATTATCCACTCACCTGACTCAAAAGCAAACAGCACTCACAAGCTGAAACCGAAGGAAATCCTACTGACGTCCTGCCGGCAGAATATCAAGATTATCTGAATACAAAGGAGACATATTCAAAAACGACTCGAAAGAACATATAACATATTTAATACACTTAACTAAGTGTGTATTCCATAATCCTATATGTTTTTGAACTAACTAGTCAATTTTCTTAAAAAAACCCAAAATCTAACGGTTTTCCCGAAATCTAATCCATAATAAAAACAACTAATAAAAATGGTAATAATTCACTAAACAACCCTTAATTATTCATCAAAATAATCTGAAAAATCTAGTATTACAGGTAGGGACTAATCTAGAATTTTTCCATATTTTTAGGGCCAAATTGTAACTTTTGTCAAATGGAAGACCAAACTGAAATTTGTCATAAATCCATGAATATACTGAAATTCTGACCTTAATTAATCCTCAATTCTGTCCAGTATGTATCATTATGCTCCAAGGACCATTTTGGAATTTTACCAAATTTTTAGGGTCAAATTGTAATTTTTGTTAAATTGGAGGACCAAATTGAAAGTGTTAAATTCTCTTATCTATACAGTAATTCTATCCATAATTCATATGTTATTCTGTTCAGAATCTCGGAATATGCTCCAGGGACCAATTTGTAATTTTCCAAAGTTCGGGGACTAAACTGTAATGTTTGCAAATTGAGGGACCAAATTGAATTTTTGTCATCTTCAACCTCCATTCCAGAATTTTAACAGGAACCCCACTGTTCTCCCCTGATTTTTAACTCAAAATTCACCATTCAAACAAAACTATAACTCAAAATCATCACAATCTTCCATAATCAATTAAATCATCAATTAACCACAACAATTAACCTTCTAACCTTCAAATTAATTCATCAATTTAAATTAAACACAAATTCTCAAAACCCTAACTTTCATCAAAATCAAATTAAAGCTTACTTAAAACATATTATACACATTAAACCATAAATCTTACCCTTTTAACTTATTTCCTCCAAATCTCTTCCTTTTTCCCTTATTTTCCTTCTTTTCTTTTCTTCTTCTTCTTCCTCCCTCTCTCTCTCACAGTTTGTTCTTCAAATTTTCAGATCGCTCTTTCCTTTTTTTTTCTATTTATATTTATTATTTTATACAATTACTACAATACCCTTATTTATTTATACCCTCTCTTTAAGCCTCCAAGGGCTTTGTTGTAATATCCTATCTTATTAATTTCAAAACATTAAAAATTGAGGTAAGGTCCGTCCAAGGAGAACCGTCGTGTCCATGAGCAAGAAGACGATATCCAGCATAGATTAGTTTGTCATAGTCTTCACAAGCCCATCCAATCTTATAAGCTTGACTGCACATGTTGGTGGCTGAGAGGGTGTTTGTTTATGCGGCAACTTTAATTTTTAAAAGCAAACCACACAAACAATATGTTTAGTAATGTTAAAACTTAATTTACTGTTTGTGTGAAACCCATATAATTTATGTTGAAATCACAAGTTTGTCTAAAGCAGCTGAGAGCTACTTTTCTTGTGTCTTGACAGTAAAGAGTTTCACTCTCAGTTATTCCTCTTCTTCTACCGTGGAGAGTGAATAATTCACTCTCTATTGTTTACGTGAATAGTGGAGAATGTCTCTATTGTTTCGGCGGGATCGGGTCCATTCCAAAGCTAAATGCATCTAACCCAGTAAAATTAAAAAAATTCAATTTTTATTTTTAATTTTAATTGTGTTTTATTTGAAAAACTAGTGTTTAATATTATTCAATAATACTATATAAATTAGAAGGAGATCGCTTGATAACGTACCATTTACAGAATTTGATCGCAATCCTAATTTTATTCCTGACGATATTTTACCTGATTTTGTTTCGCGCTTAAAAAATCAAGGAAACTGTAGTTCTTGTCGAATGAATTTCATACGTGATGTAATTATAGATAGTTTAATAAGAACAATAAAAAAAAATATTTTATATAAAATATTATTTATATCATAATGTAATAACAGTAGTTAAATTTACAAATATTTAAATTAAAAACAATATATATATATATATATATATATATAAACTTCAATTTGAAAAACATTATTAACTAAATACATTAAACCACAATTTTAACCAAACCAATTTCAATAAAAAATATATTTTATAATTTGTTTTTTTTCAATTCAAAGTTATCATAATAACAAACAGATATGCAAGAATGATACAAGATTCCCATCAAATGAAAGCACCATGGGATCGTCTGCTCATTCAGAAACCTTATTATGAAACATTTAGTTCAAATTCCTTGGCACATATGAGTTCCAATTCTAATGGCAACAGTTATGGTATTCCTGAGTTGTTTGATTCGAGTACAAAAATTGAAGTAATTGGATACCAAATTATATAGTAAATCAATTACTCGTTTTAGCATACATCAGTGTTGTTGCGCTAAACTGCGAGCTGCTATTTTTATTATAAACTTGTTTGGTTTTTTTTTTTTATCTAAACTTTAGTATTAAAAAAATTCACTTCATCTTGATCAATCCGGTTAAATCAAGAAGATTTATTAAAAGATAAAATTCTCCCAATAATTATATATTCTATATATAAAACTCGAACTTCATATCTTATTTTAAAAAAAATAAACACAAAATTACTTGAAACAAAACACCTTTGATTATAAACTTGTTTGTTGTATATCCCTATTTTGTTTTAGTTTAAAAAATATTTTTAAAAAAATTTGAAATTTTTTTCTTTACTTCAAATTAATATTTTTTTGATAATTTTAGATTATTTTAATACATTAATATAAAAAAATATATTATTTTAATATATTTTAAAATAAAAAATACTTTAAAAAATAAATACAACTATATTTCCAACTCAAAGACTCCCAAACAGGAATGAGGGTGCATGCTTGTTGACACGACCAAAAGATTGATGTCTTCTCTCAAGTGTAGGAGTGTCGAAGTAATAAATAACCCGGCAAGATCGGGGTCGAACCACAGAGAGGTTAATTGTATAAATTATAAATAACAAGACAACAACAACAATAATAATAACAAAAATAACAACAACAATAATAATAATAATAATAATAATAATAATAATAATAGTAATAGTAGTAGTAGTAGTAATAATAATAATAATAATAATAATAGTAATAGTAGTAGTAGTAGTAGTAGTAGTAGTAGTAGTAGTAGTAATAATAATAATAATAATAATAATAATAATAATACTCAATACGTGGCGTTGTTATACCTGAGAATGATCTAAAAGATCGGGTCACAGGTTTCCAGCCTATATACTGAGTTTATGAAAAGATCAAAAAGATATATTATATAATATAAACAGATTTCTGATGCGAATGAACAAGGCAAGATCAACAATATCAGGATCCTTGATCAAACACAGAGCATACTTAACGTACATAAAATATAACAAGAATGTAAATAATAATACTAATACCAATAATAATAATAATACTAATAATAATAATAATAGTAGTAGTAATAATAATAATAATAACAATAAAAAGACGAGGAGGAAGAAATTAATGAGAACTTTGAGATGGAAGATTAATGTAAGACTTAAACAATGATAAAGACAAATGTCAAGGTTAGAGGATCCACCAATAGTATTTCAAACAAGTATAGTATAAACTCTTATTACTCAATTTGGAAACCACACACGAAGGAAGTTCCAGTCGGATGATTTGTCATTAATAGCTCATTATAAATTATTAACATGATCATATTAATTATCTTATTTACATAACACCAAACTTTTAAATATTGTCAGGAATTCATGATGTTAACTGATGTTAACAACAAATCAAGTACCTTTCATAGCCCCAGGTGTAGGTAATACCATACGGTTGGGTTATGAGAGTGCCAAGCATATGTTGTACCAAGTATTATACAACACAAATTTAGATTAACCATTTAACAAGCAAAGTATTAAGAATTAGTAAGATAAAAAGATAAGACATGTTAATATTAAACATTAAGGTCCATGTTGAGTTTACACCATACTTGTTCTTACACCATTAGTGTAACCTTTTCACCTTGACATAATAAACTTAGCTAAACATAATGAAGAAGAAAAACATAAATAAATAAAACAAGAACATAAATAAAATACAAGTTAACTAAGGAAAGGAAATGAAATGAAAAGCATAAACAAGAAATTAATGAAAGCAAAACTTAAGAATTACAAAAAATATAAAGAGAGAAATAAAGAGCATGAACTTGATCTGAACAACCAAGCCCCTAAATACATGGCAAATGCCTCCTTTTATAGGCCAAAATTCGGAATTATTGATTTGATGACTAATTGTTGAGTGGGTGGCCACCTTTTGACTTGGTGAAAATCCTTATCTTCTTGTCTTAATAAAACAAAAATGCTATCATCAGAACTGGGTCCAGATGTCCAAATGAAAGTTCTGCGAAATTCTCTTAGCTTTCCAGCCAAAAAAAGATGAGGCTCAAGATATGAGCTGAACACTAAATAGTGTTTGGGCTGCAGGACAGCTTCGGACTTCTCCGTTGTTGCTATAATTTGGACTTGAAAACGGTCTTCTTAGATCTTGATGTCCAAATGAAAGTTGTAGGCCTATGTCTTATCAAATCTCTGTAAAAAGTTCAGATCATTTGGACATCTAGAACTCGAGATATGGGCTGAACACTGAATAGTGTTGGGCTGCAAGACAGATTCAAACTTCTCCTTTCTAAGCTTCACCCTTCTTTATCTTCAAAATTTCAGTAGTTGAATTCATCAATCAATCCTTTGATTTATGTGATATGCCTGCATTTAGGATGAACATTTACCATATATTAGGGTATTTTATAATATTAGACTTGTTATTATAAAACATGCTTTAGTTAAGGAGTTATTGATACTTTAAGTGCAAAATGATGATATAAACCCTTGATAAACATGCACTTTTAAGTACTAATCACTTGTAATCCTGATGCAGTTTCGATCTTTTGGATGTCTTTTACTACTAACAAAACTCTATAACTTTTCACCAAGGATCTCTTCAAAAGTTGAGAAGTTTAATGATATGAGATCCTCAACAATTGTTTTTTCAAATCTTTATTTTATGAATCCCATGATTTATGGAATTCGAACAGAGATCAGCTTATTTCCCAACAATAGGGAACTGAATTTGCCAACGAAAATTACTCAACAATTGAAATGTAACCAAATCAATTAGTAACGTAAGAAACAATATAATACACTATATAAATCATAATTTTTATAAAAAAATTACAGTCATTTATTTGAGAAGCTATCATTAGGTTCCATCAAAGTAATGGCCTGGATATTTTCTTGTCATCAATTATTGTTACTCTTTTTTTTAGGTTAGATAGGAGTAGCCTTGGTGTTAGAGATATCAACAGTAAAATTAATTAGAAGGTGTAAAAAAATCAAACAACTGATTAAACAAGGAAAATAAAAAAAAAATTGAAAAAACTGAATTGTAAAATACAAAAAACTGATTAGAAGTTTGAAAAAACCAACCGGTTCGATTCGGATTTGGTTTTATAAGTCTGAAACCGGAAAAACTGAACTGAACCCAAACCGGAAAAAAAAAGAGTTAAACTGAGAAAACCTAGCGAAACCGGAAAAAAATGAGTCAAACCAGGAAAACCAAGCCAAACAAAAAAAATCAAGCCAAACCAGTTTGAACCAGTTTTTTCTTCTAAAATAACCGGACCGAACCAAAACTGGTTGGTTTAAATTGGTTTTGGTTATTATTTTTTTTATAAAAACCAAATCAAACAAAAAATTATCATACCTAAAATTAATTAATGCATGGATAGCTATTAATGTTTAATCAAGATGGCCTATAGTTGTAAATAGCTTTTTCAAGTAGTTCCACAATCTAAGATGCCACTAATGAGCTTTATTGTCAAAGGAAAATAAAATATATAATCAGTTTTTTTTTCATAGCACTGAAACGATCCTTCAATTAGTTGACTTGCCTAGTCTAGTATTAAAGATATGAATACTAATATTAATTTGTGGATATGAACTTTATAATGTAATATATATTTTTAATATTAAATTAAGTAAATTAATAGTAATAAATATTAGGAATTATTTATAAATTTTATTATTTGAGGGTATAAAATTAATTATGATAGAAATTTTATTACGAAGAGAGATATGTTTTGAACCTTAAATAAGACCATCAAATAAAAATATAAAGTAAAAAAACAACCAATCAACAATACAATTTATTATACGCAGGGTGCACGGAAAGTGATGCATATTTTCCTTATACAACTAATTTCTTTATTAAAATTTTCACAAATCATTAAGTTTCATAATGACAATATCAGATGATGACTCTTTTAAAAATATAATTTTATGATTAATTTCAAAACCCTTCTATTCGGGAAGAAAACCCACCATTCGATACTATGCACGCCACGACACCCTTGTTCTTGTAGTTTTTTATGGATGTAATCATAATCTTATAAAAAGTAAATAAAAAAATTATGAAACCTAAATTTCAACTAATCCAATGTTAAATGATGAAATAAAAAAAATCAATTCGAAAAAAAAGAGGAAAAAATGACACAAACCAACTCTAGTTATTCTGTTAAACTCGCAATATAGGTTATGAGATTGTGATAAATTCATAGAAAACAAATAAAAAAAAAAACCTACTTCTAATATATTTAATGTTGAGTGTTTAAAATGAGAAAAAAAATATGAAATCCATAAGACTATACAACCCAACAACAAAATTAAAAAATATTAAGAGACATAATTACCAAAATAACTTAATATTAAAGGATAAAATTAAAAACAAAAACTAAATAAAAAACAGCCAAAATCAATTAGAAAAAAATATAAAAAAGACTTCTCGAGACAACTCAATTTAACCTATTAAATCTATGATTTAAATTATAAGATTGAGATAAATTTATAAAAATTAAATTGAAAAATTATAAAGCTTTACTTCCAACATATCTAATATCTAAAGTTAAAAAAAATAAAAAAATAAAACAAAATTCATGAGATCAATATACAACCCAACAAAAAAAAAATTGAGTTGTTCAAGAGTAAAATGAAGAATAAAAAACTAAATAAAAAACACAACACTATTTAAATAAATAGTATTTTATTTTATAGGTGTACATAAAATTATTTAGTCCCATGTGTTTTGTTAATTAATTAATTAATAAAAAGGGAAAACCCATAATGATGCCAAAATAATTAGTACAGCTTACAATAAGCTAATGAATTTAATGAAACGAGAATTAATTAAAACAATAACTAAAAGTCTATATATATATATATTCACATTAGTTTGTATCCTAGCGTTATGTTGTTGGTGTCCATAATATTTTTAAATGTAAATAGAAAATATTCATGTTTTTGAGAATTATTTAGTATTGGTAATAAATCCAAAAATATAGTCATTTTCAAAAAAAAAATCAAGATAAATTCTTTTATTAATATATTTTTTATTTATCTTAACAAATACAAGGTTTTTTTCCCCCCACTAGAATCATTGTTTCCATTAAAAACAAACATTACATGATTGTTAAAGTAAATTAATAAAAAATATCAAAATAATATTGTAATTGAAAGCTAAAAACAATAAATGGGATAAAATCATATTCAAATTCTATTTAGAAATTTTAAGAATAAAAAAAATAATTTAAATTGAATTTTGATGAATAATTTATTATAATTATTATTATTTTCATATTAGATATGTAATAATTAAAATAATAATAATTAAAATTCAAATAAAATATATAATAATTTTAAAAAATCACGTCAAATCGTTAATGTGCCTAACAAAACAAAATAGTAATAGCTAACTTTTGTTTTATTTGTATATTTATTTATTTATTTATTAGTATGTGTATTTAGATTAATTTACGCTTATCTTAATTAATTTTATGAAATTTAAAGTTAATGATTATCTAAATTTTTAATAACTTTGAAATTTATAAAATTTAAAATAATAATTTTAATTTCTGAAAGCAAATAAAGATCGAAATCCTCCTAGTAGCTATATTTTGTTGAAATTAACAATGGTGGCCAACCGTACGAATAACAGTAGCCATCGTCAATCAAGCTATGATTAAAGCTAAGTAGTAATTATGTCTTCAGTAAAGTTTGAAGTTCATGCATTGAAATATACTTTTGAAACTCAGAAATTATTGTGGATGTTGGCGGTGAAATTGAAAGCCGGAAACATTAAATATCACCATGAACATGTGTGGGTGAAAAAATGAGAGAAGAGGGCAGTAATGGAAGTGGTCTGATCGTGTTTGGGCAGTGTAATTATAATTATTATTTAAATAATTTTTTGTATTAAAATATATATCAATAACATATTTTTTATTTTTTAAAAATTATTTTTAACATTCACACATTAAAATTAACATGGTTTTTAAGACACTAACTTTGAGCACAAGTGCCGGTTGTGCTCCCTCTTCCTTCTCTGCTTTCGTGCACCAGGGGGATACAGATCTAAGATTCTCTTTCCAACAATATTGACTAAGCTCTAGCCTGTTAATTAAGTTTTTCATGCATAGATGTGTGCGTGTGTTCTCTTTACTTGAGTTTTAATTTTAGTATCTGCACAATAAAATTTATCAAACTTCTCTAAATATATCATATCAATAGAAAGAATAAGTTCTTAAAATCACAAAAATTTAATCTCCGAATGATATATAATTAATTTGGTTTAAAGATGTCGCTTAAAAAAAGCAAAATGTAAATAGCAACTGTGTGCCCACACATCTGCCTGCAAAACCTACTGTAGCATTTTAATTAATTGTAGATAAAGTTTAAATGAATTAAAACGACATCTGATATCCATATTATAGCTGTTGTAGTAAATAGAATGGATATTATATTGATAGATTATTGAATATCATCCAGACACATGTTCTTGGGGAGATTTTGTCCCTACAGAAGGTAGAAGAGCATATAGCATAATTGCTCACTAACCCGACCTACATCATATAAACTACCAGCAACAGATGCAATGCAATAACCTGAACAATTGATTGCTTTTTATTATATTTTCAGTCTCATCTGTGTTTCAACGACAGAAGTTTGCATTTTTCAGTCTAACTCTATATAGATATGTGTGGAATGCTCCATACATCTAATGCATTGGCCTTACAACAAGCAAATTTATTATTCAGCCGCAAGAACTTTCTTCAACTCCTTTTTGTTTACCTAAATTGACAAGAAAAGGTGGTAATCAGATGCGCGAAAAAACTCACTTGTGTGGGGAAGCATATGGGCAAAATGTCTAGGAACAGTATGAAAGAAATGCACCTTTCCCATAGCATTACGAGGCAGTGACTCCCACAGAAACAATCGAGTAGGTAGCTGGAAAAATGCAAGAGAAAATGTTAGTTATGAGTTGGAAAAGGTCAAATATTGTTTTCAGCATTTGATGAATTATACAAAGAGCTACATGGATATATGAATTCATCAAGAACAAGTTCTTCTTGATGCACGACCATGAGAGAGCAACAACAGTAAAACTAAGATAACTGGAAACCTGAAAAGAACACTGATATTGAACGACGTGGATTTCACGAGAAAAAAGAAGAAAAAAGATTGTTTGGAAAATCTAAAGCTTTAATAGAAAGGATAAAAGAGCACTGGCTGTGTGTCCAGCATATGCTGAGAACAGCATTGAAGCTTACAGCTTTTGACATATCAGAATAGGTTAATGAAGCTCTTCTAAACTAAGCTTCTGGTCAGGCTTCGTGTCATGGAAGATAATAAGCGCTTGGTAGTGACTTCTGGCGAGCCCAATGATGCATAAATAAGCTCTCTTAAGCTTTATTGAGGTTCCAAATGCAGCCTTACTGACCACCAGTTAAATAATTCAACAAGCTTGAAAACTAGTGAGATTTCAGTTTTTCATCATTCCAAATAAAGACCCACATATTGCGGCCATGACCAGAGAGAGAATTTCTCCAACAAATTGAAACTCCAAATATTTCCTTAGAAATGTGAGAAATGAAAGATGTCTGTTGCAATACCTTGTATGGTGCAAGTTTGTCTTTAGCCCACTCACGTAGTTCTTCCAAGCTTATAGCAGGTTTTGATGACTCCTCTTGTTTTCTCTTTGTTGCTTCCTCTGGCACAATTATAGCACACACAGCATCTCCATAGGTTTTGTCAGGCAAACCCAAAACGCAACATTCTGCAACAACTGGGTGCTGTATAACATAAGGAATTTGTGGTTACAAAATTTCCCCCTTCTTAGAACATATTGTATATTTCTTCTCTATGCATAAAACAATTGAGAGACAGAATGATCTACAGTAGAGTCTGTTTACGACCAAAGAATCAAAATGGAGGATGAAAACTAATTACCTCCAAAAGTGCCGATTCAATTTCTAATGCAGATAATTTGTATCCCCCAACTTTCATGATATCTGCACTTGTACCTGTATGAAACATTAAAAGCCTTATGAGCTTCACTTGAAAGGACAGGGGCAGCAGAAGTCTTTCTTATATTTTAAGCCATTTTGGTGCAAACTCGTTTTTCAATGTTTATGGCACAATCAACAAAATAGCAGCTTCCTCAATGACATCAGGGAGTAACTAACAAAACAAATGATACATAGACAAATATTGCTGAGAACACTCCAATTTGACAATCCCTCCCAAAACCATCGCCAGTGGAGACAGTAATGCTAAAGTTTATATTAGCAAGAGGGAAGAAAGAACTGTTGCACACACTCTTAAAATTGCATGCTACTCTTCTAATACATGTTTGAGGGCAGCACATGACCTTTCAAAACCATAACAGGGAGATCATTGTCTTAGAGTTGTCTAGAAGCAAATATTGATTGGTAAACGAAGGATATGTGGAGAAGATGAAGCTCTAGAGAAGAACTATATGAAATTCAACAGCAGAAGCTGGCGTCTTCGCTATAGAACTATAACATATATCCACACGTGTATGTGGGAACGGGCACTATAACTTGTTAATATAATAGTTTGGAGATACAATTAGTAATATATCTGGTATTAGTGGATTGCCAACATAGAAATCAACTGTTAGTTAATCATAAATTTTATGGCCATTTTCAATGGATTGAAGGACAACTTAGAATGAGAAGAAAGAAAATGGAACCGAACCCTGTAATTTATCTACAGCTGAAAAGCATATCCAAATTGGCTGGGGACAAAATAAAGAAAATTGAAGACCAGCCATTCTAATTAGATAGGAACCAAGAACCATACCAAATAATGACCATGTTAGGCATTGCATATTGTAAGAACAGTCAAACTGTGCCATGTACAATATGGAGCATTAAAAGGGGATAAAAGTGTTCATCTTGTGCAAATAAAGGAAAAAGAAGAGGAAAAGGAAAACATTGGTAAGCGTCAATGTATATAGGAATTTAAATCTCCTTACGTCCCAAAATGACGTAGTAACCATCTTCATCTATTTTCCCAGCATCCCCAGTCCTGAAGAAACCATCATCAGTAAATGAATCCTCAGTTACCTGCAGGATAATCACAAATTAGCAAACTAGTTGGTTAAAATCTAATTACAACTCCATTCCTCTAAATGTTCAATTTTTATCACTCATTAAATGGACCATAGACACTAATATAGCATAAAACTCCAATAATCATCACATGCACTATAAAGTAATACCATAAGAAAAAGTTTTAAAAAAATGAGTGTTTCTTGTAAAAGATATTCCTGCCCAAAACATTCAAAGAAATGGAATTGAACATGAAGAGCCTAATCTAGTTATCTAAGCCAGTTTATAAGCAGTCAAATGATGTAAATCAACATCATAAATTGAACGAAAGCAGGACTAATTATATGGCTTGCATCTGTGAAATTAGGATCACATTTATACAGACAAAATATTTAGTGCCACATCTACAATCATGGAAACAGCAAGAACAGTACAGGAATTCATTTATGAGTGTTGAACATTTCTATGATATAGTTGAACTCTGAAATGAAGCTAATGAAACTCTAGGATTCAGGAAACAATGTGAGCTTGACTTGGTCAAGGCTTCTGCAGAATGACTAAATGAAGCTTGGACAGTTGAATTCTTAAATGCCATACAAAATCTCTACATCTGCAAGGAGACAAGTAATTCAACTAGGGGTAAGCAAAAAAACCGATAAACCGATTAAACCGGAAAAACCAGAAAAAAATAACCGAAAAATCCGAACCGAAAAAAAAAACTGAGTTAACCAATTAAAAAATCACAAAAAAATTCCGGTTCGGTTCGGTTTCGGTTTCTAAAGTCCGAAACCGATTGAACCGAACCGAACCGAACCGGTTCAACCATACCAGCACTTTAAAAAAAACAAGTATAAATAGAAAAAACCCTAGACCTAAACTAACTTTCAGCAGACGCCGCCCCCCTCCCCCCTCTCATCATCTTCTAACAGCCCCCCTTTCTCTCCCTCTCATAATCCCCCTCTCTTTTCTCTACCTCTCATCATCTTCTCACAGTCCCCTCCCTTTTTTCTCTCCTTTTCTCTTTGCTTCTCATCTCTCCCCGTAGGCCCCCCCTCCCTTTCTCTCTATCTCTCATCTCTTTAAGTTCACCCCTGCATCAACATTTTATTTAATCAAACTAAATGGGCAGATAAAAAAAGAGATGGCTTTTTGATGATTAAGATTCTAACTCCATTTCAAGTTTATCTATGCATCTTGTGGGTTGTTGTTTTTATATTATTATGTTATAATTTGCTTGGAGTTTGTGGGCAGATCTGTTTTCTTGAACAACAGAAACCGAGATTTGCTTGTAATTTGTGGGCACTGGACATCAAGATTTGTTTTCGGTTTTACCGGTTTTTGAACAACAAAAACCGAACTGAACCGAACCGAAACCGGTCGGTTCGAACCGGTTTCGGTTTTAAAATTTTAAAATTAATAATGTCGGTTTGGTTAATGTTTTTATATAAAAACCGAACTGAACCGAAAATGATCACCTCTAAATTCAACATGAAATAATTTCTATCAGCTATGTTTTTTCTATTCCATATTCAGAGAAGATACAGCATCTTTATTGATTAGAAAGGTAGAGAAATAAGTATACGGAACTTCACATTGCAGACATCTTTGAAAATATAAAACAGGTTTAGCTATAATAATAGCATAACTCGTCCATATGTCCTGAATAGAAAAATTGGGGATATGTTGAAAAAAGAAAATAAAATTGGGGATAGCCACTAAGGGAAGAATAATATGAAAAGAAGACAGGCAGCACCTGAGGAAGTTTCCAATATTCCTTAAACATGGAAGGACTTCTTATGCAGAGCTCACCCACGCCTGTTGTATCATTTTCATTCTGATCTTCAGCAATTTTGACCTAACAAAAGTACAAAAGAAGATGTTGCTGAGGAAAAGGACTGTGAAGGATATGGAAAAAAACCATTTCTTAGCATACAAACCTGCACCCCAGGAAATGGTTTACCCACAGTCCCTGCCTTCCGCACACCTCTTAAGGGATTTGATATTGCCATGACAAACTAAGACAACAAAACCACTACCACAAATGACAATATTGTAAAACTAATAAGCTGTGCACTTTGTAATAATAAACAGACCACTTACCTCAGTCATGCCATATCTTTCCAAAAGGCGATGACCAGTGATGGCTTCCCATTCTTGCATGACAGGAAGCGGGAGAGCAGAGGAGCCAGACATCTGGAAAAAAGGCATTAAGGATTTTATCTTGTGATCATAGTTTTGTTTGATAAACAAAAATTAATGGGATTGGCAGGAACAGTTGTACATTTAGAGAATCCAACAATCTAAAATGCTATAAGTAGAACAAGTAGTCAGGTAAATTCCGGTCAAGATCAATTAACCAAGGGTCTACTCTCCAGCAACTCATTCCTATGCATTTTAAATGAAAATAAGAAACACTAGATTTTCCAGGGTACTTACCATCAGCCGCAACTGTCTAGCAGCAGAGGCAGAAGCTGCCTGTTGATCCGAGTCCATTGCTCCATAACCTTGAATCAGTCGAGAGTATATTGTTGGAACCTATATGTTACAAATTCACAAGTCTGTAATAAAACCTTACACCGGAATTTCATGAGTAGAATTGTAGTAATCCTAAATTGCATACATAATTACATACATACCCAGTGGGAGAAAATCAACTGCACTATTGGCTAATTTTATTAAGTTTTTCTTTTCCTTAGCCCAGGAGAAAGGAAAAAAAACTATTTTAGTTTTTTTCTTTGCATCTCTAAGATGACTAGTTCCATGTTATAAGCATAAGCCAAATAATATGCCTCCTTCTCACTAATAATGACATCAATGCCCAAAATTTACTTAAAAGCAGCACAGAGACGACCTTAGCCAATCTGCTACCAAATAACAATTTTGCAGGCCAGGAAATTAAAGAATATAAAACCAAATGACCAGTTGTGAGTACAGAAACTAGCAACCATGATCTAAGACAGTGCACCATGTTCACTATTCAGTAAAAGCATGCAAGATTAAATAAATAAATAAAACAGAAATAGTTCAGTAAGTTAAAAAAAAGGGTCTAATATATGCATGCTTAATGCAAACAGGAAACTTACCCCAGTGAACACCGTTATAGCATCATCAGCCTTACTCCCATTAGGAGGATAAGATTCACGCCATCTTTGCCAGATTCCCCTCACACTAAATTTTGGCATAAACTCAACCTTCAACAACATGATTAGATATATTACAACAAAACCAATATTACCAAATGTACTATGATTGTTCAAAAGCAATATGTATGTGCATTGTACATGAACAAAAAAGTAAAATAAAAAATTACCGTGGAGCCTGCATAGATAGGGGCAAATAGAGAATTGAAAAATCCATGAACATGTAAATTATAAGTTAAGGATCAATTTCATGTAAAATATTCATATCAACTATAGAAGAAAATAATAGCATTAGCAAGAAGCAATGCTCAAACCATATCAATTGTAAAGCAAAATAGCAAACTAGATAACTGCAATTTGATGGATATGATGTAGCGGTAAACAATTGAGAAATTGATCAGTGGATGAGTATTCCCAAGCTTCTGCCAAAGTTTGAACCTGCAATTGAGCCAAAATTGCACAAAGTCAGCACCAAAATCAAACATTAAATATGAGCTAAACTGAACTTAAGAAGGAAAATACTACGCAATTTACATGTATTATCATCATTATGACGTATCAGCTCTCACACATACTAATCCTCGAAGTACGCATCACATAATACTACAACTTTTTGGTTAGCAATAACAATCAATCTCTAGAATGTCTGTCCACAATCCATCTTAAGAAATTCACAAGGTATCAAGTATTCTTCTACAGCTCAACGTTGACAACTGACACCATTAACTTGTAATTTGCACATACACCATATCTATGATATGAGAACATGATGTGGGGCTGCAAAATTGAATTTATAGGACTACATATTTTAGAAACACATATAGAGTTTAATTTCAGTATTTTAGCTTTCTTATGAAATTAGGACTATCTATAAGGTTTTCCTGCTATTATTGAGATTTCTTATTTTTATTTTGTTTGGTGTCTATAAATATGCACACTAACTAGACATTCACTTTTAACGTTAAATATTGATAATCAAGATAAATTGAGTTTTCTCTCAGTGAATTGGTTCTCATGATTTGTGTTATTGTTGGTGGTTCTACACCGGTCTACTTCACAATCATAAAAGAGAAGCAATATCTGATAATGTTCAGGATCAGGGGTACTATTTCAGGATAGGATGCCCAAAATCAAGAGGCATGGGACATGTACATGCCTGTGCAGTGATGCTTTTGTGTGTGTGAACTGCTCCTTTAGGTTTCCCTGTAGTTCCACTTGTGTAGATAATTAATGCTGGATCGTCACCTATATCAATGAAGAGCACTGAGTTCATTGGAAAAATAAGCTGGCAACTACAAGCAATGCTACCTCTAAAGCAAAACAGTGAACCATCCAATCTTAATTGAGTTCTCAAAATTTCTCAAGAAAAGAAGAAGAATAATAACCTTTTTCTAAAGCTATTTCTTCAACTTGTGAGTGATCATGTACACTTTCATGTGAAGAAATTCTGTGAACAGAAGGAATGAGCGAGAATTGAGCAGCACATTTAGCAGCAACATTTTGCATCAACTCCTGATGATCTTCAGTGCTAAGTACCATAGATATCTCCTATAAACCAAATATCAATAAGAGATCCATGAGAATTGGTGCACAGAAAAAAATAAAGATGTTATTGAACATCATGCAGGAGAGCATGAAGCAAAAACTATTTCAGCACACTGTTTTCTACCCGCAAATGCCACCAATTCCACCGTTGTTGTACGACATTATGGAACTTACAGAGAAAAGCCCATTCATGACCGAAGTCATGACATCTTTTTAAGGGGAAGAAATCAAAAGGATGAACTGTATAAAAACTGCACCAATGTATTGTTTGAAGGATAAGCACACAATAAGATTTTGAACAGAAGTAACACATAGGGAGCTGAATACAGATTTAATGTAATTCATAACGAAAATTCTGGTGTGTTAAATGGTCATCTAAAAGTTGAAATATCAAAATGAAGTCCAAAGGGAGCTGGATACAGATTTAATGTAATTCACAACGAAAATTCTGATTTTTCAAATGGACATCTAAAAGTTGAAATATCAAAATCAAGTCCAACTTAGAAAGAACACTACTGATCTTAAGACAATGAAGTAACTTCACAAAAAATGAGAAGAGAAACTGAAATATAGAATTCAATTCAGGGGCATACAGCATCATTCATCACATGTAAGAGCTCAGTCTCTGGGTAGCTGAGCGCTAGTGGAACTGCAACACCTCCACTAAACCAAGTTGCTAGTATCCCAGCAACAAACTCTGCTGAAGGTGCAGCCACGATTCCGATTCGAGCTCCACCAAGATGTTTACATCCTCCAACACCATCAACCTACAGAACAGATTTTCATGTTTCAGGTCTCCGATGTCTGATGCAGTCTGAATATACATTACACAACTTTAACCAAGTGACGGAGATAGAAAGATGCATGCAGCCGGAGTACCAGCATTATAAACTTTCAATATCATTACACACAGCCTCATAGCCAAAGTTGTTGCACCAATTTAAGAAAAACATTTCGTTCATTGATCCCATTTCAGAAAGCCTCAAATTCAAACCATAGATCACAAACTCACAGAATAAGCTGTTTCCTGTACGAAGTTTTTTTGTTTTTCAAAAAAAGGTAAATCGAAAGGTTAATATCTACTCACGGTTTTTAAGCCACTGTTACATAACAGGTCGGATATCTCCCACGCCGATGAGATGAGTTGTTTGTAACTGTAACTTTTATGTTCAGCTCTGATAGCAATGCTATCTGCAGCTGCAGTCCCTTGCCTATAAACTTTCTTGACGACCTCCATAAACGTACAGGGATGCGACGCTGCAAGACAAACAGCAACGAAAACGTTACCGTAATTTGAACTTCATCTACCACAAAATTCATTTCAGTATCATGTTATCACATGCAGGATTCTTGACAGAACATAATTGACGGGCACAATTGATATCCTACATTGATCCATCAAAGCAAAAATCACACCAGTCATCCAACAAAACAAACTAAACAGTATCATGAGCTAGGAGTTTCATCAAACAAAAAGCGGGCAAATCAAAATAGAAAGAGATACGTACACGAGAAAAAACGAGAAGAAGAAGAGAAGCAAAAGGTGCGATGTGGGAGGGGAGAGAGAGACGAGGGAGAGAGAGGGTGCCGGCATAGACGATGAGTAGAGTAATAAAGAGAGGAAGGGTAGCTGGTGATCTTCAAATATTTGGACAGAGCTATAAATGAGACGGTGTACATTTAGGTGATGGAGTGGTTAAAATTAATTTGATGTGTCTGAAAACTACTCTATAGTTATGTTGTTGTAATAAGCTTTCTTTGTGTTATGTTTTTTGTGGTCTTCGTTTTGTAGGAGGTCAAATCCTAAGTGTTTTTTTTAAGGCCCCACGGCTTCACGTCGGTGGTTGGCGGTGTTCTTGATGCGCTGCCATTACCGTCAGGATTCTTCATTTTAATTCAGTTCTATCGTTTAAGAATATTTTTTAATCACTTCATGTTAAAATTGATTTTAAAATTTCTCCAACATGTGTCTTTATGAGATTCAATATCATCAGATTTCATTTATTTTTATTTTTTTTGCAAATGAATTATAACAAATGTGATAAAAGACAGGGTGAGATGCATTGTATCCCCTCACATTTTTCAATTCACCATATAATGCGTTGACTTTTTAGTTCTTCACGTTAAAATTTATTTATTTTTAAATAAGAGATATTTTGTTTTTTTCTTTTCATACATATTATTCTAATTATAAATTTATTGAATGATATTCATTCAATATATTTATAACCAACAAAATAACTAAAATACTTTCAAATGTAAAAGAAAAAGGTTTTAGGTAGGGGTATTTCTTTGTATTTTTTTTTCATACACAGTAAAGTTACACGTGTCTTTGAATTCAATAAATTTAATTCATTATCTCATGTTATTTCTTTTTTTATTATTATTTAGAGTTGCTGGTGTCGGTCAAATATTATCACTAATATTTCTTTCTTTTTTTATCTGTATAAATACACTTCAGTTGTTATTATGTAATTTAGTGTCTGTTTGGAAACACGGTGCAAAACATATTTTTAAAAATATAATTTTTTTTTGTAAAAAATTATTTTTTTTTATGTTTTAGATCGTTTTGACATGCTGATTTTAAATATAATTTTTAAAAAATAAAAAAAATTATTTTAATATATTCGACACAAAAAATTATTTGAAAAATAACCACAACTACACTCTCTAGCACCCTCTTAAAAGGTACCAAATATATATTAAAGTTTTGAGATTTAGCAGCCATGGGAATCCGTTCGATTCAGATGTGTTGAATGTGACATTTATAGCTTACAAATAAAGCACCAGTTTAATGTGATAGGGATCAAGTACTTGAACTGAAGAAATCGAATGATAAGGCATCAGCAGGCATGCCAGAGTGAATATGACAGAAAATTGTATACACAATCAAGCTTCCTTCGAATATATATATATTTGGTACTACAAAGCAACCAGTCACGGGGAAAAACACGCATTATCATCAACCGGTCCCAAGTTGATAATCAATCCCTACACACTTACAACGATATTATTTGTGATTGGATTCTTAAATATCATAAACACACAGCAAAAATAATAAAATAAAATTATTTAAAATTTTCTAAAACTTTATTAGACAGATTAAAAGTTGTCTAAAAATTTATTATGAAAAAATCTGAAATTCTCCGACTTTAAATAATTCTTTAAAGGTTAGGTTGTCGCAAACCACAAATTATATAATTGTCCGGCATTCAACGGTAATCTACATGAACTATTAATAAAAAAAACATTATAAATCCTTATTTAGGAGAGTGATTGTTATGCTCAGAGTATTAGCTTTTTATTTTATGATTTACGTAGATTTTCTATCTAACAGACAACCTTTTAAAAAATATAAAGCACAACTTTATATTTATATGGAATTCTAAAAATTCTATAAACGCAAAAATATATAATTTTAAAAATTTAATCAATCAAGTTCCTACTTGATTGTTTTAGGACTAGAATTATAATCTATAAATTAAATATATTCTAGTGCTTAATTTCTAAAATTATTTTCAATGAAGTCACACTTAATTAATTATCACAGTTTAATTTTTAACTAATGATTTTTAAAATATATGACTCATTATTATTTATTCATCAATAATGTTTCGATTTAGACATTTTAACATTAAATGATCTCAAATCTAAGAATCATTTACACAACCATCACTTGAGTCTTTTCATAAATACATGTGATATTTCCATATGAAATTCTCATATGAATCAGTTCAGTAAACATGTCATATGACAAGAACCTACATATTAGTTCGAGGTATTCTTGATACCTCATCTTATGACAATAGTTGCTTTTTTTATAAAGAAATGAACATAATATTTATTAGTCTCTACGGCTTTAATGAATTTCTAATATTTTAAAAAACATAGATTAATAATATTTTAAAAACAATACTTTGATAAAATAAGAATCTTATAATTATAATAACTTTATAATTTTCTTTGTAAATTATTTTTGTCCCATAAACTTTATCTTTACTCTAGATTCATAAATCAAATATTAGATTCATTAATCTAATATTATATAAATATTAAAAATAAATTAAGTTTTTATTTCTAATAAATATATATTTACATAAATATAATAATATAATATCACGAATAATCAACCAATTAACTCCAGTCCATTTTAAACTAACACTTTTACCCATCAAAGTACCGAGCCAAGTACAAAAGCAACCAGTCAATGGGAAAAACAAGCATTACCATCTACCGGTCCACCTTCTCCACCAAGAGGAAGGAGCAGATCCTCCTGGGGGAGGAGGTGTAAGAATATCCAACATGGTTTCCTTCTCCTTAAGTGTGAGCATTAGTTTTTTGCTTGTGTTTTTTGAAAGCCCATAATCCTCCAGCAGCACCTGCGACAACAAACTATCCAAAACATCATATTATCTCAAGGAAAAAACATTTACTGTTGCTAAATGATGGTACTTCTAAGCTCTTTAACTGACTGGTGAAAGCCCCAAGGCTGTAGTCTCAATATCAAATTTCAAAGCACTGTCAGTTTTCCTAGCCCAAATCCCATTACAGATCAATAAGTTTACTGAAAGCTTAAATGTTTGTTAACTTTAAAAACCATAAAATTAGTCAAGGACGCACAAACTGACCCAACACACCCATATTATTAATAAAAAAAACTAAGTCACAAATATGATTAGCATGTTGGTTTTGCATGACAATAACAAATAGCAAGACAGACATTAAAACAGGATCAACATCAAGGAAAGGAATGACCAGACTTTAGTCTGGAAAATGACCTCGCAAAACATAGAAAACCAATCAGATAGCATGCTAGATAGTAGCAATGATGGATTAAGTTATGAGCCTAAACAAGAAACTGTTCACTAAATTGTCACTGTTTGATAATTCTCAAGAGCTTGTTAATAGATGTGGATTGGCAAAAGTTGGGTACCGAATGGCATGCTAAACTTTCTACACCAGCTACAACTCCTTGGTTTGAGATTTCTTTGCATATAGTGAGCATCCTTTGCAGTGATCAACAAAGGCTTGTGTTACTCTATAAAAACAAACATTAGAATCTCTTGAAGCATAAGCTCTTAAGTACACACAAACAATGATTACTTTTGATAAATTAAGAGCTTGTGAAGTAGCATATAGTCAATAATCAAAACTTTCCAAGCTTCTGAAGTAAGATAAACATCGATATCCCTCCACACGGTTTTAAAATGATATATCTTAATTGAAGGCCAAATGATCTGTCATTAAATCATGGAACATATATATAGGATTCAGGGTGTCGAACAGGATGTGCAATGAGAAATAAAAGGCACCATTTCACAGTAATACAAGGACAATAAGCATTGCCCATGGGCAATTTCAAATGGTGGTTTATAAGGATTGATCAAAAAAGTTAATAAAATAAATAAAACAAAACAAAACATACATGACAACAAATCAAAATCATTAAAAACTAGCTTAGACGTCTCAAAATGTGGTTTGAACTCATACCTAAGCTTCAATATATACTCCCTACCCCACAGTTCAAAATTAGAACCAAAACATTGAAACAGAATGAATAAATTTAAAAGCAGCATCAGAACAATGACATTTTAATTGTGACATCATCCATGATAATGTTTATACATTTTTAAGGAGAATGACAATATCTACTTGAGAATCTTCAATGGACTAACTCCACACTCGATGCACCTAACATTGTGGCTGATATTCCTTGCTTAAGCATCCACCAACTAGACCTTCTTCAACTCCTCGTCTTCTTTGCTTTCCATTTTTGTGTAAATATCCTCCAACTTGAAACCAGCTAACAAAAATCAAATATATAAATAAAAAAACCATACTTTTAGAATACTTCATTATGCTTAATTTTCAGTGGGGCGTTTTATCAAACACATAGTATGCACCTCCAAACCCAGAACAAACTACTCGAATTAGCAATCAAGCTTAACAAGCCAAGAAAAAACATTTCAATAAAATGGTGTTCTGTATACCTTTTAAAACCCGGACCGGCCCGGGACCCAGCCGACCCGGGCATGAGACCGGTCCGGGTGAAGGCCAAAACCCGCTTGGGAATTGACCCGGCCAGACCCGGCCGACCCGGGAAGACCCGGTCAATACCCGGCCCCAAACCCGTTGACTTTTATTTTTTTTTGTTTTTTTTTGCTAAAACGACGTCGTTTTGATTTTTTTAAAAAAATTAAAAAATAAATTTTGACCCGGCCAACTCGTCGACCCGGTCGAGACCCGGTGACCCGGTCAAAACCCGAAACCCGGGCCTTGGACCGGGCCGACCACCGGGCCGGGTCTTAAAACTATGCTGTATACACAAATATTGTTTGGTTGACCTGACTTTGCAGCCTAACCCCATAAACTGCAACTTGGATAATGGACTCTAATAGATTTAGCAATTTTTTTTAAAAAAACTATTTTTTATTAATGATTTGATTAAAAAATAAATAAATATTCACAAAATTAAATACCAACCAAATAATTAGATATTCTTTGAGACTACGATCACTTCATATAAAACAAATCAAAATAAATTATGAAGACCAATTTAAAATCAACAAGATATTAAAGCACGAAATATATATATATAAAAGACTTAAAAAGATTCAATCGAAAAGAAATGGAAAAATGATTTCTTTCTTAAAGGAACAATTCAACATTGATATAAAAATCAACTTTGAAACCTCTTAACTTGACTCCCTACCTAACTTATATTTAAAATTAATTCATTTGAAAGTTACCTCTCTATAACCAAGTCAACTTAACAGGTCTAAAGACAAACTTAACGACAAGTTAAAGCATGGGTTAACTTTAAAAAATTTCAAGATGATATATTTTTTTTAGGATAATGATATATTGAATCAACTCAGGCTTCATAACTTAACTCGTCAAACTCGTAACCCGGACCATGGACTTCACTGGGTTTAAAAACATTTATTTTACTATTTTCTATTAAATGATATGATAATAAAAATAGATGCTGACATATATATGATGCATAATTTTGCAAGCATCTATTTTCATGATATTTTTTTGAGAATACAATAACTTTAGAAAAAGCAAAATGAAACAAATTACAATGACCAATTCAAAATCAATAAAATATTGAACAATAAAATTGAAAAAAAAAATCATTTGATCAAAATAAGAGAAAAAAATAGAAGATGGAATTTAAAAAACAAAGAAAAATAAAGAAAAAAAACCACATCCATCACTATTCATATGAACATTGAAAAAGGTGAGGAAGTCTTCAACTTTTCTAGTATAGTAGTGAGCTAGTTTACATGGTTGTGCTATAAGTATACATTCAAATCAATATTTTTTTTATGTAAAAAAAATATCTAGGTCATATGGAACTATTTGGCATTGTCATTAAACTTGTTCCAATAAGTTAACCTTGAAACTTCTAATATGACTCTTTTCCTAGCTCGGGTTTAAAACTAAACCACATGAGAATTCCCTCAATGTGACCTAGTTAATTTGGCGGCTCCGAAGATAACCCAAATGACTAGTAAAAAAGCGTAGTTTGGCTTAAAATGAATAAATTAAGATGATCTTTTTTATATTGAGATGACGACATATTAGATAGATTCAGGATTCACAGCTTAACTCGCTAAATTCACGATTCAGGTTATGGATTTCACTAGGTTTAATAATTTTTTTTTTCAATTTTTTTTTACTTAATTATACAATAATAAAAATATATACTTGTAAAATCAAGCACAAACCAAAATTTAGGACATCTATTTGAAACTGCGATAACCTTCTAAAAAAAACCAAAACAATTTATGAAAATAAATTCAAAATCAAGCAAATATTGAGGGATAGAAAAAAAATGACAAAAACAGGTAAGGAAATGAAAAAAGCAATGGAAATGCAAAAAAATATAATCTCTTTTACTATTAATATAAATACTGAAGGAGAGAGTTGACACTCTAACTCTTTTAGATATATTAAGTAATTATATAAATTTTCTAAGAAAAGACAAGTAATACTTGCTCTCATAGAAATGTTATGCTCATAAAAAGTTGACCATAATTTAAATAGACACTTTCAAAAACAATATACATTTTATTCTTGATGAAAATTCATCAATATCATAAGAAATTTGAAACTTATATTGAAATAAAATAAAATTTTAGTTGAAATTACTAAGATAATATAGAAATAAATCTTGAATTAAAAATTATCTTAAATTAAAAGCCACCATACATACATTAGAGTCATATATATGAAAGGAAAGTGTAATTTTGTTAATGAAAATTTATGTTACAATAAATTTGAAACCAAACTTATGGAATTTAATTAAAATAAAATAAAAGTTTGGGTTAATTAAAAAAACCTCAGATAGTTTTATTGTTTTTTTATTTTACCTCCATACTTTCAAAAATTACAATTTACATCACCCATCAAATAAAAATTTCAAAAAGAATAAAATGACTAAATTGTCCTCATATGTGATACATGAGAGAACCAATGAAAATTATCACACACTTTCTCTTATCTCGCTTTTTCTAAAAGAAAAACACAATTTCCTTCTCTCTATTTGTCTCTTCTTTTCCTTGTTGATTGAAAACTGAAAAATAAGATCAATGTTTTTTTAATCGATATGTGTTCTCGTCTCATATGAAATCCCTCATTCTTCACCTCCTACACTTAATAAGGTTGGGATCCCTCTTGTCTAAAACTCAACAATATTTATAATTGTTTTTGAAATAAAACTCTATTTAAAAATGACATAAAAAACTTGTGGTCTAGGTTATGAGATCAGGATAAATTAATAATAAAAAAATTAAAATTAACCACAATACCAATCTTTTTTAAAAAATAATAATGTAAAATCATAAAAGAAAATTAGAAAAATGGATGATGAATTGCATTAAGTTTTCAAACTCGTGACTCATGTCATTAGATTGGAAGCACCACAAATGAAAAGGTTGTAAAACACAATCCCCAACAAATCCAATGTCGAAGCATAAAATCGGAAAGCCTAATCCTGAATTGAAAAAAATAATATATGACAAATTATAATTTTAGGAATAAATTGAAAACATAAAAAATTATAAAAGGGTTAAGGATGAAAATAACCAATAAAAAAACATAAGGAATGAAATTAAAAAACCAAAAGAAAAGAGGACATACATTTACTTTCTCTAGAATAGAGAGAAAAGAATGGAGAGAGAGAAAAAAAAAGACTGGTGGGAAGAGGACATGGTGATACTTCCAAAGACACGATGAAATGACAGGTTTGATCAGCTAATAGCACTATACGCGCCTCCCAAATGGTGTGGACACCATCCACGTGCTAGGACGTAATGAGCACGCTCCAACAACTTTTTCGAGAAAAAAAAATATTTCTTCAACTTAAAAATACCATAATGCCTTGAATGAGCTTGGAAATTACAAAACAAAAATTGTGAAAGGATAAAAAAGCCCCAAGATATATGCCTTGTTGTTTGTCTTTTCTAAGGTTAAAAGTGTATTTGTTTTTGTATTCTAAGAAGTGAAAAAACAAAAAAGCTCTTGGTCAACAACTCTAATTTCTTTGACCTCAGGGATAAATAAATAATTTTATTGTTTAAAAGTTTTTGAAAAGATGAAATAACCCTTAGTCAATAGTTTTAGATTTTGTTTACTTTACGGGTAAATATGTCATTTGAATGTGCAAAAAATCATGAAAAGACTAACCTACCCCCGAATGATTTTCATGACCAATAAGTCAACTGAAAATACCAAATTACCCCACCACCAAGGCTCCCATTTTTTCTGCCCAAGGGCAAAATGATAATTTTATTGTAGCAATCCAAAGTAAACTATGTTTAGTGCTGCAAAGAAAAACTCACGCCCTGCATATTTTATGTTAATGCTACAATTGTTTTCTTCAATTGAGATTTCAAAAAATGGTTTTAATGCATTTTGTTGATAAAAAACAAGGTTATTTCATTACAATATCATGTGTTCTTACTCGATTGAAAAATAAATTATCAGATGTTTTACTTTTAAAAAGTGAATCCCGATACTAGAAACCCTAAAAAATCCAATGTTAGTTGTTCAATCGATAAAAATTAAATTCTCATAAATATTTTAACTATTATTTAACCTAATTATATATGTTTAATCGGAAACCATGGAAAACCCCTAATCTGAATGTTAGGGTTACTGTTCACAAAAATCTAATTTTAAATCTTTGTTTATAATGTTGTTAATTGAATTATTGAACCCTTCTATTAACTTTTTTTTTTACCTAGCCTAATTAGCTAATTAGGCATGTTTAATATGAACAAATAAAAACCCCAATTGAAAGATTGGGGTTATTGTTCATAAAACCTTAAAATTTAAATCATTTATTTATAACTTGTTTAATTGATTAATTAAACCCCTTCTTTAACTTTCTTTAAAAATTGTATAACCTAATTAGGCATATTTATTTGGTTTCATTGTGTTATACAACATGGTTTCATGTATAGTTTCATTATGTTATGTTGAGTGTTTCGTGTAAGCAGAAAAAATCATAAGTTATTAACTAAAAACAACCTTTCATATGCCATGATCACTAGAATTGGACTCACAAAGCTGACCTTATAAGCCAGCATTAAGGATGATGTATTTAGTAAATGAATTATAAGTCTCTACTTTGCTCAAAATTGTTTCCGCACTGTTAATAACAAATGATAAGGACCAGCTCAACACCAAAACTAAACACGTTATTGACCCTTTAAAGATGCCAAGTGGGCCAATTATAAGGGCTATGGAAAAGAAGCTTAAGAAGCATTTAGTGGGCTTGTTTAGCATATTTAGGACAAGATGGACTTGGAGGAGCAAGTGACACCTATGAAGCTTAAAAAGCAGCCTTTGATTCATCTAATCCAAGTGCAAGAAAGGCCCAATCCATGTACAACATGGGCCTAATATGTCCGGCTGCATGAGAGAGGATTAAAAGTCAACAATTATTCTCTTTTTTGTGCAAGGTAAATCTAACCAAATCATATCCAAAATGAGAGAGGACTGTTAGCATTCAAAAGAAAACATTTCCTAGTCCACTAAAGTAGTTAAGGGGGCATATTTGTTTCTTAAGCCAAGAAGAATTATCTAATGAATCTCCTAGTTTATGAAGAAAACTAATAAAGTCAACAACTAAGGAGAAAAGAATCATTTGTTTTGTCCAAGTAAAGCAAGGAAACCAAGCTTTACAAGGAAAATCTATAGGCAACAACAAAGATTTCCAAGTCAGAATTGATTCTCCTAGTCTATTTGGAATTTCTAAAGGTGACAACTGATCATTAAGTTACAAAGAAGGATTATTCAGTCAAAAAGACTATTTAGGCTTGGAAATAAAATGGGAAATAAAATCATTTTATGTTATTTTCGTTGTTATTTATGGAAACATGCTTTAGACCTTTATTTTATTTTATTTTTTAATGTTTTGGGCTTGATTATCAATATTTAGGCTTGTTTTAATTAAAGGTTTGGGTATGCTTGTAAGTTGACCTATTCAAGTCCACATCTTGGGTATTATAGGGTTTAGCTTAAGTTATCATACATATAAAAACAACTTTGTAACCTAAGTTTCAATTTCATGTTTTTGCTTAATAATAATTCAGATTCTTGCATCTCTCTTTATGATTGTGTGAATGTGGAAATCATACTCAAAATTAGTTAGGATCCTTTTAGGAATCTTAGACTATTTGTCTTAATAAAGAGAATCTGTTGTTAACTAACTAGATTATATAGATTATTTCTTTCTAGTTTAGTGTGGGGTTCTTTCCTATTTAGTATTTATTTCTTGTTTTAATAGTCAGTAGTTTAACATTTATTCCCTATTTATTGTACCAAATACTTCAGTTTATGAAATGAATATAGAGAACTTCTATCAAAAGTCCTTCATGGTATCAGAGCTAGGTTTTAAACCCTAATATGCTTCTCTAAGTTCCATGCCAAAAACAACATAGCTGCAGTAGGACAAAGCTTTATCTTTGAGGTGACCTCACAGTAAAAAACATCATCTGCAAACAATCTTGGAGACACTGAAGGCATATCACACCCTATCATAGAGCAGAAACTCAATAGGCATAACTATCTTCAATGGTCATCATCAGTCATAATGTTTATTTGTGGAAAGGGCAGAGATGACTATCTCACAGGAGATCTCATTATACCAAAAAAGAATGATCCCAAGTTTCAAACATGAAAGAGTGAGAATCACATGGTATTGTCATGGTTGATCAATTCAATGACCAATGAAATAGGAGAAAACTTTCTCCTATATAGAACAACAAAGGAAATCTATGATGCAACAAGAGAAACTTACTCAAGTTCTAAAAATACACCAGAACTATTCAAGATTGAGGCAGTATTACATGATCTACGCCAAAGAGATCTTTCTATAACCCAATACTTCAACACGCTTTGTTGTTATTAGAAACACCTAGATATGTTTGAAATCCACACCTAGAAATGCCCTTAAGACACAACCCTATACAGAAGAATTTTAGAGCAGCAACGAACTTTCAAATTTCTTCTTGGTCTCAACAAAAATTTAAATGAACTTAGAGGAAGAATAATAGGGATCAAACCTCTTCCAAACCTCAAATAAATATGATTGAAAGTTAGGTATGAAGAAAGTAGAAAGAAAGTAATGATGGGACCTTAAAACTCAACTCTAACAATGGAAGGATTTGCCTTTGCTACTCAAGGATATCCAAATAGCAACTATGACAGTTGACAGAGAAGGGAAAGACCCTGGTGTGATCACTACAACAAGCTAAGACATGTCCAAGAAAATTGCTGGAAGATTCATGACAAAGCTGCTGATTGAAAGCCATCAAGATCAACAAATGCTAAAGACAAACATGCCAACAATGTTACCTCAGACAACAGCCGGGACAAGATCACCAATCTACCAACAGAGACAAGTCCTTTCACCAAGGAACAACTTGATATCTTACGAAAACTCTTCAGCCAGAATTCACTATCTCAATCAAGTATGTCAACCTCTGGTTCTAGATTTGGATTGTTAGCATAAAAAGGTAACTTCTCAAAAGCCTTTATTATCAATAAGAAATACTCAAGCCCATGGATCATCGACTCTAGAGCATCAGACCATATGACAAGAGATGCCATTATCCTTAATGAATACAATCAGTGCACTAATATTTTCATAATCCATATAACCGATGGGTTTTCATCCCAAGCTAAGGGAATAGGCCTAAGCAGAATTTTGAGGGACATGATCTTAAACTCTATTCTTCATGTTCCTAATATAGATTATAACCTACTCTCAATTAGAAAATTGATTTGTGACCTGAATTATATTGCTAAATTCTTTTCTAATTATGTATATTTCAGGATTTGGATACAAGGAATAAGATTGGCAGTACTAAGATATGTTCAGGGTTCTATCTCCTAAAATGTGATATACCTCTTAGAAGACAAACTCATAATAAAATCTATGTACCATCTAAGGGTCAACTAGCTTTAAATTTTCATGTCAATGAAGATAGTGCTATTATGTTATGGCATTATCATTGTGGTCATCCAAATTTCATGTACCGTAAAAAATTGGTTCCATCCTTATTTACCAATAAAAGTTTGCAGTCATTCAAATGTGAAATATGCCAACTCTCCAAACACATTCGTAGTAGCTATCCTATCATTTCACATAAACCATCACATCCCTTTGCCATGATTCATAATGATGTATGAGGCCCCTCACAAGTAAAAAATATAACTGGAACTCGATGGTATGTCTTTTTTGTTGATGATCACACTAAATTGACTTGGTTATTCCTTATGAAAGAGATATTTGAAGTTAGTCAAATTTTTCAAAACTTTCATTCTATGATACAAACACAATTCCACACTAAAATCCAAATCATAAAAACTAATAATGCCAAAGAATATTTCAATTATGGTCTTAACACTTATTGTCTAAATCAAGGCATTATCCACATAAGCTCCTATGTTGACACTCCACAACAAAATAGAGTGAAAGAAAGAAAGAATGGATATATGTTAGAAGTCACTACATCCCCCATGCTCTCCACTCATGTTCCAAAACAATTATGGGAAGAAGTTGTACTCACAACAACTTACCTTATCAACAAAATGTCTTCCAAAGTTCTAAACTTCAGAACTCCCAGTTAAGTCCTCCTACAAGTCTTACCATACACCAAAATACTCTCTTCCTTAGACCTTAAAGTATTCAGATGCTCAGTATTTGTTCATATACATCTACATCATAGAGGAAAATTAGACCCTAAATCCATCAAGTGTATTTTTCTAGGATACTCTCCACATCAACAAGGTTACAAATGATATTCTCCCTTGACTAAAAAGATTTATACCTCAATGGATGTCATATTTTTAAACATCAAGTATAATATCCCAGGTCTGATCTTTAGGGGGAGAACATGATAGAATATAAAAACTGGGATATAAAGTCTGATTATATAATTCACTCAGGAGATAACCCATAAAGTCCTCCTATCCAGAGTGATTTCCCTGTGAGTTCTCCTATCCTAAGTCATTTCCATGTACCTTCAACCTTAATTTAATTAGTCTTAGTACCTCTGGCTCCAGTTCAATCTCTTATCTAGAGTCATCCTACACCACAACAAATCCCAAATCATGAGCTTCTTAACTATATTGGAAGGAAAAGACCTAGAAAGAAGATTGAGCAAATAATACCTCTTACTCTTGATCAAAATTTAGAACCAAGTCCAAATTCTGCTCAAATATACTCAGGTATGAAAACTTCTAATTATAAGAATATTACATCTAGTACTGATGACTCAAATATTCCAATTACTTTGAAAAAGGTGTTAGATCATGCACGAGTCACCCTATCAACATATTTGTTTCCTATGGAGAGTTGTCACCATCTTATCATATATTTGTTTTAGCCATTGATAATGTATATATTCATAATTATATTGAAGAAGCTCTTAAAGATTCAGGATGGAGAAGGGCAATTAGTGTTTTAAATAAGAATAGCACATGGAAAATTCCTGAACTTCAACTGGAAAGAAATCAGTTGGTTGTAAGTGGATATTTACTATCAAACATAAGGCTGATGGAAGCATTGAAAGGTTAAAAGCTTGTTTAGTTGCAAAAGGGTTTACAAAGTCCTATGGGATAGATTATTAGGAACATTTGCTCTAATGGCCAAACTTAACACAATCAAAGTCCTTTTATCCCTAACAGCTAATCAAGATTGCTCGTTACATCAACTAGACATAAAAAATGCATTCTTTAAAGGACATTTGGAAGAAAAGGTGTATATGAAGATACCTCCAAGGCTAAAAACATCCTCCAACTACAACAAAGTGTGTAAGCTGAAAAAATCACTTTACAAACTCAAGCAATCCCCTTGGGCATGGTTTGACAAATTTACAAACTTTATATATTGTTTAATGCTATCATAATATTTGGTATATTTAGGTGCTATTTACATCATTTTCATATATTTCACATATATTTTTTGTTCGTGTCTTTAAGTCATCCATATTTCATATAGATTCGCTTTTTACTCACGAGATTATAATTGTAGTTTTGTGTTTTCTTGTTTTCATAATTTTCTTGCTTCTAGAGTCATATTTACTCATTTGTATTATGATTTTAAGTGGTTCTATTTAGTGTTAACTTCAGTTCTAGAAGATCCAAAATAAAAAGAGACAAAAGAAAAAAGGCGTAGTGAGTATATTCGAGTTTAAAAGCCTGATATTTAAGCCAAACACGACAGGTGTGAGGATATTTTATTACCACTACCAATGTTGGAAAATGTGCAAATTGTGTTAGGAGACATGTGAAGGTTGAAAAAAGCAGGGATAACTCTAATTCGAATAATCATGATGTACATGAACTAGGGGCTGAAAGGCATGTTAAGGTTGATTTTGGTGATTTTAGGGATCTATATCTAAAGCTACAAGGTTTGGCTGAGGGTTTTAAGACAGGAGATGAAATCACAAAAGATGGAGATAGCAATGATTTAAGCCAATATTGTTAAAGATAGAGAAGCCATTATAGCTAGATTTATAAATGGGATAAATAGGGATATTTTTAATGTTGTGGAGTTACAATATTATATAAAATTGGAAGATATTGTACATATAGATGGCAACAAAAGTGGAGACACAAATCAAAAGAAAGGGTAGTGTAAGACCATTGATTAGTTCGACATCTTCTTCATCATCTTAGAGGTTGAATCTGAATAGAAAAAGGGTTGCCCAGCTAAAGTCCTTTATGCATGCTAAGGTCGAACCATCTAAAGCTAAGAATGAGACACCTACTGATGGGAAAGGTAAAACTAATTCACAACCAATTTGTAATTATGATATAAAATGTTTTAGATGTTTAAGGAATGGATACATTGCCTCTTAATATCTAAATAAAAGAATAATGATCATGAAGCATAATGAGATTGAATTTGAAAGTGACAAATCTGATGTTGATAAGATTCCATATTTGGAGGATTATAATGATGTGGAGATTACATATCCAGTTGAGAGGAAGGCCTTGGTTGTGTCAAAGAACCAATTTAACCCAATAGCTTAAGCTGTTAGGTGAGGTCCCAAGATATAATTTATATTATTCTCTAACACAGCCCCTCAAGTGAAAGCCCTTTGGGCTTGAAACTTACACATGCTCACACTATCTTGTGCTTAATTTTTATAAAATTATTAATAAAAAAATCCATCAATTCTACCTAGCATCAATTCTACCCAGTCAACAAATTACTATCCAAGTTTAACATTCTAGCTATTACGAATCTTTTCATTCATTGTAAATTATATTCTTGCAAATTTACAGCAAACATACATATGTATTAGTTACCTAAAATAGGTTCTATTCTTGTATATATTTCATTCAATAGTCAATGAAAAAGAGTGGTGGTTTTTCCATTGAAACCATGTGTAGCTTAAGTTTCTATAAGTTGTAAAGCGTGTTCTGAATCTACAAGTCAAAGAGAATGATGTATATCAATAAATGGAGAACATCTTTCACACTAGATGTCACATCTAAAGCAAGGTATATAATATGATAATTGATGGAGATAGTTATGCCAATGTAGATAGTACTCCTCTTGTTAGGAAACTGAATTTGAATATTGTGAAGCATCCTAAGCCTTATAGATTGTAGTGGTTGAATGAATATGGTACAGTGAAAGTCATTAAGAAAGTGTTGATTTCCTTTGCTATTGATAGATATTCTGGTTATGTTATGTGTGATGTGGTCCCTATACAAGCTAATCAATTACTCTTGGGGCATCCATGATAGTTTGATAGGAGAGTTATTCATGATGGATTTAGAAATATATATACATTATGTAAGAGATGGTAAAACCATCACTTTTGTACCTCTATCTCCAAAACAAGTGTATGATGATCAATTAAAGTAAAAAAAAAAATGTTTGGTTGGGGATATTGTAAATTCATGTGAGGATAATGATGAGACAAGACCATCAGATTTGACTAATTCTAAATCAATAATTAAAATGCTTAAGAGTGGAGGTAAAATCTAAGGAATGAAGAAAGTAAGTTTGAGTGATGATCATTATGTGGAACAATTAAAGAAATAACCAAATTTCTACGCAAGAGAGGGTGAGATCAAATATATGTTTTATACTAACAAGCCAATGGTTTTACTTGTGTATAAGAAAGATTAATTTAATGCTAACAATATTGATCATGTTGTTCCTAGTATGACTATTTTTTTATTGCAGGAGTTTGATGATGTATTTTCTAAAGACATTCCTAGTGGATTACCACTATTGAAGGGAGTAGAACATTAGATTGACCTTCTACCTAGAGTTGTGATTCCTTTTTTTGTTGTTGAAAGGGTTAGTTTGGATGGTAATCATAAAGCACAGGTGGTGAAAGAACTCTTTGAAAGTGTATGACAACAATTAAAAAAAAAGAAGGAATTGTGTGTATGCAATCAAGGCAAATAAAGGATACAAACAAGTTGTTTTTCAGCCCGAAGATTAGGTTTGGGTGTTTATGCGTAAGGAGAAATTTCAAACCCATAAGAAATCCAAGTTACAACTAATAAGAGATGGGTCATTTCAAATCCTTGAGGGGATCAATGACAATACTTAGAAAGTTGATTTGCCAGGTGAGTATGGTGTTAGTGTTACCTTTAATATTTCTGATCTTACTCTGTTTGATATAGATGATGATTCAAGGTTGAATTCTTTTAAAGAGAGAAGGGATAATGAGGACCATCCCAACATTATGTCTAAATACGACATTGACCCTTTAAAGATGCCAAGCGAGTTAATTACAAGGGCTAGGGCAAAAAAGTTTAAAGAAGCATTGAATTGGCTTGTTCAATATATTTAGGACAAGATGGACTTAGGGGAGAAAGTGGCACCTATGAAGCTTAAAGAGCAACTTTTGATTCATATAATCAAAGTGCAAGAAAGGCTTAATCTATATGCAACATGGGCCTAATGTGTCCAACCCTATGACAATCTTGTTTGGGCTAGTTTTCCTAATATTACAAGGATTAAAAGTCAGTAGTTATTATTTTTTTATGCAAGATAAGTCTGTCAAGATCAGATCCTTAATGGAAGAGGATTCTTAGCATTTAAAAAAAGGTTCCTAGTCCACTAAAGAAACTAAAGGAGGCATATTTGTTTCCTAAGCTAAGAAGAATTATCTAATGATTCTCCTAGTTTATGAAGGAAACTAATAAATTCAACAACTAAGGAGAAAGGAATCATTATTTTTTTTTCCAACTAAAACAAGAAAACCAAGCTCTACAAGGAAAAGCCAGAGGCAACAACAAAGATTTCCAAGTCAGAATTGATTCTCCGAGTCCATTTGGAATTCCTAAAGCTAGCAATTGATCTTAGAGCTACAATGACGGATTATTCGGCCAAGGGGACTATTTAGACTAGGAAATAAAACTTTTTTATGTTATTTTATTTATGGCAACATGCTTCAAACCTTTATTTTAATTTTTGTTTTCATATTTTGGGCTTGATTATCAGTATTTAAGCTTGTTTAATTAAGAGTTTGAGTCTGATTGTAAGTAGGCCTTATACAAGTCCATATCTTTGTAATGTTAAGGTTTAGCTTAGGTTATTACAGATATAAAAACACATATGTAACCTAAGTTTTAGTTTCATGTTGTTACTTAACAATAATTTAAATTGTCGCATCTCTCTCTTTTTATGAGTGTGCGAGGGTGAGTTTTCTCTCCTACTTTGGTTCTTTAACAAATTGAATCGACTTATCATAAAAAAACTATCTTCGTGGCATCATCATATACTTCTCGTTCGTGAATTACTATTCATTAGGTGGGGGGTTTAGATTCCAATAGTGTCGGTGCTTAGGTTAAAGGTAATCTTTGTGTCACACTTTCAAACATGATTTGGCTTTTTGGGAGTTGCATCGTTTGCGTATGGGTTATTTTGCTACTATATAATACATCATGGATCTAAAAGACTACCACTCAACTTATATTTCTACTTGGTTTCAACACATTTGGTATTGAAAATCATATCAGATGGTTAGAAAAAAAATAAAAATAAAAGTTATCCTCTCTATTGGGAATTTTGGTTATTTGCAGTTAAATATAATTGCGTGAATGTTAGCATACTAGATTGTTGTAGTTAAAAAGCTAAAAGAAAATTTTCAAAAAATACAATTCAATTATTAGAAAATAACACATGATCACTTAGACATGCATAGTTTGATTGTGTTATACTATGTTAGTACTCTATTTTAAGCATCCTAATATACACCATGCAAGATACAAAATGCCACATATTGTTGCTCATCATTATGATACTACAAATTTCAAAATAAATTATGGCACTAATTATATGTCTTATATAGATAAATTATTTATATGTAATCAAGTCTTTGATGTAAACTTGAAGGGGTCTCAAATAAGAGATGAAAAATGAATACAATTATTGATGATTCCTTGAAATTACATGTATTTAGTATACATGAATGTGAAGATTAAATTCATTTATATGTTGATATTGATCCTATTGGTGCTCCTTTAACAACGAGATTGTCAAAGTTTTATTTAGGAAAACCTTAAGATAACAGGTTACCTAGAACCAAATGTCTTGTAGCATATGATGGTATAATGAAGGAAATAACGGTAATATAGTGGTACTACTTGTTGTTGAAGAAGATATATATATATATATATATATATATATATATATATATATATACATGTGTGTGTGTGTGTGTTTGTGTGTGTGTGTGTGATGATGATGATGAAAATGATGATGATATGTTTTGCATTGGTAGTTCTAGTGTTGATATGGGTATTTATGTTAAAAATGTTCTTAGTGATAGAAATGATTATGACACTTCTAGTATAAAAGTGAAAAATAAGGATAATGGGAAAGTTGGGGATGATTATGAAGATGATGAGGATGAAAAAAGTAATGATTATATTCCTACTCATAAAGAAGGATTTGAATTTTCTAATGAATCTGAAGATAAGTGGATTAATAACTTACAAGGTGATGTTCAGTTTGTTAAAACTTTGGATGGTGCATTCGACTAAGAGAATGAATGAAATATGGGCAGTGATGATGATGAAGTATTATATAGGAATGAAAATTGTTGTCATCACTTGTATTAACTTATGATTTTTTTTTTCACTTTTTAGTTTTGTTTATTGTCAATTTCTTGACATTCAATTGTTCTAATTTAATTTCTTATTTTCTATAAGATTATAAAAACTAAAATATCAAAATCAAATAGAGTTCTACTTTTTAATTGGGAATATAAGTGTTTGGTTATAAGAGAATTAGACAAGCTTGATTTTGATGAAGATGTAGACTTGTAGAAATCGATGTATTTGTAATGTTTGATATAGTATATGAGAAAGAAGTTGTAAAGCTTATGTGAATCTCTTGATCATATGGTTAAGCAACCCTTAACAAAATAGATAACAACTCAGAAAACCAAAAATCAGGTTTGATAGAACCTTGATCTAAAGATGGACTGTATCTAAGAACCAAATGTATTAGAAAAAGACTTGGATCCAAATATAACCTTGTATCTAAGAACCATAAGTATGTGAATGACACCACGAAGCCAGTTAATCTTTGATAAGTCAATGTATGATTTTTGTCCCTGCAAAGAACGATTGTTTTACCACAAACAAACAAAAAAAACTTGTGTTTAATTTCCAACTTGCTTCTGAAATTTGCATATAAAAAACCATAATATAGTCTCTTTTAACTAACTCTGATAGATCTTTTTTGGGTTACAAGCTAATGAGTCTAAACTAATAATCAACTAACATAAGTCCAATAATGAAATAAACACTTAAATAATTATAATGAGCCAGAGCAAACCTAAATTAAAAAATAATTAAACAAAATATGATAATAAAAACAAAGTTTTCATGCCAAAATTCTTTCATGTAGCCCGAATCTTCAATTTTTGCATATTTTTGGCAAATTTTCAGTCTTAACTTCAAACACGTCGTTCTTTCTTGTTTATATGAATTACTAGGCCTCCAAAAAATGATTGGAAATCTTGAGATGTATATTTTTCATCCTAACTTAAATAGAAGCAAAACTCCACCAGTAGATCCAGATATATCCTAAACAGTATACAGAGGTCTAGTTTGACAGATTTGATAAGATTTTTCTAGTAACTTCAACCCTATAAAATAATATGCTCTCGAACTCCATTTGACCTGAAACCGTACCTAAATATAGTTTCATTTGTCTAGTATCTCCTTGTAAAATTTCAGCTCATTCTGATATTTAGTTTGATAGATATGCTTGATCTCGCAAAACTAGTCAACAGATATTTTAAGATCAAATTCAGACCTGACTTGGTTCATATCAAAAGCTGTAATATTTCACTTATAATTGCACTTTTAACATTAAATCAATTATGATAGCATTTTTGAAATATTTTTTAATTTTTTCATTGACAGAGTTTGCATGTCAAAGTTGATGTAAAGTGTTATAAACTATATAAATAGTAGGATATAAAGTGTAAATTTTAAAAAGACGGACCCAAAGTGTTACCATGCTTAAATGTTGGGAGGGTTAGAGTAATTTTCTCTTAAAATAAATTGTGTGAATAAAAAATTAATCTCAAATAATCTTTAGTTGACATGTTTTGAAAGACTCAAAATTCTCTATCATATATTGAAAGAATATAAAATGTTCTTGAAGTTATATGATGAGAAGATGAAAAGTTAAAAATGGGTTACTATAGCACAAAGTTTTTAGAAGGTAGGGACCTTTAGCAAATCAGGCTTTGAACTTAAACCACACAAGCATGCTCACTTGGCTTGTCATAGCATGGGCATGGGCCTTGAGCTTCAATTCCTGAGCCCCGAACCTTATGTTTTGGATCTTATGTCTTTGAGCTTAAGCTTGAGTTTATTTAAATAATTTTTCACTTTATAAATAAATAGTCGAAACAATAATTATTTTTTCTCTTTCCAGACAATTTTATTTTCTAAGTAAAAAAAACATCTAATTTTTATGGCAAAAACTATCAGGTTTTATTTATTTATTTGTAGGATAATTAAAGCAAATGAGGTGAATCAATTATAATAATTAATTTTGCATTAGTTTCGGTTTCAAAAACCATTGTGAAAAATAGTTGAAAGGGAGATGTTCTAAACACCAAATAGTAGCTCATCAACCTTCTTTCCTTTAGTTTTTCAGGCTATTATACTTTGTTCTTCTTTTTAATCTAGATCCTAAGTTTTGTCATATTTTGTAGAGTTGATGAATTTTGTTTAGTAGTGCAACGAATCAAGCTAAAAGACTGATTGTAACTAAAAAATAAGCAATAAAATTTTAAATACAAATAATTTATCATTTACAGCAATAGATCTTCGGGTACTTCAACAAATGTTCTTAAAAATCTAGTTTGCATTTTGTTTATGCAAGCGTAATTTTTGTTTGATCTCATGCATATAATATTTACAGGCTTTTGATTTGTAATTAAACTAAACAAACAGATTAGATTCTATCACTCAAAACATATCATAAATTGAGCAGTATCAGAATTCTCTTAATTTTCTAAAATAATGTTCTTGAATTTCTGCATTTATCTCGCATGGAATAGAGTCAGCTGCTGACAAGCTAATATATGTAAAGCATATTATTTATGGGTAGAATCCCAAGTTCTACAACCTATTCTGCTTCGCTTCAATTATCTGTAGTGGACAGTTTGGAATATACACCGATGTGCTCGTGAATTATCCTGCTACAAAAATAATAATGCTCCGGCGGTATACATGGGCCTTCTAGAGCGAGCACATTATCGATGTATTTTCCAATTTCTCCACTTCTACCGCTGTCTCCAAACCAGAACAAGGCAAAATTGACGCAGAGGCATGGAAACATCCAACTAAATATCCCTTTGTCTTCCTGCAAATCAACATGATTCCCAAGATCAGATTTATCCAAATAATAATAATAACAATAATAAGAGATCCTCGATTTCAGATAGATTGCAAAATATGTGGGTTTCTCAGCCAAAAATATCCTGAACAAAGCCAGTACTTGCAGGAAATCAAAATAGAATAGAATAAAAAATGAAATATGTTGCAGTTGAAGTATACCACAAACTGGGTAAAGCGATCCTTTGGCTTCTAATGAAAATTTAAAACTTATCAATAGCAAGAAGCAAATAGCTATTGTGGATAAACATGGGGGTAAAAGGATAAGCATGGTGTCATTTTGATGGTTGAAGATGCAGGACCAAGTTCTCAAATGAACGCAGTTGCCAAGGTAACATTTGTATAAATAATCAAGGCATTTGGAAAGTTGAAAGCCATTATGTCAAGAAAAAGCCTTAGGAGGAAAATAGGTCCCATTTTTTAACTTCCATAATAATTTCTAGCAAACTATCATAGACTAGGTTATTCCAAGCAATACAATTGATTAGCCCTCAAATTATTTTTTTATTAAAAACAACTATTCTGGGAAACAGTATGAAAACGATCGACCTTTACTCTGGAGGCATAAGTGCAATCTCGATCTCTTGGAGTGATTTTCCTTTTGTCTCCAACACATTTTGCTTCACAAAAAACACAGCAACCAGACAAAAGCTTCCAAAGACTGTATACAAGACCAAGGGCCCGATTTGCTCCAGTAAACGCAAGAACAAGAGGCCAACAAAGAAATTTATAACCTGTTACAAAGACCTAGCTTAACAACACGATGATAACAAATAATGAGTTTGGATAAGTGATACAAGGGTAGACAAGAAAATGACCTAACTTATATACTTGGCACAGATCCAAGTCTTTGAAGCTGGAACTAAAATTTACCCAGACAAAAGAACTAAATTCACAAATCAACAAGAAGAAAACCTAAACTACCTCAAATGTGTTGTGACAAAAAAATTCAGTAATTTGCTTTGATTGAATTGTGTTTGCAGATAATATTGTTCTTTGAATATGACAAAATACAGCAGAACTCTCTCCATGTGGAATCAAACTTCAAATTCTTATATCATTATGCTGGTTAGTCTACTGGAAATGCCAAGATTTTCTCCTCCAAGTTTTAATGTCTAGCCATCATCCAAAATGAGATCAATCTATCAAATTGGAGTGATAAATTGCATAGGTGTAGACTTGGCTGTCTCAATGGCCAAAAAATGAAAAATGTCTTCAGTCAGAAAAATGAAGGACAGCCATGAGAGAATTATCCATTGCCAAGATTTTCTCCTCCAAATTTTACTGTCTATTCATCATCAAAAAGATCAATCTATCAATTGAAGTGAATAAAAAAAAATAAAAATTAGTAGC